>JAJHZJ010000447.1:5414886-5882386 GCA_023548195.1 Bettongia penicillata ogilbyi | reverse complement strand
AATCCCAACATTGTATCAGGGCTAATGATACCCCTATGAGAGTTCCTTGGAGGAGATACTTATATACCCCCAAAAGTTAGGACTAGTGTTTTTCTTTGGTTAAGTCAAGTAGTTGTCTGGAAAAAAAAATCAAAGAGCTAAGAAATTTCCCATCTAGAGACAGAAGAGACACCAGGTAAATTATATTTCACAGAAATCCTTGGTCTGGTTTAAAAATAGAATGCAATGTCTTATGTTTTAACAAGCTTCATTTTAATTAGGAAAATATAAGACAATGTATGTACTGTGTTCTTCCTGGAAATGCTGCCATCAGCAGACACACCTGCCAGGTAGGCTTTCTCATTCTGTTCACCTGAAAGGAGAGCACAATGCTGTTTATATGGACTCAGTTGGATCCAACTCCCTGGTGAGGAGAAAGGAACTCATTACTCTCACAAGTCACAGATTCAGTGACACTTGCCAACTGTAATAGGACTCTCCAAAATGACTTGCTCAAAGTCACACAGCTAGTAAGTGCCTGAGGTGGAATCTGAACCCAGGTTCTCCTGACTTCACATCTACCATTCTTGGCAGCAAGATAACTAGTAGTTCATAGCTTCTTACTTAGGCCTTTTTTTTTCTTTGCTGTAAAAATGCTTGATTGTGTCTATGGGTTTGGCCAGAGGACCAGGGATTCTTGAAAAGTACAATATGAATACCACATTGGTCTGACTCCTGTGTACTCTAAGGCAGTGACCCAAAGGGGAGAGATGCACTTACGCACTGTGAGAGCTCAATAACCTTTATCCTCAAGTTGGCGAAAGGTTCTCCAGCTGGGCTACTTTGCAGTATTCTTCTCCTCCTCCTCCTCCTCTCAGCAACAACACATGATGGAATACACTTCTGCCATCTTTTTTCATTTTCTTCTCAGCTAAAAAACATAAGAGAGAGGATCACATATTCTCTCTACTCTTTTCTCTTCTCAGCAACACGTGGCAGTGAAGAATACGCCCTGCTCCATTACCTAATTCACCCGCCCAACAACAACTGATAATACATAGTTATAACCTTATTAATTCAATTTTGAAATCTTTCCTTTCTCTTCTCTTTCTGGCTTCTGACTCTGAATCTTCTCTGTGAATGACCCCACCTCAGTATATGATTACTAGCCAAATTCTTATTTTTCTTATCAAATAAATTACATTCATCTGATAAATCATAGGACAAGTTGAGTTTCCAAATTTCCCTAGATATTAATCTAAAAGTTCTCCAAAGTATATTGTATTCTTCACTTGTTCCAGGATTCTATAGCTTGTCACATTCAAAAGAGCAACTGCTATCACAGAAAACTGAATCAGACTTAATTACAGTAACTGCTTCTCTCAGAACTCTTGAGTAGACCTATGCCCCAAATAAGTGAACTATCAAGAGTTACATGTTTACAGATGGTCTCTGACCAACTATCACTTTTATTCTGGACTCTGTGTCCCTCTTTATAGAGTCTAAGATTCCATTAACTTTATTTTGAGTTTCTGTGTCACACTGTTGATTCATATAGGAGATAGTATGTAATTTCTAAAATCAATCCTCAACTTTCACAGGACAGGGGCGGGGGGTAACATTCCTAGAAAATGGTGCAAAAATAAAATATGCGAGTGTTGATACATTGAACCTATGGGAAAGAGGGAGTTTTATATTCCTGTAACCACCAAAAACTGTAATATTTTGCTGGAGATCGCTGAAAATACACTTTTCTACATATATTCTTTATAATAAAACACTAATTCTAATAATATATATTCTTCCTAACACAGTAACCATGAAATAACCCATAAAATGCAGTGAACAAAATAAAATTGGTAACATGCAAAACTTTTTTCTCACTAGTAATTTGCTAGAATCCTGTGACCTTCTTGCTAATATATCAATTTAAAAAAATTGGTTTCAGGTAATATTCACTTTTTTATAACACATGTAATCTATACTACCATACATGCTTTCCTCCCTTTTGTAGATATACTGAATTACCAATTCATTAATAATTAATGACAATGGCTCCAGACCTCTCCACACAAAGTTTATCTAACATCTTTACTTTCTCACCAGCTGCATCACTACTTTGCATGCTTGAGCTTACAGCCCAAAGAATTTGCACTATTCTTTGAGGACATAATTACAAAAAACACTTGAGTTTTAAAGACACGCAATGAAAATATGTAACCAACATATGGGAAGCTCTTTCCAGGTAGGGTGAATAAAACCAGTGAAGTGCCTAGTAAGATACCAGTCACTCCGCAAACTTACATGCATTGTGCCTCTCATTGTTTTCTCTATGATACATAGCTGCAAATGTGTGCAGCTGCCCTGTGGTTACTAATAAAATCATGCAAATGTTTGAAATTATGAAAGTTAAATGTGAATGTTAAGGATTGACTATATTTTGTTTTTGCCCACATAGGATATTTGTGCCCACAGGGGTCTATCTAAATGTGGCTTACAGGGAAGCAAGAATAGACATTTCTAGAATCTCCTCCTCTTTCTCCAAAGAAGACTTTAATTCCTGCCAGAAGGAAAACAAGAAGTTGGGGCCAGAGGTTGAACACTCTGCCACTCTGCTCTTCTCGGGGAGGGGGGGAGGGCAGGCTAGACTCCCTCAAATATCATTGGTCATTTTTGTGTCTCAGCTATGTCCTTATTGCTATCCCTTAACAGAAAAGGAAAGACCTGAGCTGCATATCCAAGGTTTTACTCCCTTCCCACCAAATACCAGTTGAACAATAAACACACATAGCAAATAAATCCATTTAATTCATTTGTTGGTAGCAAAAAGACAAGAAAACAAATCAGAGAAAGTATACAGAGAAGAATATATACTAGACAGTACAAAGTGAATGAGCTCTCCCCTTGAGAAAAAAAGTAACTTAGTTCAAAATAACTTCGTTCAACCAAGGGAGAGTCTCAGATCTCACCAATGGAATAATTCCCCCAATCTCTAGTGCAGTAAGGTGCTTCTTCCCAGTCTTTCTGTCCCCAGAACCCTCAAGGGAAGATGGAATAGTGTGTCTTCTCTTTCAGCACTAGAAGCCCTGAGACCTTTCTCTCTAGCTCTCACCAACTTTGCCTGCCACTCAAGCATTGAGGAATCAATCTCCACCAGTGAGAAGAGAATCCTGTGAGCCAAGAGCTACACTCATATCATGTCTTCTAAGACCAAAAAATCTTTTTCACGTGAAATATTGCCTACTGTCCTTTAACCTTTACTTGATTTTTGGAACCTAAGTGTAGGACTTTGCATTTATAGCTGTTTAATTTTCTTACTAAGATCAGATCATCATTCAGCACCTGTCAGAATCTTTTTGGACCCTGGCTTTTCCCTCTACCATGCTAGTTATCCTTCCTAGCTTTGTGTCTGAACATTCAGTAATGAAAGCTTATACCTCCATTTAAGGAGCTTATAAAAGGTGCTGAACAGAATATACCCAAGGGAAAAACCCTTGGAGTACTTCGCTAGAGTCCTTCTTCTAGCCAGGATATTATCAATTATTAATCACTGCACTCTGGGTCCAGTCATCCAACCAGTTCTACTATCTACCTTACTCTTTTACCACATATTACTCTATTATGATATACATTTATCTATTATCTATTAAGTATGAGAGGCTTTTTATCAAATGCTTTGCTGAAAACAAGTATACTATATCTGTTTCCCTTTCTGAATACTCACAAACCATTCTTTTAATAACAACATGTTCTAGAATTTTTGCCAGAAATTAAAATTAGACTTGCTGACCTTAAATTAAATTAAAGAATTTTGTAATCTCCATTTTTTTTAATGGTGGCATTTGCCCATTTCCAGAACTGGAGCACCTTTTCTATTCACTGCAGTTTTTTGGAGATTAACAGTGAGCCATAAAAATTACCTCTGCCACTTCTTTCAGTCCCCCTGGGATGTCATTCATTTGGCTCTGATTACATGAACTCATCAAGGTCTCTGTTACCCATCTCCATCTTGTATTTCGTCTCCCTGTTAGTAATATTTGTTTCAATCCTCATCCAGAGATTGTTTTCCTTGATAGAGAAAATAGAAGCAAAGAATTGAGTAGTTTTACCTTCTCACCATTGTCCGTCACCATTTTTTCATCCATTCCCAAGCAGTGATCTTATTCCTTTTTTGAAGTTCTTGACCCCAACATAGCTGGAAAAAGCCCTTTGTCTTATCTTTAGAATTTATCCAAATTTCTGAGTTATTCCTACTTTTAATTTGTCAGAAATTAAAATTAGACTTGCTGGCCTATATTTTAAAGAATCTAGATTTTTTAAAACTGTGGCATTTGCCCATTTCTAGAACTGGGGCACCTTTTCCATTCACTTTTATAGCTCTGCCACTCTTGTGCATTCATTCTGGGTTGCCTAACCTTGTTTCTTTATCCTGTACAAGTGTTTTTTTAAGACTCAAACTGTTCAGTGAGTTCCCTATATATCCACATTCTCATAAGCCTATTCTCTCCTTTCATTCCATTTGTGCTTATTACACCAAATTTTGTTCTGAAAAGCTTCCCTTTCCCTGTTTCTCATGGGCCAATATCTCCTGCAAAATTTTAGTTCATGGGACCCTACCTGTCCTTTTTCTGAACTCTGCTCTTCCACCTCTAGCACGCTCTTTAGACAATACCGTATCCTTCCATCTTAAGTGGCATGGTCAATTGCACTCAAGGTTCCCATCATTTCTAATTCAGCCATCATTTCTTCCTTCCTTGTCAGAATGAGCAGTTCTCTTTAATGTGTCCTCTACCTTTTGAAGAATGAAATTATTAAGTCAAGATAGCGACTCCTCTGCTTTTCTCAGATAGACTTTTAATGGTTATCTGGGTAGTCAAAACTCCCCATTATTAATATATGTCTCTGTGCACTATTTAATGACATTCTTTTTCATTTCCTCCTTGTCTCTGTGTTTCCCTCCAATTTTTTCTAAACCCTCTGTTCTTCCCTAACTGATGCTCTCCACCGTGGTTTCTCTTTCCGATTAATGGATTTTCCCACAAGAGTTCAGTATATCCTCATATACTAAATTACTCCACTATCCCTTTAAGCTAACCTGTTCCTAACCATCAAATCTCAATGATACCTATAAAGTTGAATTTCCTTCTTTGCAGCAGTATTACTGGTCTACTTTGTTATTCCCCATATCCTGCATATTTTATGTTATTTTAATTACTACTTCTTTTCTTTGGACATGGGTTCCTGAAATTTACTAGTCTTTCCTCATCACTGATATTCTTTTTCCTTTGTTTGACTTGACTCTCTGTAGTATCTGCTTTGGAAGATACGTGGATAGTTTTCTCTATCTCCCTCTACAGTTCAATCCTATATATATATATATTTTTTTTCTTTTACACATAAATATAAATCCATATATTTTACCAGTCCTTGTTATATGAGCTTCATGCTTGAACAAGAGATCATCATGCCTATATCTTAAGCCCTAATCCAGAAATCCAAATCCCATTCTCAGAATACTTTTTAGGCATCATGTCCTACTCGATAGAGACCATGGAGACTAGATCTGGATTCAAATCCTGCCTCTGACATATACTTGCTTGTGTGATCATTGGCCAAATCATTTGATCTCTCAATGACCCCAGGCACCTCTCTCAGACTAGATTGCAGAACAGTTGTTGATCTGCCCTGGTAGGGAGAATTCTCACGTAAGAAGTACCTTACACCAATAAGCCTCATGAAATATCTCTGAGGGGTCAACATTTTGTGGGATTGTGCATACCAGTTGAGGAAGGCTAGGTCTGATATTACTATAACCCAGGGATGCTGCAACCTGGTGAAAGGGGAAGGGGAAGAAAGAGAGGGAAGAAACACCAACTGGTGTTTAAAAAGATAATTCCAAAGCAATCACCTGACCTGCTTCATCTATATAATCAGCAGGTAGACATTCCTTATGGATGTTTCTTTCATCCCAAGACAACCTGAATGTGACTACATGGGAAGAGCTTCCCCCTTCAATAATCCTTCATGGTCTCTCTCTCTCTACATGAGAATCCTCTTTAGGGTGTACACTACTACCCTTTGGCACCCATTTGGCTCTTTGGCAATGCCCACCCACTACTTTTTTTTCAGGTGCATCACAGCTTTCTAAATCTAGCATAAATTCTAACTCTAAAACAAGCTGTGTGACTTGGAACAAGTCACTTGACTTTGCCTGGTTCCTCATCTCCAGAGTAAGAGTGTTGGACTAGCCCAGCAATTTCCAACCTTTGACTTTCAATTTGTTGTTGAAGTCATTTCAGTCACATCCAACTCTTTGCGACCCCATTTGAGGTTCTCATGGCAGAGATACTGGAGTGGTTGAACATTTCCTTCTCCAGCTCATTTTACAGATAAGGAAACTGAGGCAAGCAGGGTTAAGTGATTTGCCCAGGGTCATATAGCTAGCAAGAGTCAGAGACAGGATTTGAACTCAGATCTTCCTAACTTCCTAACTCCAGGCTGGTGTTCTATGCCACTTAGCTGCCCTGGCTTTCAGTACAAATGTAAATAAATTGCACTTGTACATAAGAAATAAAATAATTTAGTTTTTTCATAAAGAAAATGTTATTTAGTACATATGTTTTAAAGTATCGTAAGGATGCTAAATGTTTTATCAAAGTAGAGTCACTAAATTAGAGACCCTTGATTCATTTCTTATCAAATAACTCAGTATAGTTTTTAAAAGAGAAACCCGCATATCATGTTCAACTTCTAGTTTGTTTTTTACTTTGGATTTAACTGAGAACAAGACTAAGAATTCTGATTCGCTGTGATAATTTGTTAGTCTTTACTGACACTACTGTTCTGGCAATATTTCAATAGGATAATTATAGTTTGTTTTTTAAACCAAATATTTTCCACACCCTCATGATAATTTTCCTTGTACTCACCTCTGGGTACCCATATCCCAGGTTTGGAGCCCTCCTGTACTAGATTCCTTCTGTGTCAAACGGTTCTTGATTCTATTATACCTAATGTTCCCAATGTTTAAAGTGTCTGTTCTGTTGATGTTTCTGCTCTCCGTGTTAAAGGGGCACGGGGAAAGGGAGAGAGAAAGTTTTTAGAGCTAGATGAATCCTTAGAGATAATCTAATCCAGGACTTCTTAGCTTGGGGTATATGGACACCCTTTCCCAAGAAGTATATGGACAGATGTCAAAGGGTTCATGAACTTAGATGGGGGGGGGGGGAAATTATATCTTTATTTCTATATCATTTGTTTCCTTTGTTATCCTATATATTTTATTTTATGCATTTAAAAATATTTTTTGAAAAGGGATCCATAAAGCCTATACTACACCAGACTACTGAAGAGGTCCATAATGCAAAAAGGGTTAAGAACTCCCAATCTAATCCAACCCTCTAATTTTACAGTTGAGGAAACTGAGACTGAAAAAAGTAAAACATCTTCCCCAAAGTCACACAGGTAGAAAAGAGTAGAAGTGTGTGTCCCTAAGTTTTTAGGCTCCAAAACAAGTATTTTCTCTACTACATCATTATTATTGGCCCCAGGCTCATGAACATTCATGGACAGTTCTAGAGACAAACACCAAGTCAGGTACCTGGGACATCCACCCCTCTCTTCCTACCATGCCCCTCCTCCCTCTCCCTTTGGATATTCTTATAATCCTTCCTCTCATACCAGGGAAGATGAGGGAAAGGCTATATATATATATCCTTGAAGTTGAGCACAAGAGAAGTAAGTGAGCAGGGACCTCTTTTCTACACACACACACACACACACACACACACATACCTTGGAGGCGAATATTTCCACATCGCATTTTCTTCAAATGGACTTTGAAAAGAGTTGAGAAAGGTGATGCCTCCTCCACATGAACTGTGGCAGTTTCCAGAAATTTGGGCTTTGTCTTACTACAGGTTGGAGAAGTCGAGCCAGGTCCGCACTGTATCCAGCAGCAATTTATTCTTCAAAGGGAGCCGGTTCCGATACAGGTAAATAGTGACAGTAAGTAGCAGTTAATGGACCTCTTTTCAGACCCTTCTCTGGAGAGCAGTCACTTTGTGTTCCTTGATCTCTGAATTGAGAGATGAGAGACTTCTACTGAAAATCCCAATTTTTCCCCTCATTATTACATTGCCATGTTTCCAGATGACCCCCTGAATCTTCCTTATCTCATGTTCCCTAATTCAACCCCTCAAACAAGACTTAGGGTTCCAGATAGAAGTGCCATTTCTTCAGTTTATAATTTTGTCTTCTGGGGTCAATTCTTGGAATGTCTTCAATTCTTAGAAGATAATTCTTTTGGGATTATTCATTTTTATTTATGCTCTCTATGTGCCAGGTCCTACGTAGGCTCTAGAGATATAAGTATAGCAAATAAAACATTCCCTACTTCCCATGAGCTAACTTCCTAATTGGAGCAGGGGGTGCGACTTTGTGGCTGTGAGAGACAGGTTATTATAGTAGATATGAATACTGGACTTGAAATCAGTAAGACCTGACCCAGATCTTGCTCACCAGGTATATGACCCTGGACAAGTCACTAAAACTTGTTTGCCTCAGTTTCCTCATTCATGAATGGGGATAATAATAGCACCTACCTCACTAGGTTCAAGAGATTGTTATGAGAATTAAATGGGCCTTTATGTGAAGTGCTGTACAAGTACTGTTATTCTTTGGGAGGGTTGGTTTTTTTGTGGAATTACACTTTTCCCCAAAAACTTTGCCTTGCGTTCCTGCACCCTATATGCCCACTGGAGAGAAGGTACATACTCATTATTGGGACAAGGATGGGGAAGGAGGTACCTCTCTATGGCTAACTATCTGTATGCCACCACTCAGGCCTTTCTCAGTGACTGGACTGTAGACGGTGACCATGACTTAGTCGTTTTGCCTGCTACCCTAACAGTGGCAAGGATTAGGGGGAGAGGGGAGTGGATCATTTCCCACCCATCCTGTTGAGATGGCCATGGTCATCTTTGGATCCAATCCTTATGTGTGTTTTTTCAGTTCTTGTTGGTGTTTTTATTCTCAAATTGTTTTCAGTGGCCGAGTGGCAAAGGAAGTGATGGAATCTAGTGCCAAGATTAAAAGGGAGCCACCAGAAATACACAGGTAAGAGGAGTAGGGGGCCCTCCCTGAGCTAACTACTAATGGCTAGTACATTGGAGGAAGCATGTGGAGCTAGAAGTCAGCAGGGTCCTAGATCCGCTTCTCCATACCCTCGGAGGCCCCTGGTAGAAGACAGTCAAGGAAGTCCAGTAGGATGAAGGGGAGCTTACCCAGGCAGATTCCATCCCCCAGAGAGTAGACAGGTTCAGACTTAATTATGGAGCATTTGGGAGTACTTGAAGAGGTCCAGGAACTCCTGTCTTCCTGGAAGAGGGAAGGCTTTCCATGGTATTCCCCACAAATGGGGGTCTGGATTCAGACATTCACACACTCTATGCTTTGGTGAAAACTCAATCCAGAATTAGAAGATTCGTCTCTACTGTCTCTAACTTGTCTCAAGTCATGGGATCGAATGGATATGAGGAGAGTCAAGAATGGGAGACCCAGAGCATTGTCCTGAGTGGAAGAAGAGTGTGTTCCTTTCAGGGAACTTGTAGAAACCCACAACCCTTACTGTCAGCCTTCTGAAACAACTGGGCTAAATAACATTTTCCAGGGTTCCCAGAGCCCAAGTCAGCAGTGAGCTTTAAAAAAGACCAGTCCGTTTCTCTGAGACCCAGCAAAAATATTTGTTGTTTCTGTAGCGGGTTCATTTTAAAAGGATGGATACTGGCCCTCATTAGCTAGAGAGGCAGTGTATCAGAGTGGGTCTGAGATACAGGGAGGCAGACCCTATAAACCACACTTGGGCATTTGGGAATGCCCAGGTCTGAGAGAAGTGCCCCTTCCTCCCCAAGTTACAATCTTATGTGCTCTATATTTATTCTAGAACCAATCAATTATTCAGTCAAGTTTTCATTTATGCTCCCCATGTGCCAGGCCCTGTGCCAGGCTCTGGGGATATGAGCACAACAATTAAACATTCCTTGCTTTCAGTGAGTTCACATTCTAATGGAGGAGACAAGTATATGTTAAAATGTATACAGCATAAAGTTCATACACACACACCCACACACACAGAAATTAAATATAAGGTAGTTTGGGAGGGGGCATTATCCATTCATTGAAGGCTCAAGAAAAACTTCAACCAGAAGAAGGTACCCAAATTGTAGTCTTAAAGGAAAGGGGATTCTACAAGATGGAGATATGGAGTAAATTATTCTAAGCATAGGAGCACAGCCAGTACAAAAAGTATAGAGACAGAAGAGGGATTGTTGTGAAATGTATACAGAAGCCAGTTTGACTGCATGGCAAAAGATTGAGGATTGGCTAGGAGGGAGGGAGCAGGGAATACCATCCAATGAAACTGTGTCTTATCTGTCGATAGGTTAAGGCCAGGTTCTGAAAGGCTTCAAATACTAAACAGTTTACATTTTATCCTAGATGTAATAGGAATTGGCTGGTGTCAATGCAAAATTCCCCCTTTTGTCTCTGCCCAGAGGAAACACTGAGCAGTAGGGGACTTAGGTCTTTAACTGTATATTTGTCTAAAGCCTAAAACCAGAGAGAAGCAGAGGTACTGTAAAAAAGAATGAGACTTACATGGCCTGACAATTCTAGCAACCTTCTCGTCTTCCTAATCCCCTACCCGCAATCCCTTCCTGCCCCTTGGCTTGTGGATTAACAGATTTTTCTTCCCCCGTCCTCAGGGCTGGAATGGTTCCCAGCCGGAGTTGCCCTTCCATCACCCATGGACCAAGGTTGAGCAGCGTCCCCAGGACCCGCCGAAGAGCTGTTCACATCTCTATCATGGAAGGTGAGGTTCTCCTTGGGCAGGTGGAGATAAAGTGTCCCTCATTATTCACATCATTGAGACAGTGTATGGTGGGGAGAGCACTGCACTTGGAGTCACGAAAGACCAGTTTAAATCCCCACTCAGACACTTATTAGCTGTTTGATTACGGGCAAATCACTTAACCTATACCTGGATTTCTTCTTCAAAGTGAGAGGGGTTGGTCTTGATGGTCTCTAAGGTACCTTCCAGATCTAAACCTATGATTCTCTGATCAACTGGGAGAGATTCCTCTTTTGAGATTTGAGTACAGCATTTCAGAGCTTCTGGCTTTTCTGAAAATGGGACAGGTGCTATTCATTAGAAGCAGCTGCAAGTTTCTTTCTGTGGAATGAGACTGTCATGCTTAAGGATATCTCTGGCTCTGGGAAAAAATGGTTTGAGTGTCAAAGAATAAACAGGGGAAGTGGGCAGTGCCTCATTTTTCTTCCCTTCTTAGAAAAACTGATCCAAGTCCAGGCCCAAAGTTACGGGACTTTTCTCCATTTGACTTTGAGATCTGGTTCAATGTGGGAAACTGAGAGTCACTTTAGGCCCACCCCAGTAATGAAAGCATACTAAGCAGTACAGGGGAGCAGCTTCCTGTGAAACCTCATGGCACCGGTCAGATGCCGGTGAGCTCTTGTGGATACTGATCTTCTATCCCTCTGGTTAGTGGAGCCAGGACTCAGGAATATCAGACTTGGGGCTGACTGATTAGTCTGATGATTCGAAGGAAACTTGCAGGTCCCAGGGAGCTGAAACTTCACTTGTTTTGACCAAATCCCCACAGCTCTCATGACCACAGCCATTGAGGCATTAAACGAGGTAAATAGGAATTGTTTTTGGTTTGTATGGTTCAAATAATTGCCTTAGCTTCTGGCTTCTTGGCTTCCTCTGAGTTGTAGAGATCTAGCTTTTTGCTTCTTGAATTCCTCCTCATTATTCCTGGAAATCCAGCCTATTTTAGTTGCTCTTTCGTCCTTCTCCTCCCTTCAGAGGAGAATGTGAATGTGTGTGGGGGTGGGGGTGTCCATTGGTCTTTAGTGAACTGGCTGTTCAGATAACTAAGGTCCAAACCTCCACAGTCTCCTGGTGGGTAACACAATTTAGGGGGAAGCTCTGACTGTTACTCCTTGGCGACTGCTGCTGTCCCAGCTCCTCCTGCATGCTGAGGACAGGTGTAAAGTTTGGGACAGTCTCCCTGAAAGGCAGTGGGTTTTTTTAATAGGCTATTGGAAGGTCTCAAAGGCAAGGATAAAAATAGCCAGCTAGCACAGCTTCAGCCTGGTCTCCCTCTGTGATCACAGAGGGCTGTGTGATCTATTTCTGGGAATTCCTCAGAATGGCAGCCTCCTCAGAGGAGAGAGAACTGCCAGTGAGAAAAAGACCCCTTCTCACTCTTGGTGGAAGTTATGTGATAGATGTCACTACTCAATTAGCAAGTTCACAAGGATTCATTAAGCAATTACTCTGTGCCAGGCACTCCCCCAAAGGAGCTTAATCTAGTAAGGGGAAAAGGATGCTCAAAAGCTGGGGTGGGAGGGTAAAGGAGGAAGATGGTGCTTGTGCAGGGGCATGGTTAAGTCATGAGTGGAGTCAGTATTTGTCATGCCATTAAGACTCTCCTCCAATTCTCTGCTTTGTGATATGGAAGCAGCCTTGGGTTCTCAGAGGACAGGAATGAAGACATGGCTGGCCCAAGTGCCTTCTTAGAAATGGAGGTTCTGGGAGGAAACAGCCAAGCAGATGAAAGAGTCATGGAACTTTCAGGGTGAAAAGGCTGCCATGATGTGGTAGAGAAAGTCATGAGTGAAAACCGGAGAGTATTCCTGTCTATTTCAAGGATTTGTCATGACATTATGACCTTCCTCCAGTGTTCCTCTTTGTGACCTTGGGTTCTCAATGGAGGTGGAACAGAAACTCTGTCAACTGTTAAGCAAGCCAACAGGCAGGTATGGGCCTTGCGGGGAGCTGTGAGTTATAACTGGTCTGAGTTCCAGCTTATCTGGGACTCTTCACATGACTAGGTACTTAGCCATAGCATCTCTTAAGAGACCACCTGCTAGGAAAACATTGTACACGGTGATAGTGACATTGTACAATGATCAGCTTTGATAGACTTAGCTCTTCTCAGCAATATAAGCACCTAAGACAGCTCCAAAAGACTCAGGATGGAAAATGCTGCCACATCCAGAGAAAGAACCATGCAGTCTGAATGCGGAGTAAAGCGGACTTATTTTCACTTTGCGGGGTGTTTTTTTCATGATTTTTCCTTTTTGTTCTGTTTCTTCTTTCACAAAATAACTAATGTGGAAATATGTTTAATATGATTACACATTTAAAACCTATATTAGATTGTTTGTTATCTTGAAGAGTGGGGTTTAGAGGGAATGAGGGAGAAAAATTTGGAACTTAAAGTCTTATAAAAAATGAAAGTTGAAAACTATCTTGACACGTAATTGGAAAAAATAAAATACTGTTTACGAGAGAGAGAGAGAGAGAGAGAGAGAGAGAGAGAGAGAGAGAGAGAGATGTCACCTGCTACATCTTGGAGGGATTCTGTCTCAAGAGGTTGGAAGATCCCTTTTGAAACTATAGATTATTTCAAAATATAGATTGTTTCAAATTTAATGTCATATTCAAATTTAATGTCATATGGTATGACATTAAAAATTCAAAGATAGGACTTTGGATAGGCAATTCCTTTGATCTAAATTATTCAACAACTTGTGAATATCAAGAAGTGAACAGGACGGTAACCTGAGCTCCATCCACTGGAAAGTGGAATGAGAGGCTATATGTGTGTGTGTGTGTGTGTGTGTGTGTGTGTATTATATATACAGCTTCATAGCAGACTACCTCTGATACTTAATAGTTTTGTGACAATGGACAAATTACTTCTCTGACAATGTTTTCTCATGTTTAAAATGGAATAATAATATCTGTGGGTACTGTGGTAGAAACATACTTTTCTCTGCACAAGTAGACACAAGCCTACCAGAAATAGTTTTAGTGAACAGATTATTTTAATTATAAACATATCTGCTTAAATAGAGAAGATCCAAAGGGACAGAAATCCATCCTGCTTCTGTAAACCTCTCTCTGACATGTCATTTTCCATCACAACTTATAGTACGACTAGGTCCTGATTAGTGTGAATATTGCCCCCCTACTCCCACCCTATCCCCGCCAAAGCTGTCACATGTATTTGAATTCATATTGTTAAAAATTATAAATGTGTAAAGTAGGAAATATGTAGTACAAATTCAAATTCTCTGAAGAGAGATCCATTCTTCTTCAGGAGATCCATTGCTCCCACTAATCAGAACCTAGCTGTATTTACCACTACAAAAGGGCAAAATCTCAAAATAAGTTAAAACATAGTTACAAAGTTCATGTGAAAGTTTAGGTAACAGTTTCAATTCACCAGACATCAAACATACATCCTACAGAAGAATCGTTGTCCTAAATCCAGTTAAGAAGGAAGATAGATTAACCTTAATTACGTACAGGTGTCCCTGCTCTAAATTGGCTACCATGCTTACCCATTTCTTAGAACCTCTGTTTTTTCTTAAATTTGTACCCAGTTTTCTCTTAGAAAGTAGAGGTATTTAGTAGATATAGGTCCTGCAGTCAGGAGGACCTGAGTTCAAATCCAGCCTCAGACATTTGCTAGCTGTATGACCCTGGGCAAGTCACTGAACCCCAACTGCCTCCAAAAAAAAAAAAGTAAAGATGGCACAAAGATTTCAGCATGTAGTATGTTTCAGAATTGGGTAGTTAAAGAGATGTCCTCATCCAGATTAAACCAAAAACTTCAGATGAAAGAGCTATCCTAACAGAGGAACCTCAGTATCCTTCCAGAGTACTGCCTCACAGGGTTGCTGTCAGGCCTGGATGAGATGTTTTCAGGATGCCTGCCAGTTTAAAACACTATGATAATATCAGTAGCTATCATTAGCCTTACCCAAGATGGGCATATTACCCAAATTCTTAAAAAGAAAAGCCCAGAATTGCTGGAGGCCTGAGCTTGGTTGTGAGTACACAGAGGATTTGAGCTTTAAAGCTGACGATGAAAGGGAGAAGGTTCATGGTCCTGGCAATTGTCTGAGGCAAGATCTGGGCAGAGACATGCTTTCTTTACTCTAGGAGATGAATGGAAAGGAAAGGACTTTGCCTTTTAAGTGCTGAGTATGTACAGCAAAAAGTAAGCCTGTGGAAAGAAGGGCAGGTTCCTTTCCAGGAGTTCTTTGGAAACAGAATCACTCCAGGGTGGACAGGCTTCACCTCTGGAATTCTAACCAAAGAACACAACTGCTTTTCCTCTTTGTGGGGAGCTGAATGGGGAGGATATGGGACAACCACAAAGAAAAGACTGTTGATCCATCCCATTGCGGGCTCAAGAACCAAAGGTCAGGTACTAACCAGGTAAATCCCCAAGGGGCTCATGGGTATCAGAAAACTGAGCTCTGTGCTTTGTCCAGGATTCCCAGCAGTTCAGAAATGACTTCTCTCAAGTTTAAGAAGAGGAAGAAAGGAAGGATGGGTCTACAAATTCTGTTTTGCTGATAATTAGCAGAAAAGGAATTTCACCCACCTACAAGCAGCAAGGTCACCTCAGCCTGGCCAACCTGGGTGACACCATCAAGGACTATGAAAACTGCATCAAGAATGTGGGTGAGGCATCCACTTTCTCTGGGGTTAGGGCCACTCTTGTACCCTTGATAAAGCCTTCAACCTTATCCTGCCCAGCTTAGCTGTTCCATGACCTTCCAAGGACAAATGATAATAGCTTGGATAGGGTGGCTAATAATATGTCTGATTCCCCTAAGATGATCTTGGGTTAAATTGGAAATTTGGAGCAAAAGGGAAATAGTTTTTCCAACAGGTGATAACCTCAGTGTAAGTGAAAAAGAATCTAACACAAAATCCTCAGGGAAAAACTTATCACACTCCAGGCTGCAGTGACCAGAAATACTTCTCAAAGAGGGTGTATAGTCATACAGCTGACAGAGCAGGGACATGCATGTGCCCAGGGAACTCACACATGGTCTGAGCCAATCCAAGCACCAGCCTAGAATCTGTTCCTGGTTTGCAACAAATAGATCTCATGCCAGTATTTATCTACAATACTGATGAAGAAACTGCTGACAAAACATCTCAGATCCTGTACCTGACATTATGGTTGAGGACCCTTGGGAGCCACCAAAACAAGGTCCCTCTTCCAAAGCCTCTGCTTGAGTCCAGCTTGCTAAATACTCACCTCTCTGGAGTTCTCTCCTTCACCACAGCTCCACCCTGCCTGATTTGAGGCTCTTTGTGGAAGCCAGTGATGTGGATTGTGCTTTGGAACAGGGCACATTGAAAACACTTTGCTTTGTACATGGATGGGTTTTCCAAGAGGAGCACTATATGCCTGAAGTGATCTTCCATCTCCCAAGGATCAACATGGGAAAGAGCCTGATAAAGATTCAGACCAAAGTTCCAGTTCAGCTCCGGATGACTAATCATTGTCAGCGGTCCATGAGTGTGCGTATCCTGAGAGTGGGACCCAGGCTACAGGGGAGGATCCTGGGTGTAGTGCCTCGGAGCATTGTGAAGACTGCTGCTGGTCAAGGGGGGCATGTGGAATGCCTCCAAGGTAATAACAGATAATACCCTTTTTGTTAGGTCCTGTGGTGGCTCCTTAGATCTTAACTAGGATGGGCCAACACAAGTTCCTCTTTTTTCTTTCCCTCCTCCCCTTTCTCTCTTCCCCCCCTTCCTCCCTTAAGCAGCATCTCAGAATGCTAGATTTGACAATGACCTTGAGGCTTTTTCTGAGATGGTAAAAGCCAAACCCTCAGTCCAGTACTCACCTTAGGCAGACACGATGACATTATCCCTGGGGTTTCCTGGCAAAATCAAGGGCCAGCCCACCATGTAACTTGAATTTGGTGCCTCTGATCTCCATTCTTACTCAGATGTTTAATCCATGTCCCCTCCCCCAGCTGGAACCAGCTGAGCCTTTTCTGAAGTGGCTGTTAATCAGCTGTACAAGTTATGCTGCAGAAGCATGAAGGACTCTGTACTGTCCTTGTAAGGATACAGGCATATTGCCCTGGAATGCTTTGGGGTGGCAGGCAGTACTGCCAGGTACCTTCTGTACTACTCAAGGGTGGGGTGAGATGGGAAATGGAAAGGAAATGAAGGAATGAAATGAGATATGGAGGAGAGTTGACAACATGCAGCCATCAGGTCATTAGGGCCACTCATCATGAATCCATCACTGCCCCCACCCCACCCCCACCTCCTTGCTGGCATAAACAGGTTAAGACAAGAAAATTGCACTGAGCAAAATGGATATGCTATGTCCAGATCATAGTCTGACTAGTGATGCTGGATGGGGTTTGTCACCTTCACACTATTTCAGGACAATTTCTCGGGCAGTTCACTGAAGGCAGTAGGCTACTAGCCTAGAGGTTGGTTCATAGTGGTTGCCTCCCACTAAATTTAGTCATTTAGGTCACTCAGCTCAATCACTGAGCAGTGTCATGTAGCAGAAAAAAAAAACATCCAGCTGAATGTCAAGAGACATAAGTTTTAGTCCTAGCTCGGCCACAAGCGACTTCTCTGTTCTTGAACAAAGTCCACTCATTTTATTTTCCTCATCTGTAAAATGGGCATGTGTTAACACCCGCCCTGGAAGTGGCTAGCTGATACAGTGGATAGAGCACTGAGCCTGAGGTCAGATCCAGCTCAGACATTTACTAGTTGTGTGACCCTGGGCAAGTCACTTAACATCTTTTTGCCTTAATCCACTGGAGAAGAAAATGGCAAACCATTCTGTTATCCTTGCCAAGAAGACCCCATAGACAGTATAGGCCACAGGGTCATGAACATCAATGAGAAACACCACTACCCACTCTGCCTGTCTCACAGAGTTGTGAAAAGGAAAAAGAGAAAAGGTGCTGATGTGCTTTAAAAGGCATTAGACACCATGCAAATGTGAAACACATTAGCTAAGAGCCACCATACATACATACATACATACATACATACATACGTATATATATATACATATATATATATATATCTTACGAAAGATGATTAAACTCTCTCATGTGTACCAAAGGTGTGTGTGTGTGTATGTGTGTGTGTGTGTGTGTGTGTGTGTGTTTGTCCTTCGTTGCCAAAGAAGACCATACCATCAGAGAAATGATGACATGGCTTGCACTTGACTGTGTTTTGAGGGAAGGAGGGTTGTGCAGATCACCAGCCTCACTTCTCCTCCCAAGCCATCTGAATCCAGTGACCTGATATTCATCAAGATGAGTGGAGATGACCCAGCATGAGGCAGTTGGGTTAAGTGACTTGCCCAAGGTCACACAGTTAGTGAGTGTCAAGTGTCTGAGGTGAGATTTGAGCTCAGGTCCTCCTGACTCCTGCATTGGTGCTCTATCCACTGCACCACCTAGCTGCCCCTGAGAACAAAGTAAGTACACAGTGAATACTTAAAGGGAAGAAAACCTTGAGACAGAGCCCTTTAACCTTTAGTGTTACATTTGCAAACAATGGCAAAGATGAGAAGAAAAAAATCACAAGCGAAGAAGTGCTTAGAAGACCTCCATGTGGGTGACGTCCTTTCTTCATCCCTTTCCAACTCTGCTTCTGCCTCCATGACCTGTGCCATGACAACCCCCCTCCCATTCAGCTCCCTTTTATGTATCTCCTCCTTCCAAAGGTAGGTAAGAAATGGAGCACAGAGATAAATAGGGATTGCAGCAGACAATTGTCCAGGGAGAAGAGACAAGAGGGTCATGCCCTAACAGCCTCCATTTCCTGGTGACCATTCGTTTTCCTCTTGTCTCTTCTCTCCACCCTGGAACCTGGGCAGTCAAGAGCCATCTTCTAGGACTCAGCTAAGTCATTCACACAATTATCTCATGTGGCTATTCACAGCCACTCAACAGATGAATAAAAAGGTTGTCCTGAAGGAAAAAAAGAGCTGTGGACTACTACTCTTGGAGACCACTCTGGGTCTAACCAGGAGGGTTTGGATCTGTTCTAGGTTGGACTTTGATAGAGTGGAGGTCTTTCAAGCTTGCTTTTTTAAGAGGTCTGACTCTGCACTTGAGCTTCCTAGGAGTCTTTGTCTGCTAGCCACAGCAGTAACCCAAGGATTCAAGCCTGAGCTGTCACTGGTAAAATGAGGGTGAAATCTCTCCACCATAGCTGGCTGCTAGCTCCAGGTTTAGGGATCGCCCTTATAGATCAGACTGTTTATTACTCATAGTCCCAGCAGAGCTCAACACTGATTGTATCCAAACCTGTGTCTAGACCTACAGTAGCCTCCTTTTCAGTTTTCTTGATCCACATGACTTTTTCCTTAAGCACCAGACCATGTGCTTAAGTCCTGGGGATACAAAGGCAAACACAGTTACTGGCTTCAAGGAGTTCCCAGTCAAATGGTGGAGACAACATGCAAACAATTTGGAAGAATCAAGAGGGGAGGCATTGGAACTAAGAGGGATAAGGAAAGGCTTCCTATAAAACGTGGGATTTTAGTTGGGACTTGAAGGAAATCAGAGGTGAGGAG
The DNA here is from genome assembly GCA_023548195.1 of Bettongia penicillata ogilbyi. Lineage (NCBI taxonomy): Eukaryota > Metazoa > Chordata > Mammalia > Diprotodontia > Potoroidae > Bettongia > Bettongia penicillata. The sequence continues at coordinate 5,862,941 of JAJHZJ010000447.1, read as the reverse complement.
GAGGATGAAGGAGAGAATTAAAAGAGATGGAGGATGGTCAGTGAAAATGGGAGCCTGATGTAGGGACCCATCAGGAAGGTGTCACGAGATTGCAGAGTGGATCAAGTATAAGACTAGAAAGGTATGAAGGGGCAAAGTCATGAAGGGTTTTTAATGCCAAACAGTAGGAAACAATAGGAAGCCACTAGAGTTACTGGTAGCCAAATGGCAGGTGAACTGGAGTGGATAAATTTGAGACAGGCAGACCCTCTAGCAGACTGTTACGACAGTCTAGGTATAAGGGGATGAGGGCCTGTATCAGAGAAATGTTACTAAAGTAAAATCTACAGGCCTTGGCAACAAATTGAGTGTGGTGGTGCCCTCAATAGTAACAGGGAAGTTGGGCGAAAGGCAGGTTTGTGGGGAAAGATAACAAATCCAGTTTTGGACATGTTGGGTTTAAGACCACAGGACATCCACTTTGAGGTAGTAGGTAGTGGGAGATGCAAAAGTGGAGGTCAGCAGAGGTTGGGGCTGGATAAGATTTGGAAATCATAAGGAGAAAGATGATTATTGAATTCATGGGGGCTAATAAAATCATCAAGTGATACAGTATAGAGGGAGAAGAGGGCCTAGAATAGAAAGGAACACCCATGGTTACTGGCAGGGAAAATCCAGCAAGGGAGAATGAGGAGCCAAGAGTAGCTTCACAGAAATGCAGAGAAGAAAGTATCAAGGATGGGGACTGAGAAAAAGCCATTAGACATGCCAGGAGATCTTTGGTAACTTTGGAGAGTGCCATTTCAGAAGCCAGGCTGTAGAGAGTTGGGAGAAAAATCAGAAGGAAGTGAAGGCACAGAACAATATGGATGGGCCAAGATTATCTTATCTTTCCGTGTCCATAACAGCGCTCCATACTGTTAGCATGTATTGAATTAGAGGAAATGGGAAAGATCAGCAGAACACATCCTATTTTCAGGTAAAGAAAATGGACGAAGTGGGCTCAGGGTCTAGGGGCTCAGCTGAGGATGAGGAAATGAGGGAAAAAAGTCTGCTTCTATTATGTCTCTCTGAACGTACCCACCATCTAGCGCCCCCTTCCAGTTTTCTTACATTTTACCGATACGTCCTCTGATCCAGTGACATTGGCTTCCTGGCTGTCCTTCATGCCTAGAGAATGCTCTCCCTGGTCCATTTCTGGTTAAGTCCCAGCTAAAATACCAGCTCCTACAGTAAGCCTTCTTCAATCCCTCCTTATTCTAGTGCCTTCTCTCTCTTAATTATCTCATATTTATCCTGTACATAACTTGCTTTGTATGTATTTGCACATCGTCTCTTGTATTAGATTAAGTTCCTTGAGGACAGAAACAGCTTTTTTTTTGCTTCTTTTTATATCCCTAGTACATAGCACAGTGCCTGACCAGGCACTCAATGTTTATTTCTGATTGATTGATTGAACAAATGAGCAGATGTAGGAGCTATATCAGAATACTTAACATGTGTCTGACTCTGGATTTGTCCAGCATATCCTTAATAGTGCCAAGAACCTAATGATTCCCTGCTAATAGCCTGAGTACAGGCTAAGGCTCCCCCGATAGAATGGCATGACTCATGAACAAGTCATATGCCTTTGTCCCATAAGGAATGAGGAGAGAGAATATACACCAACTTGCACCTTTAAAAGGGCTCAAAGCAATAGAATCTTATTACGGTGGAGAATGATGAAATGATTTGTTTGGTCTGGCAACCACTCTATCAGTTTTTTATTTGTAAAAGGGAGAATACTCAATAGTAGGGGTCCATGAGTGTCAACTTTCCCATTAACAAGGTATTGAGAAGAAATTATGCTTCAGAATGCTAGGGAAACTGTTTTGTTCCTACTGTCCTGAGTATGCCATTTCAGCAAATGCCTTTGCTTTGAGCTGATTGTATCCTTTGGCTCAAAACAAGCAAAATATCTTGATGGGGGCCTATAAGCCATAGTTTTAAGACTATATTCCCACAAAACCTTGAACCTAGAATGGTTGTCTTAACAAGAGACCCAAACTGCAAGTTCAAATTAGGGAGTTAGCCCAAAATGGGATACTCTACTGTAGATAAGGTATGGCTTTGTGGGAATGTTGTGGGAGAAAGTACACACTAAAGCTCTAGGTATTAGAGATGTGAGCTATCATTATTACATTTATTAGTGACAAGTTGTTTTTTAGGTCTACACTCAGAGAAAGTTTGAGTAGGTGTTTTGTGGAGGTCAGTTCTTCTGTGTGTAATACTTTCTTTCCCAGTCCTGTTCCCCAAAGCCACAGCTTAAGGTACAGATACCTTTCTGCCATAAGCTCCCTAGATTAAATTCCCAGTGATCAAAGGAAGGTTGACAAGCCAATTCAGGCAATTCTTGTTGGTCAAGATATCCTGCATTTGGCACTGGAACAGAAACTCTTAGTGTTTTGTGACCATTAACTTAATCTAGAACCAGAGGTAAAAAACGAAGTAGACCAGCTATGGTCATTGAAGTTGATGCCTTTGGGGTGAAAAAGTTCTTTCATATCTCCTCTAAATGCACGCTGATGTTCTTGGGTTTTCTTTCCCAAGTGGATCATTATATCCAAGCACCTACAACAAAGCACACAGTTGGGTCCTATTTTCAATCACTAGCCAAACGTACCTCTTATAACTGACTCCTCCTTCTCCGTGTTCTTCTTGCCCTTAGGTCTGGAATCCCTTCGGGACAGTGCTCACTCAACCCCAGTTCGATCAACCTCCCATAGCGATACCTTCCTGCCTCATGTGCGGAGTGGCCGGGCAGACAGTAGCGAGCGGGTGGCAGTGATAGCAGATGAAGCCTACAGCCCCGCAGACAGTGTGCTGCCCACACCTGTGGCAGAGCACAGCCTGGAGCTGATGCTGCTCTCAAGGCAGATCAATGGGGCCCCTTGCAGCATTGAAGAGGAGAAGGAATCGGAAGCCAGCACTCCAACCACAGCAGAAGTGGAAGCCCTGGGGGGCGAGCTGAAGGCCCTGTGTCAAGGCCACCAAGGGCCAGAGGCAGAACAGGTGAATAAGTTTGTTTTAAGTGTCCTCCGTTTGCTCCTTGTGACTGTGGGACTCCTCTTTGTTTTGCTCCTTCTCCTGATCGTCCTTACCGAGTCTGACCTTGACATTGCCTTTTTCCGTGATATCCGCCAGACCCCTGAATTTGAACAGTTCCATTATCAATACTTTTATCCCCTCAGGCGATGGTTTGCCTGCAAAATCCGCTCTGTCGTGAGCCTGCTCATTGACACCTGAGAAAGTATGACTCCTCCCATTAACTAGCCAGGTGGACCGAGGAGATACCTGCTACTCGTTCCCAGCAATGGGACCCATCGCGGAACCATCGGCACATATAAGTCCTCCTCTCATGACTCCAAGTACACTGCAGCCTAGGAGGGTTGTTTCCCGGGAGAAGAAAGGGATAGGCTTGAGTCCTGCCTAAATAAACTGGGGAAACTCATTTTCTTCCGAAGTTCTTTCAAGAAAGACTCTGCGGTTCTGTTTTTCATCTTTCCAATTTGCAGGATAATTTCTGATTTTGAATTTTGATTTTCATAGATGTGTATTATTTTGAAAGTATCAAATAAAAGAATTTATTTTATTATAACTAAGGATTATTCCATTAGTGTCACCTAGCAGATGGGACACTAGTTCAGGACTAGCACTGTTGTATTCTGCAGGAGCCTTTGTAATGGTGCTACTGAGTGCTAGTGGACTGTCCATGGCAGCCTCAGAGGAATGTGTTTGGGGTGAGGCAGTTTCTGAAAAGGGGAATTGCTCAGGCTTCCTTGCCAGACAGAACTTTTTCACTAACAGACATCTGCTTTGAATAGATTGGAAAGCTGGTTCACATAACCAACCCCTTTAGCAATTGGTCTGAGTTGGATTTATTTTTTTTCCTTTTCCTTTTCCTTTTTTTTTCAAATCTGAGCAGAGTATGGGCATCTGAAGGGGCCACCGAAACAGCAGCAGCAGCAGCAGCAGCAGGGGTAGGGTAAGTGTGTTCCCTTAGACTAGAGCCTGGTGCACACCAGGGTGTATCTTGTTACATGAATTCAATCATCTGCGGATTTTTTCCCCCAAGCTTCGAGCCTTTTTTTATTGGTCCAGAAGTATTAAAGTACTAAGGCAAATGAAGTTACTGGCCATGGATTGCCCGTTCAGGAATTTCAAGCAAAAGCATAGGTAGTAGCAATCGTAGTTCAGTTATCTGAAAGACCTCTGATTCAGTGGTACATATTTTGTACCCACCCGAAAAGGATACTTTCACAATGTATGATTTAAGAACCAAATGCCATTTTGTTAATCATCTCTTTTTTTTTTACTTTGTGGAGTGAGCAAATAGAATCTGATTACAAAATGGTTCAAGGAAGAAATTGATCCTGAGGATGAAAAGCTTCCAGAAAAACAGAATTCCAACATCAGTATCCATGGAGGAGGCCAGAAGAACCAGCCGAGGGGGATTTCTAAGTCTAGAAGGTAAAAGAACTGGACTAAATAGTGTGGAGTCTGCTGGAATTCGGCCTTTTAGGGCCATTCTCTTCATCAGGAAAATGAAGGCCCAATAGTCTCACTGAGGAAAGCCTCAACAGCACCTGCCTAAGAACATGCAGGAAGCTATATGCTCAGAAAGGCACAAGATCTTGCTTTCATCTCAGGGAGAGATTTCTAAGTTACACAGGGTCTAACAAAACTTATTAAAGAAGACTCTTGGTGGCTGTGTTCCTGAGACAAGTTTCAGATGGCAGCTGCTTTTACCCCAAGAAGGGAAGCAGAGCAAAGTTTCCAAGTTAGATCTTTTCCTCATTAGCTGCATGCTCAGCCAAACCAGCATACAAACAGCAAATAATATGATTAAATTGGATTCATGATTTTAATAGAAATCAAGGCTGTTGCACAAGTTTTTTTTAAAGACCATTTTATTGTTTTTATGAAAAATGTGTTTTTTTCATCTGTAACATTAAAAATCTTCTCCTGCCATTAGGATGGCAGACCCACTTACATGCTAGGAGCAGGAAATATTAAGATACCTGTGACCTTTTCCCTTTGGAAACCTCATGCTATGTGAGGATCATACCCCATGCTAGACAAAAGATGCCTGAACTGGAAAGAACAGACGATCTGGTAGAATGGATTGTCCCAGAGCCTCCCTGCCAGCAACACTTTTTAGCAGTGACCTCTGAACAGGGTGGCGAGCAGACCAAGAATGATGGGTGAAAAACTGAGTCACTGAATAAATGTTTAGTTTCACTTGAAAATGAGTCGCTGCCATTTATAAGAAAGCTTTTAGCATTGGACAACCAACGAAAAGTAGACAATGTGAGAAGAGGCTGCCAGGAGCTAGGGGGCTGGTTTAACATGGATATCTACTGTCTTATGCAACATAGCAGATTAACTTTTAGTGTAGTGTTCCTACCTCAGCCTGTAGTAACATGGTGTTTCTATGCAGCAAGTGATAGTCTAAAACCAGACCGTTTTCATTACACATTAAAGATGCAGTATTTCATTTTCTAATGTGTTACTACCTGTGTCTAGAGTCCTAATGGTACAGTAGTGTTATACCACTTTCAATTGTGAGATTTTTGTCCACTGCACTGTTTTTGTTTTTAAAGAAGAATTCTCTCCAAAAACTATGGACAGAACATTTTCTTTAGATTTACTTTTGAAACAGACTGAATAACAAACCTCCTTTGTCATTCCCTAATGTCATATGGTGTCTCTCCCACACCTTACTATGGGTCATGTTTTTAACTCAGTTTTATTATGTGTTCCACAAGGTCTCAATTTCCTCTTCCAATTAGTTTTATCTCATTATAGGAAAAAACATTGGTTTCCAGAGCTTTGTCCATCAGAGGAAACAAAACTCTTACTAAAGAATAGTGTACTGCGTCTTTGAGCAGTAGGTTAAACTGCAGCAAATGTGAATTTCTTAGTTTCATAAATAGATGTTAACTATTTCATGTGCCAAATCTTCAAGGTTACATTTTCCTTCAATTGTTGTACCTTTTTCTACATCTGTAGTATGTAGTTATCATAAAAATCATTGGTGCCATGAAGACTATTTTTAAAATTAAATAAATATTTAAATATCATGGAAAATGAGTGGGTTTTTTTTTTAAAATTCTAACAGATCTGATAACAATGTGGTCAAAAAAATCATTTATCTTCTATGTAAGTGGAACTTTATGCCTAACATGTTCAGTGAAGAAGCATTGTAAATCCCCTTCCTAACCCTATATAGCAGCTTACTTCATGGCCCTACGTGGCAACAGCTGCTAGAACTTAGGAGAAAGGGCACCTTATTCTGATACCTGGTTTTATGCATCAAAGAGATACCCTCTCTCCCTTCCCACTGCTTCCAGCTGTGACTGGAGAATAAGAAAAGCGCAGGAAATGGAGCAAGCCTGTAAATAGGAAAATGGGAAATGTCATTCCACCGACAATCCAGTGAAAGCCTCACGTGCTCAGCTGCATTCTGAAATTATGGGTTCCTGGGTTTCAGATGAGTAAGTCCAAGGAGGGGGTAGTTCAAAAAGAGAGAATCCCCAAGTTAAAGTCAAAGAACCTGGGTTCAAATTCCACTTACGAGCTGTTATGACCTAGAGGCAAGTCAACTTCCTTGGGCCCCAATTTCTTCATCTTTATAAAGATCAGATCAGGTGACGTCTAAGGCCCTTTCAAGGCCTGTATCCTTTGAAACACACTGAAAGCTCAGCATTCCCTTGACAGCTCTGCTTAGGAAGTTTGTAGAGGGATGCACTGTCCCATCTGGGAAGAGCTATGGGGAAAGACAGACACGGGAGGGAGGGCGGGTGCGTGGGGGTATGTCTGTGTGTCTGCATGTGTGTGCGTGTACACATCTGGGATGGCCTCCTGTAGAATAATTCTAATTACAAGACTAGATGATTTTTTTAGTCTCTTCCAGCGTGAGTCTAGAACAACTTTGGAATTTGCAAATCTAAAAACTTAAGACTCAGTATCAGATCACAAAAACTTTAATAATCATTATTTAAAACATTTTTGTACCTTAGAACATGTCTATATAAATGTACATAAATCAGCGCCCCCAAAATCCTTACCCCCAACTTTTACGGAAAAACTCTCCAGATTTCTATTGCTTCTTCCAAAAAATGAAAGTGCATTCTGCTTATTTTGGCGTTATCATATTTATAAAGCTACTTTGTTACAAAACTAGAAATCAATGCTCCTTAGCCACTACACCTACATTGAATTGATCATCAAATATAGTCAAAGAAAAACCTTGGCAACTTGTTTTTTAACCCTTAAAAACATGGATTTTCCCACTACAATTCCCCCCTGCCAAAATATTCTGAGTTGGATGCATAACATTGATGGAACAAACAGAGGCAAGGCACTCATCCAAAAAAGAATGCACCAGCTCTCCGCTCTCATGGAACACATCTATCCTCCTTGGACGTGACATACTGCCAACGATAAAGCAGTCTTCTTGCTTTGGATCCCAGACAGCTCTGAACCTGGTCAACCACCGTCCTGTGTTGGTGTTATGCCTAGTAGGAAAACAGTATTTTTCAAAGGAGGTAAGTATGTCAAGTAATAAAATGACAGGAGCCACAGACATGATACAGATGCAGAAAACATTGCTGCCAAGGAGCTATCCTCTGTCATATGTCTTATACAGTGACTTGGGTTGGCCTCAATTAAGAACAAAAGCCACACTTCTTTCCTGACTACCTGCCTCTTCTGAGAGGTTTACTTACTTCAGGTCATAGAGTAAGAGGTCTCTGTTCATAACAGTGGTTCAAGACAACCTTAACCAAGTGTTTAAATTAACTACTTGGTCAATTCAATCCTTAGTATTTGTATCTTGCAGCATTTCCAAACAGGACATGACTTTAAAAACTGAAATACTTTTGGGGCTAGGGTAAACGAATGCGACATTTTTCTCATTCCATACATGAACCAAGAAGACTCAGAGCGCCATTCAATAAGTAATGAAATACACAGCCGCAGAACATCCATTCACAGTAAGTCTTAGGAAAAAAGGAAAAGGGACATGGTAATAAGCATATAAAAGTGGTTGCTAAACAAATTAATACAATTTAAAGAGGGAAACAAAGTTTCCCCTTCCAGACTTTTCCCCTAATATGCCTTCAAATTTTACTCTAATTATTTTTTCCCTAAACTGAATCAGGTCCAAGGGAATGTGTCTGTTAACCTGTAGTTCAGAGAACTGCCTGGGACGCTGAGCGGTTCCATGTCTGCCTTGTGCACAGTTCCCCAGGTTGTCAAGCCTCAGAAGCAGGACCTCAACCCAGGTCTTCCTGATTCCAAGCCCGCCCCTCTACCTATTACACCACACGGATTCTCTTAGCAAGAAAACACTCTGAACCACAATGATCAAAAACATCCGCACTAAGAGAGAACACACACTCACTCAGCAAACCTGCAAGGCACAGCCCTAGGGGCTAAGGACAAAATATTCTCTGTATTCAAAAGGGGATTACATCCTGTTGATTACACATACAAAAAAAGCATTAAACAAGTGAAACAGAAATTAATTGGGGGAGGGGGCCAGAAAGCCAAGGATAAAGGGACCATATCTAGATAGCTGATATTATATTATTATAACAATGTCTTTTAAAACTTGAATAACAGATGGCAGTGTGTGTACTCTAACAATTCTGCAAAGGCATTCATTACCTGATATACTATAACCTACCTGATACTGGTCAGCAAAGGAATCTTGGAAGACATACAGCTAGTGTCAAAGACTCTGCAATTTAAAAATAAACAATCAACCAACCCATGTTCCTTATAACTTATTTCTAGATGTACTATAATAACAAGCAGGTAGCATTTTACACTAAATAGTAATGTTCTATATCATCTAGCATTTATCTACATCTCATCTGATCCTGACAATATCCTGAGATCGGCAAGGCCAGTCTTTTCCCCATTTTACATTTAAACAAACTCAGAGATGTAACTGACACTGTCACCCAATAACTGCTGGAAACACCTGACTCTAGATTCTCCACACAAGGTCTTAGGAATAGGAGAAAAGGAACACAGCACTCACAGCAGGGCTCAGGGAAGGACTGAACACTATCTGAATGAAAAAACAAAGTTCTCTTTAAAACTCCTCCCCTTGACTACTTTTGAATTCTATCCTCACTCTTAGTCATTACAACCTTGAATGCCTCTCAAATGGGCAGATCGCATTCACATTTTGCTCGTGCTTTCGAGTTCATCCAGTTTATAAAGCCTCTCCCATCTTTCCCACAAGCCTATACCATAAGCATTATTATCCAGAGGCTCCAAGACTGAGCATCTCACACAATGGGTAAAAGAACCCTCTAACCAAAGACTCGTTTCAAGGATTCTCTAATGCAGTGGGTTCTCCAGGTGTAGTATGGGGACCCCCCAGGACTTTTTTCAAGGCATCTATGCGGTCAAAACCAATTTCACAAATCATGCTAAGATGTTTCACTTTCTAATACGGAAAATATCAGTAGCTATAATCCATACAAACAAAAGGTCTTCAGGGATTCCTCAGCAATTTTTACTGTGTGTTAGGGGGTTCTGAGACCAAAAAAGTTGCGAACCACTGCCCTACTGCTATTGCCATCCCCAGGTACGTGGTCCTTTTACACTCGCGCACTGGCACATCTTCACTTTGGTTTCTGCCAAGGAAAGCAGTTGCCCAAGTTCACATAGATACTAAGTGCCTGAGACCATATCTGAACTCCCTCAAAGACTCAGCATTTTAATGACAACATTCTTCAAATGATGATGTATGGCTGAGAATAAGAGAACACCAGTCCTTAAAAAAATAAAGTTGAAGGATTACCCAAAAGACAGTGTGAGGCACACAGTGAGAAAGACCAGCCTACAATTTAGCACCAAGAAGGATTGTGAAGAAGTGGTTTAAAAGAAAAATAACTGGACAAGAAAACAGACTATTTGACAATGGATACAGTTAAGAAACAGCCCTTTAGTTCACTGCATCCTTGGGACGTCAAAAGAATTGAAACAAGGTCGCTAGCCCTGGTATATGGGAGAGAATGGCCAAGCAACCATGCAGGATGAGCAGGCAAGGATGGGTGGCAATCTGCATAGCTGGAATGACTGCCCACCTTAATGAGATCACAGACCCACTAAAATACTGACAACTGACAACTGAACAGGTATCTCTTGGGATGACTGAGCTTAGTTGGGCATCACACCAAATCTTCCACAAACTTGTTTTCCTCTCTAACACACTTTCCATCTTATAAGTGATATTGATAATAATTTTCTACCATTTTTCACTGTCAGAGGCTTGTCAAATTAATATTTATTGTAAACTAATGTTGCCCTGGGTTGGCATGGCATGGCTCTTAAGGGGATCAAATGCTTGCTTGCCCCAGGCAGCTGCTGGTTCTTACATCCCCCTCACTGGGGGCAGGCCATTTATTTACAGCTGTAAACTTCGGTAGGAAATGGTAATAGTACATACATATCACTGGGGTTTTTTTTCCTTTTTCCATTGTTGGTGACAATACGCTTGCTTGAATGTGTCATGCTATTTCCTGCTTTCTTCTCACCTTTATCCTTTCTTCCAATTTGGCGCTGGTTTTGACCTCCGCTTTAACTAGCTGATAATCTGACTAGACACAGACATCTAATTAAAAAACTCCCATATAAGTAAAATTTAAATTTTAAAATTATTTAAAATTGTTCATGTCACTTTCTGATCCTGACTATCCATAGTCTGATTTTCTTCTGGAAAAATTAAGTATTCACGATATAAGCAAGAGGCTAATAATCTGTAAGCTTTGGTCTCTGTCATTTCTTAATAGGGCACTGTATTTTCCAACATATTTTCCATCATGGGAGGCCGATATGGAGTAAGAGGACATGAAGTGAAAACCTGGCACTGCTGTTTACCTGCAGGATGACACTGCTAAGTCACGTCACCTTTCTTGGTGTCAGTTTTCCTCATCCATAAAATGAGAGGGTTGGACTGGCCGGCTTCTGAGGGCCCTTCCAGCTCTAAATCTTTACTCTTAGGGGCATCCTCTTTATGTTCATTTTCCCACTGAAATCACCAAAATCTGAAAGATCTCATGAGATCTTCATAGATTTTTCTAGAACCTCATCCTCTGCAACAGCAGTTAACTTCGTGTTGTACTTTCTGTTTATGTTCATCATTAAGAATGCTTTTTTGGCAAGATCATTGGGGTTGTGACTTGCCCAGGGTCACCCAGCTAGGGTCGTGTCTGGGGCTGGATTTGCACTCAGGAAGATGAGTCTTCCTGTCTCCAGGCACAGCACTTTATCCACCTTACCACCTAGTTACTGGTCACAGATTTCAAATTTATAATTCAAATAATTAATTGAATATTTACAGATGATCTAAAAATTAATTCTTAGGACTTTTTAAAATATCAAATTAATGTTTTAAAAATTACATTTGTAGGACGTGACTACAGAAAGGAGTCAGGAATCAAAGCTGAGTTACTAGAGAAGCTCATATTTACCCACCTCTTCTTGTCTCTAAGTTAATATGGGTTTGAGACACCACTGAGGCAGTTGGGGTAGGGGTGGGGGGAAGAGAGGAAGTAGCCTGATTCCAGAATTACATAGGCAAGGATAAACCCTACTTCCCTCCAAAGTCTCAGCAATCATAATAACAGCCATAGCAATGATGATGACTATACAGTGCTTCACCAATATCACCTCACTTTATCCTCTCAACAACTCTGAGAAGTAGATGCCATCTTTACCCCATTCCGCATCTGAGGACACTAAGTCTGAGAGAGGTTAAGTAACGTGCACAGGGTAATAAAGCATCTGAACAGAATCTGAACCGAGGCCTTCCTGACACCAGCTCCGCAGCACCAAGACTGACTGATTCCTTCAGTACTAATGTACCCAAGTTCCCTGTCTATCCCCACCGAACATCATATCACAGTGTGACTGGGCTCTCCTGAGAACAACCAGCCTACTAGGTGAGACCCATGTCTAACCTCTCCTTCCCTGGTCCCAGACCTCTGGACTAGGCTTACTTCACAGCAGCCTCCTGGGAGCAGCCACAGACCAACAGTTCAAACAATGTCCCAAAGTTTAAGTCATCAATACTTCTAAGTTTGGTAACATGGTACCAACATCTTCAGAACACCTATTATAGAATAGATAATATGCCTCTCCCAACTTACCTCAAATAATTATCAAAACATGTAGTCACCACTCTGTTGCCAGTAACAGGTGAGAAATATGCAGATGCAAGGCTCTTACTGTGTTGAGTGAAAAAATTCAAAGGTTTCATTCCTTTAGGTCTGATATGCCTCAAATCATAAATGTGAACATCCCTGTAACATAATGAGCCATTTTTTTAAAAAAGTTAATACACAAAAACTAATAAGACAAAATCATATAAGATTTTACATATACAAAATATACTGAGAACAAAGTGTGCGTTCATCCTTCGTTGTCAAAGAAGACCATGCCATCAGAGAGATGATGACATGACTTGCACTTGGCTTTGTTTTGCATGAGGGAGGGCTGTGCAGGTCACCAGTCTCACTTCTCCTCCAGAGCCATCTGACTCCAGTAACCAGATAGATATTCATCAGGGTGACTGGAGATGACCCAGCATGAGGCAACTGGGGGTTAAGTGACTTGCCCAAGGTCACACAGTTAGTGAGTGTCAAGTGTCTGAGGTGAGATTTGAGCTCAGGTCCTCCTGACTCCTGCATTGGTGCTCTATCCACTGCACCACCTAGCTGCCCCTGAGAACAATATAAGTACACAGTGAATATTTAAAGGGAAGAAAAACTTGAGACAGTTCCCTTTAACCTTTAGTGTTACATTTGCAAACAATGGTAAAGATGAGAAGAAAAATATCACAAGCAAAGAAATGCCTGGAAGACTTCCATGTGGGTGATGTCCTTTCTTCATTCCCCTTCCAACTCTGCTTCTGCCTCTATAACCTGTGCCATGACAACCCCCGTCCCATTCAGCTCCCTTTTATGTATCTCCTCCCCCCATCAAAATGATCTGAGAGAGAGAGACAGAGGGATAATAGCAGGATGGGAAGGTGGGGGCTTGGCAGCTGAGCTGAGACTGCGTGAGGAACCAAGGCATTCTGAAAAGAGATGAGTGGGGAGTGCATCTTTCCAATGATGAATATTAAGAAAAGGGATAAATTCAAAATCAAAAACAATGATTTTTCTAGAATTTATAAATACTTCTCCTAACAGACTAAATATGCCAAAGGGAAAAGATAAAATGATTCACAAGTAACCATGTTTCATTAGTTTGGTCTAAAATTCAGTAAATATATTAAGGCCCCATCGTGTGTTCAAGAAACACTTTTGTCTTCTTAGGCCTAGTATGTATGCAGACAGCTGTTTACAGCATTTATGTGCCATGGGGAGGATCCAGTCTGTACAAAAATAACACAAAATCCAATCAGTCCACAAGCAATTATTAAGTGCTTACTACATGCCAAGCCCTGTGCTAAGCAGTATGATTCCCAAGCAAGACAAAAGTAAGATCTCTGCCCTCAAGAAGCTCAAATTCTAGTGGGGAAAACCCAGGAAAGTATAATATTCAGGGTCAATGGGGGGAGGGGAGAGGAAATCCCAGGAGGATGGGGAACTCCTTTTACAAAAAGTGTGATTTAAACTAAGTCCTGAAGGAAGCCAGCAAACAGATTGGAGGAGGGAAAGCCTTGGAGGCAGAAAGGACAGAGCTGGACAGAGGGAGCATCATATCCGAGGAAGAGGAAGGTCATTGTTGCTCAAGGGTTGTAGAGTATGTGGAGGCAAGTCAAATGTAAGATAACTAGAAAGGTTGGGACCCAAGATAATTTGAGTAAGAAGAAAGCAGCAATAACTACATTATTCCAAAGAGTTCACTCAGAAGACAGAATCTAAACTGTAGATTGGAGGAAGCAAATGATTTTAAGAGGTGAATCTAGGAGGCCAGTTTGGCCAAAATATAAGTGTGCACCAAGGTAAGCAATGGATGGTAAATCTAGAAAATAAGTAAATACTTAAAAAAAAAAGAAGTGAGTTAGAGCCAGGCTAAGAAGGGTTTTAAATACCAGAGTGAGAAATTTTAACTTATTCTAAAGGGACTCATTGAAAATTTAAGCAAGGATATTGTCAGACTGTGGTTTGGAAAAATTAGTTTTGAGGCTGCGGCATGCCAATCTATCTACTCCTCCCTGACTTCTCTATCACATTCTCCTCAGCATCCCCTCTTATGCCAAACCACCTAACACCAGTCCTCCATTTCCCCTCTTAATCTTAGGACCTCAAAATTCACTTTAAAAAATGGAGACAGTCCACTTGCAGGACTTGCAGAGCCAAGACAGAAGAGTAAAAGCAAGAACTCACCTGAACTTTCCCAAATTCTTCTCTAAACAACTTTAAAATAGGGCCTCAAAATGAATTCTGTAGTGGCGGAACCAACAAAAGGTCAGGGTAAAACAATTTTCCAGCCTAAGGTAACTTAGAAGGTTGGCAAGAAAGGTGTGTCTCACTGGGTGAGAATGGAGTTCAATTCAGTGGCAACACCAGGAGCAGACACTGGGAACATGTGCATCAGCTTCTAGAGCTCTCAGCCCATAGCTGGTAAGGGGGTCATGACAACTGGCTAGAAGGAGATTACAAGGGTCACTGTTGGCACTGGGTGCAAGTCTCTATTGTATTGCCCTTATATAGCTCTAGGTCACAGTCCCAGGTTGAGCAGGAGCACTAGCACTTGTGGCCCCAGAGGAGGACCTTGGTCACAGTTCCAGGGTGGAAAAGAGTGCTTATGGTCACAGACTAAACCACAGGCCAGGAAAACAGTGACCACACCTCTCCATGGGTAATACCACCTTTAAAGAACTGAAAACACCAGCATGAAATCAGAACTAGCTCTGAAAACAGTAGCACAGAAAAAAATACTTAAACTTGAACAGTGTTCCCCCACTACCCGGGAAGGAGAGCCCAATTTTAAAGTCAAGAAATAGAAGACAATGAAATCAAAACAGCTACATGTGAAGTCTAAAAGAAAAATGTGAATTGGTCACAGGCATTCCTCCCCCTAAAAAAAAAGAATTCCTGGAAGAGCTCTAAAAGAATTTTAAAAATCAATTAAGAGAGGTAGAGGAAACTTCTGAAATATGAAGAGTGATGCAAGAAAATCATGAAAAAGTCAACAAGCTTAGTAAAAGAGACACAAAAGCTAACTGAACAAAATATTTCCTTAAAAATCAGAATTGGGCAAGTGGAAGCGGATGACTCCATGAGACATCAAGAAACAATAAACAACATCAAAAGAATAAAAAAAAGAAGAAACTGTGAAACCTCTCAGTGGAAAAACAACTGACCTGGAAAATACATCAAAAAGAGATAGAGCATTTTAAAATTACTAGACTACCTAAAAACCATCATAAAAAAAGAGCCTAGACATAATCTTTCTAGAAAAATATCAAAGAAAACTGTCCTGATATTCTAGAACCAGAGGGTGAAACTGGAAGAATCCACCCATTACCCCCTGAAAGAGCTCCTAAAATGAAAACTCCCAGGAATATTACAGCAAAATTCCAAAGTTCTCAGGTCAAGGAGAAAATATTGCCAAGCAGTCAGAAAGAAACAATTCAGATGTCATAGTCAGTCAGGATCACATAAGATTTAGTAGCTCCTACATTAAAGAATGGGGGAGGGGGGGGAATCAACATGGCAGAGTAGAAAGACACATATACTCTAGCTCTTCCCCCACAGCCCATAAAATACCTGTAAAAATGACTCTAAACAAATTCTAGAGCAGCAGAAGACACAAGACAACAGAGTGAAAGGAGATTTCCAGCCCAAGGTAGCCTAGAAAGCCAACAGGAAAGGTCTATCTCACGGGGCACAAAGCAGAGTGCAGCCCACAGAGCCCAGCCCAGCCCTGGTCACTGGGGACCAGCAGGAACAGGACTGAAACAGGCCTCAGGGGAAGAATCCCCAGCAGCAGCAGAGGTTCTCAGATCCCTCAACCCACAAATGCCAAAGAGAGCTTCACGTGTGTGTGTGCAGACAGAGAGACAGAGAGACAGAGCACACGGTGCATTGAATAAGAAGGGATAATATCTAAAATAAAATTAATAAGTTGAGAGAGGAGTATATTAGGAAGAGAAAGGGAGAAATGGAATGGGGCAAATTATTTCTCATGAAACAGGTAAGAAAAAGCTTTTTCAAAGGAGGAGAAAAGGGAGGAGGTGAGTGAAAAAGTGAAGCTTATTCTCTTCACATTTGGCTTAAGGAGGGAGTAACACGATCACTAAATTTGGTATGAAAAATCTCTTACACTACAGGAAAGTAGGGGAGAGGGGGATAAGTGGGGTGGGAGAATGATAGAAGGGAGGGCAAATGGGAGGAGGGAGTAATTAGAAGTAAACACTTTTGGGGAGGGACAAGGTCAAAAGAGAGAACAGAAGAAATGGAGGAGCAGGATAGGATGGAGGGAAATATAGTTAGTCTTACACAACATGACTATTATGGAAGTCTTTTGCAAAACTACACATATACAGCCTATATTGAATTGCTTGCCTTCTTAGTGGAGATGGGGGGGGAGGAAGGGAGATAAGTTGGAACTCAAAGTTTTAGGAACAAATGTTGAGAATTGCTTTTGCATACAACTGGGAAATAAGAAATGCAGGTAATGGGACATAGAAATCAATCTTCCCTACAAGAAAAGAGAGAAGATGGGGATAAGGAAGGGAGTGGTGTTAGAAGGGAGGGCACACTGATGGAAGAGGCAAGCAGAACATAAGGCATTTTGGGGTGGGGGATGAAGAGAGATGGGGATAAAATTTGGAACTCAAAATTTTGAATGTTGAAAACTAAAAATAAATAAATAAATATAAAAAAAGAATCAGAGGGCTTATAATACAATATTCTGGAGAACAAAAGAGCTAGAATTACAATCAAGAATAACCTTCTCAGCAAAACTGGGTATAATCCTTAAGGGGGAAAAAGTGGACATTTAATGAAACAAAGGATTTTTAAGCATTCCTGATGAAAAGACCATGGCTGAATAAAAAATCTGACTTTCAAATAGCAGATGCAAAAGAAGCATAAAAAGGTAGACATGAAAGAGAAATCATAATTCAAATCATGATTTGGTATTGAACTGTTTACATTCCTACATGGGGAAAGATACTTAGAATTCCTAAGAATTTTATCATTATCAGGGCAGTTAGAACAAATATACATAGACACAGGGCATGGGAGTGTGCTGACTATGATAGAATACTTTTTTAAAAATAAGGAGAAAAAGGGATGTACTAGAAGAGGGAAGGGAGACTTTGATTGGGGTAAATTACCTCACATAAAAGAGGTTTATTAAAAAAAAAGGAAAGAATAGGTAGGTGGGAATGGCAGGCAACATTTCATCCTTATTCTTACCAGAATCAGCTCAAACAGGGAGAGAGAGAAATGAAAACTGACAGCAGAGTGGATTAAAAACCAGAATGAACAATATTTTGCTTACAAGAAACATGCTTAAAGCAAAAAAACACACAGATAGTAAAGGAAACTGGAGCAGAATCTATTATGCTTCAGCTAAAGTAAAAAAAAAAAAAGCAGGGCTAGCAATCATGATCTCAGACAAAGCAAAAGCAAAAACAGATCTAAAACAGGTAGGTGGCAAAACTACATTTTGGTAAATGGTACCATAGATAATGAAGTAATATTATGCTCATATGCTCCAAATGGTATAACATCCATATTCTTAAAGAGTTAAATGACTTACAGGAGGAAATAGACCTTAAAACTATAGTAGTGGGAGACTTCAACTCTCCCTTCTTAGAACTACAGAAATCTAACCAAAAAATAAACAAGAAGTTAAGGAGATGAATAGAATTTTAGAAAAGTTAGATATGATAAACCTCTGGAATAAAATGAATGGGAATGGAAAGGATATGCAAATGCATTTTTTTCCAGCAGTACAGAACACCTACATAAAAACTGATCACATATTAAGACATAAAACCCTCACAACCAAATACAAAAAAGCAGAAATATTAAATGCACGCTTTTCAAATCACAATGCAATTAAAAGCCACATTCAATAAAGGAGGCCCGAAACAGATTAAAAATTAATTGGAAACTAAACAATTTAATCCTAAAGAATGAGTGAATGAGTAGGTAAAAGAATCATAGAAACAATCAATAATTTCATTAAAGAGAATGACAACAATGAGACAACAAAATGTATGGGATGTACCCAACAGTACTTAGAGGAAAATTTACATCTCTAAGCACTTACATCAATAAAATAGAGAAAGAACAGATCAATGAACTGGGAATGCAACTAAAAAGACTAGAAAGACTATTAAAAAAATGAAATAGATAAACTATTGCTTAATTTTATTTAAAAAGCAAGAAAACCAAATTACCAGTATCAAAAATGAAAAGGGTGAATTCATCATCAGTGAAGATAAAATTAAATTATTAGGAGTCATTTTACCAAATTATATACCAGTAAATCTGACAATCTAACTGAAATGATAAATATTTACACAAATATAAATCGCCCAAATTAACAGAAGTAGAAATAGATTATTTAAATAACCCTTTCTTAGAAAAAGAAATTGAGTAAGCCATCAATGAGCTCCCTAAGGAAAAACAATCCTTGGGACTAGATAGTTTCATAAGTAAATTTCTACCAAACATTTTTTTAAAAATTCTTCTTCTATATAAACTATTTGAAAAATAGGCAAAGACAGAGTCCTAACAAATTTCTTTTGCTACATAAAAATGGTGCTGATACCTAAACAAGGAAGAGCAAAAACAGAGGAAGAAAATTATACTAATTTCCCTAATGAATACTAATGCAAAAAATTTAAATAAATACTAGCAAGGAGATTTTAGCAATACATCACAAAGATCATACACTAAGACCAGGTGGGATTTATGTCAGAAATGCAGAGCTGGTTTAAGATTAGGAAAACATCAGCATAATTAATCATGTCAATAAAAAAACCAACAAAAATCATGTGATTTATCTCTAGAGAGGCAAAAAAGGCTTTTGATAAAATACAAAATTTATTCCTATTAAAAGCACTGGAAAGCAGAGGAATAAACAGACCTTTCCTTAAAATGAAAAGTAGTATCTATCTAAAATTATCAGCGAACATTATCTATGATGGGGATAAGCTAGAAGCTTTCCCAATAAGACTGTGTTTTGTGCAAAGTAAGGATGTCCATTATCACCACTATTCTTCAATATTGTACTAGAAATGCTGGCCATAACAATAAGAGAAGAAAAAGAAATTGAAATAATTAGAACAGGAAATGAGCAAACAAAACTCTATCTCTTTGCAAAGGGTATGATGGTATACTTAAAGAAGCGTAGAGAATCAACTAAAAAACTAGCTGAAATAAACAGAGCAAAGTTGCAGGACATAAAATAAACCCACACAGATCATCAACAGAATATATTACCAATAAAGTCCAGCAACAAGAGATAAAAAGAAAAATTCCACTAAAAATAACTGTAGATAATATAAAAAACTAGAAAAATTACCTGCCAAGACAAACCCAGGAACTATATAAATATAAATACAAAATTCTTTTCACACAAATAAAGTCAGATCTAAACAACTGGAAAAATACTAATTGCTCATAGGCAGGACAAGCCAATACAATAAAAATGATAATGCTACCTAATTAATTTATTCATTTAGTGCCATACCAAACTACCAAAAAACTATTATATAAAGCTAGGAAAAAGAATAATCAAATTTATCTGGAAGACCAAAAATTCAAGACTATCAAGGGAATCAATGAAAAAAAAAATTGTGAAGGAAGGTAGCATTGCCATATCTGATCTCAAAATGTAGGAGTAATCATCAGAACAGTCGGGTACTAGCTAAGGAACAGAGGGGTGGGATCAGTAGAATAGATTAGGTACACAATACACAGTAGAAAAAGACCATCGTAATCTAATGTTTGGTAAATACAAATATCAAAGTTTTGGGGACAAAAACTGCTGGAAAAACTGGAAAACAGTTTGGCAGAAACCAGGCATAGAACATCTCACAACATATATATACCAAGATATGGTCAAAATGGGTACATGATTTAGATGTAAAGGGTGATATCATAAGCAAATTAGGAAAGCATGGAACATTTTACCTATCAGATCCATGGACAAGGAAGAATTTATGACCAAATAAGATAAAGAACATTACAAGAGGTAAAAAAGGATAATTTTGATTACTCTGAATTTAAAAGTTTTCAGAAAATTGGGAAATTTTTACATCATTTCCTGATAAAGGCCTCATTTCTCAAATATATAGAGAACTCAGTTCTCTAGTATTGGAGAATACTAGTCATTCTCCAATTAGTAAATGAACAAAGGATAAGGGCAGTTTTCAGAACTCAAAGCCTTCTACAGTCATGTGAAGAAAAATACTCTAAATCAATATTGATCAGAGAAATGCAAATCAAAGCAACTCTTAGGTACCACATCACATCTATCAGATTGGCTAACATGACAAAACAGGAAAACAACAAATGTTGGAAAAGAAACAGGAAAATTGGAACACTAATGCATTGTTGGTGGAGTTGTAAACTGATTTAACCATTCTGGAGAGCAGTTTGGAACTATGCCCAAAGGGCATACATACCACCTCTACAGCTGCATCCCAAAGAGATCATACAAATGGGAAAAGGACCACATGTACAAAAATATTTATAGCACCTTTTCGTGGTGACCAAGAATTAGAAATTGAAGGAGTGCCCATTAATTGGGGAATGGCTGAACAAGTTGTTATCTATGAATATAATGGAATATTATTGTGCTATAAGAAATGACAAACAGGATGCTTTCAGAAAAACCCAGAAAGACTTACATGAACTGATTCAAAGTGAAGTAAGCAGAACCAGGAAAACATTATACATAGTAAGAGCAATATTGTGACAATAACCAACTATGACTGATTTAACTATTTTCTGCAATACAATGTCCCCAAGACAATTCTGAAGACCTTGTGAGCTGAAAAATGCTATCCACCTCCAGACAAAGAATTGATGGAGTCTGAAGACAGATCAAAGCACACTTTTTTAAACTTTATGTTTCTTGGGGGTTTTTTGGTCTGTGTTTTCTTCTGCAACATGGAAATACATTTTGCATGACTGCCCATGTATACTCTGTATCTAACGGCTTGCCATGTCATGAAGGGGAAAGGGGAGAGAATCTGGGACTCAGTTTTAAAAAACAGAAGTTAAAAATCAATTCCTAAGTTTTATTGAGTCTTGTGTTTGTCCTATCAGATAACAACATGACTTGCAACTGACTTTGATTTGAGTGAGGGGGAGCTGTGCAAGGTCAACAGCCTCACTTTCTCCTCCAGAGCCACCTGAGTCTATTCATCAGGACTATTTTTCAGGTTTTCACTTTGAGTGAAGTAATGCCCATTCAGTTAATAGGTCTCTTTAAAAAATGAGTCAAGGGATGGCCCCTTTAAAAAAAAGAAATCAAACTGGGAGGGGAAAACCCTCAGGGTTGCTGGTCAAAAGAGAAAAGAGTTACTACTGACATTCACTGAGTCAGGAGGGTCCAAAATATAGCCATTAAGCGGTGCTTGGGCAGGATGAGTGGATTTTAGAGTCATTAGCATAGACAGTAATTAAATCCAAAGGAATTAAGGAGATCACCATGTGAAGAGCTATGGAGAGAACCCGGAGAGACACTTAATGTTATACAAGTAATGATCAGGAGGGCAAAAACCATCTTTCTTTTTTCTCAGCTGTATCTCCAGTGCTTAGCACGGTGCTTGACCTACAGTAGATTCTTAATAAATCCTTACTGACTGACCTTAAGAAAGCAATGAGAGTAACCTGAGAGCCAGTAAAAGACTGCAGCCAAGTTCTAATCAGGAAGACAGATGGAGAGTGAATCCCAAAGGAAGAGTTGCAGGGTGAAGATAACAAAGGCAGAAAATGGAAATGGCACTGAGTAATAAAGAATATATCTACTCCTTTTCCTGGATTTGTTTTCATGGGATTTCAAAATAAAGGGTATCCAGTAATGTGATGAGTAGCCAAGGATTCAATGTCTTCTTAAAGGAGCCAGGATTCTGTTAGCGCAAAGGGACAGAAACTGCATGAAAGAGATTCAGAACAAAGGGGAAACTGCTAATAGTGGGACAAGGGTTCCAGAGGAATACAACTTCAAACGAGTCATGCAAGGAAAAAAATACGCCATTTGACATGTGACAAAGTTCAAGTTATTTTCCTTTTTGACAAAATATCTTTGGTAACTAAACTGAAAAACTTTATATCCAAGGTTTAACTTATAAATATGGTTGGGAAGAACTGACCTTGCACCAGCAGCTATGAAATACTGTCTATTCACTGGGTGGACCTGGAGAGTTCTTATTATGCTCATATTAGAATTGAAAATTTTCTCATATGAAGTTCCTGGCGTCCGTCTATCCACTATAGCCACATCTGCATTCCGGTGCCCTACTATTAAAGTAGATGCATCATCACCCAAGAAGTCAAAGGATGAAAGAGTCCATTCTTCATTTCTATAGACCTAAAAATTCAAAAAACACTTGTCTTAATAGCAATAAATAGCTTGTTATCTATAGTGCCCTTCTTCCAAGAAGTTCTAAGAATAAACTGGGTACTTATAAAAATTTGCTAATAGTAGAAATAATTTCAATAATGATATGATCTTCTTACTACCCTGAAAAGGAAGCACTAGCCTTAAATTAGAACCATTTTCTAAAGAGGGAGAAAATAGGGCATTTAATAACTACATGATTTGCCCAAAAGAAAAAAAGGACTTAATCCAAAAACTAGAGCTATATCTTAGTTCTTTAATTCAGTTAGCAATCACTGCACTTTTTTGATTGTGCATCTGTCAGTAAGTAAAGTTTTTGAACACCCACCTACAACATAGGTCATATTTACTTATTTGTAAGTGTATATAAATATACCAAACATTGTACCAATAATTATGTGCATTATAAAAGTTACATCAAAAAAATTAAAAAAAGATGACATAGAGATGAAATAATATTTTATTCTAGAGTCAATAAGGAGTTGCTGAAATTTATTGGGAAAGGGTGTGATAAGGTAAGACCTGCACTTTTCACCTTGGGATCTACATGGAGGATGAATTGGAAAAGAGAGAAAGAGACTTGAGGTAAGGACACCACGTACTGGTCTACTGTAATAGTCCCGTAAGTGAGAGCCTGAAATGGGGTAATGCCTAAAATGCATAGAGCTGAGACGAAATCTTTCTGAATCCAAATGAATGGACATGTGGAATGAGGGGAAATGTAGGTTTGCCAGATTGTAGGTAATTCCAGATTCAAATCTTGGAGGCTAAAGAATAGTAGAATTAGGGAAATTTGGAAGAAAGGTGGGTTTGTGGGGAAAGATAATGTAATCACAACCCGTCTATGTGTGCTCATCCTCTGCGCCTTTTGTTCAATGAAATATGAAAAGGGGTAACAGAGAAAGCAGACATAATCACAGGGGAAAGCCAGAGCCCATATGCTGAGGAGTACCTGAAGCCACAAGATGGCAATAAGTGGAGAGAGAGGCTGAATTTCTCTTGTGCAGCACCAGGTATCCGGATCAGATTAAATTATAACCACTGGGAAATCAAGCGCAAAGCAGCCATAGGAGGCCAGCAGTGGGAAAGGACAGTGTGGAAGAGTACGGCGGAGAGATGAGGCACTGAACAACTTGACAACGTGTCTCAATGGGCATAAATCAAATCACAGAAAACATTTCCAGTTGATTCAGCAGCCTTCTGACTTCGGTGAATCCGTCACTGACCTTGTTTAATGATTTTAGAGGGCTTCTCGGGAAAGCTAAGTACACTAGACAGTGTTCCAAAGCAAACACAGGTCCTTAAACTTTTCTTCTGTAGATGTGAGCTCAATAGGGTCTTCCAAAGCTAAAACTAGCCAAGGACTAAACTACAGAGAACTTGAGCTTCAAAGCGCTAGAATGAGAATGCACAAAGGCCCAATGTGTGGTGGATTTGAATGTCTAATCAAGTTTATTTTTCATCTCAACATCACTGAAATAAAAGCACACCCATAGCAGAAGCGCTCCTAATCCCTCATGGGACAATAAGGAAAGAAGTTTTCAAGTGTGGTAATTGTACACTCTAGTACGTAGTCAGCTAAAAGGCTTTGCCTATTTAGGAAGTGTGCCTTTAATGAAATATAATAACCTCCAATTTCATGCCTAAATCCATCCCCATCAAATATTCATCCAACCCAAGAATGAAAAATGGTAATTTCCCTTTCCTTACAATGGGTAGTCATATGACCACAAAAATAAAATAGCAGCATCTTTTAGTTCAAGAAATCTCATCGAGGGGAGGAGCCAAGATGGCGGAATAGAAAGACTCATGTATGCTAGCTCCGAATCCACAGCCCATAAATTTCCTGTAAGAAGAACTTCCCACAAATTCTGGATCACTGCAAGGCGCTCAGAAACACAGTGGAAGAGATTTCCGTTCCAAAGAGCCCTGGAGAGCGGTCCCCAGGGGTCCGTCGCGCCCCAGAAAGCAGAGCCCACCCCAGCGCTGCCCTGGCCACGGCCCCAGAGGAGCACATCCGAGCAGGCTTCAGGGACATAATCTCCCGCAGCCGGGAAGGTCCCTCCGCCCACAGACTCTACAGGTCAGTGAGAGAGACATCGGGGCTGGCCAAGAGGGGAGCGGGGTGTCTCTGTGGCTCCGGCTCCCTCGGGAGGAAGCGGCAGAGGCAGCAGCAGAGGCAGAGGCAGCGGCACAGGCAGCAGCGGTGGCCCGGGACTCCCAGAGCAGCAGGCAGAAGTTCAAGTCTCTGCATAAACCCCTGAGGGAGCTGAGCCTGGGAGGTGGCCCTGCCCGCACCCGCTCCATCACTGAAGGTCTCTGCATAAAGCCCCTGAGGGAACAGAGCCTGGGAGGCGGCCCTGAGCCCACACGAGCACCAGAATTTAAGCTCACATTGAATAGCAGCCGCTCCCACTGCGGATAGCCCCGAGGCTGGGGAGCAGCATCTGAATCTCGGACCCCAAGCACTAGCTGGGCAGAACTAGGCAGGGCTGGAGAGGAATCTCAGAAGTCAAGTAACTGGCTGGGAAAATGCCCAGAAAAAGGAAGCAGAATAAGACCATAGAGAGCTACTTTACTGGGGAAGTGATGTTCCTTCCCCTCTTCATTTCTGATGACAAAGTACAATGCCTGCCATCGGAGAAAGACGTGGAGGTCGGGGCCTCTCTATCCCAGACATCCAAGGTGAATGTCCGGTGGGCTCAGGCCATGGAAGAGCTCTAAAAGGATTTTGAAAATCAAGTTAGGCAGGTGGAGGAAAAACTGGGAAGAGAAATGAGAGAGATGCAAGAAAAGCATGAAAAACGGGTCAATACCTTGCTAAAGGAGACCCAAAAAAATGCTGAAGAAAATAACACCTTGAAAAATAGGCTAACTCAATTGGCAAAAGAGGCTCAAATAGCCAATGAGGAGAAGAATGCTTTCAAAAGCAAAATTAGCCAAATGGAAAAAGAGGTTTCAAAAGCTCACTGAAGAAAACAGTTCTCTCAAGATTAGAATGGAACAGATGGAGTCTAATGACTTTCTGAGAAACTAAGAAATCATAAAACAAAACCAAAAGAATGAAAAAATGGAAGAGAATGTGAAATATCTCATGGGAAAAACAACTGACCTGGAAAATAGATCCAGGAGAGACAATTTAAAAATTATGGGACTACCTGAAAGTCATGATCAAAAAAAGAGCCTAGACATCATCTTTCATGAAATTATCAAGGAAAACTGCCCTGAGATTCTAGAACCAGAGGGTAAAATAAGTATTGAAGGAATCCATCGATCACCGCCTGAAAGAGATCCAAAAAGAGAAACTCCTAGGAACATTGTGGACAAATTCCAGAGTTCCCCGGTCACGAGAAAATATTGCAAGCAGCTAGAAAGAAATAATTCCAGTATTGTGGAAATACAATCAGGATAACACAAGATCTAGCACCTTCTACATTAAGGGATCGAAGGGCATGGAATAGGATATTCCAGAAGTCAAAGGAACTAGGACTCAAACCAAGAATCACCTACCCAGCAAAACTGAGTATAATACTTCAGGGGAAAATATAGTCTTTCAATGAAACAGAGGACTTTCAAGCATTCTTGATGAAAAGACCAGAGCTGAAAAGAAAATCTGAGTTCCAAACACAAGAATGAGAAGAAGCATGAAATAGTAAACAGCAAAGGTAAGTCATAAGGGACTTACCAAAGATGAACTGTTTACATTCCTAAATGGAAAGACAATATTTGTAACTCTTAAAACGTTTCAGTATCTGGGTAGTTGGTGGGACCACACACAGATGTACACACACACACACGCACACATGTACATGCATGCACGCACACACACATACACACATGCACGCACATACAGAGACAGAGAGCACAGAGTGAACTGAATAGGATGGGACCATATCTTAAAAGAAATTAAGGTAAATGGTGAGAGAGAAATGTAGTGGGAGGAGAGAGGGTGAAATGGAATGGGGTTAATTATATCTCATTCAAGAGGCAAGCAGGAGACTTTTTAGTGGAGGGAAAAAGAGGAGAGCTGAGAAAAAAACATGAAGTTTACCCTCATCACATTAGACTAAAGGAAGGAGTAAAATGGACACTCATTTTGGTATGAAAACCTATCTTACAGTACAGAAAAAATGGGGAAGAAGGAGATAAGCAGGGAGGGAGGGATGATGGAAGGGAGGGCAATGGAAGAAGGGAGCAATTTGAGGTCAACACTCTTGGGGAGGGACAGGATCAAAAGAGAGAATAGAAACAATGGGGGGCAGAATAGGATGGAGGGAAATACAGTTAGTCTTATACAACACGACTATTATCGAAGTCATTTGCAAAACTACACAGATAGGGCCTATATTGAATTGCCTGCCTTCCCAAAGGGAATGGGTGGGGAGGGAGGGATGGGGAGAATTTGGAACTCAAAGTTTTAGGAACAACTGTTGAGTATTATTCTTGCTACTAGGAAATAAGAAATACAGTTAATGGGAAATAGAAAGTCATCTGGCCCTATAGGACAAAAGAGAAGATGGGGACAAGAGAAGGGAGGGATGATAGAAGAGAGGGCAGATTGGTGATAGGGAAAATTAGAATGCTTGGTGTATTGGGGTGGGGGAGGGGCTAAATGGGGAGAAAATTTGGAACCCAAAATTTTGTGAAAATGAATGTAAAAAGTTAAATAAATAAATAAATAAATCAGAAAAAAAAAAAAAGAAATCTCATCGAGAAATGGTCCCTTCCTCACAATTTGGCTACTAAAATGATCACTTCCATAATCCCATAAAGCAGCTGGAATATGATTTGAGGATATGCAAGGAACCACACTCACACTCACCTCTTCAAACACAGTCCTAGTAAAATCTCCACAGCGTACTGTCCCATCATGGCTCAGTGACACCAAATGGGCTGGATTGGCAGGTGAAAAATCGATACAGTTAACTGTGTCACTATGAAGAGTAAAGGTAAAAATCCCATCTTCTCTAGGTTGCTGAGTCTGAAAAACAAGTATTTTTTTAAGGGAGGGAAGACAGTAAAAATTATAAATATTTACTACATTAACATTCACTCTACAATAATAATAGCTAAGATATGGAAATTTGAAGCTATACTTAAAGACTTACCAATTTTAAATCCAAC
This sequence comes from Bettongia penicillata ogilbyi, assembly GCA_023548195.1. Lineage (NCBI taxonomy): Eukaryota > Metazoa > Chordata > Mammalia > Diprotodontia > Potoroidae > Bettongia > Bettongia penicillata. The sequence goes on along the minus strand of JAJHZJ010000447.1, from coordinate 5,835,227 downwards.
TAAGTATGACAAGTAAGAGGCTTACATATTTTTTTCCCACCAGTGTCTGGCCTTTTAAAAGGTTATCAAGAACAGATTATCACTCATTTCTCATTCAGTCAGAAAAGGTGATGTCTACTAGACATTTCACTCATGGTATAAAATACTGCCCAAGTCTTGATTTTGATCACTTCATTTTACACTAGTATGTGTCTTTTTTTCTTTCAGAAATCATCATATTCATTATTTCTTACAGTATAATAATATTCAATTATATTCATGTACCATGATTTGTCCAGCCACTTCCAAACTTATAAACACCCAACTTTCTAGTTCTTTACACAGATATAATCTCTTCCTCTCTTTCTTTCTTTCTTTCTTTCTTTCTTTCTTTCTTTCTTTCTTTCTTTCTTTCTTTCTTTCTTTCTTTCTTTCTTTCCTTCTTTCTTTCTTTCCTTCTTTCTTTCTTTCTTTCTGTTTAATCTCCTTGGGGCTTTTTTCTAGAAATGGGCTCTGTAGGTCAAAGGGAACAGACATGTTAGTCACTTTTTCAGCTTAATTTAGCTTAATTCTAAATAGTTTTCCAGAATCACTTGGGCCAATTCATAGCTCCACCAATACTATGTGATTTTGCCTTCTTTCCTGTAGCCCTTCCATCCCTTAAAGGCTGCCTTCATAGAGGCAGATGAACTATCCTGCTGGTAAATCCTGTGGAGTTCTCGTTTTTCATTTAGCAGCTTCTGAATTTCCCCATCATTTTCATCAAACCAGTCTTGGTGCTTGCGAGTGTTCTGACCCAGATGAGCAAATGCAGTGCTGTACAACAAAAGGAGAAGTTCTGAATGCTGTGGATAAGCTCACTTACCCTGGTAGTGTACTTTCCATGGATGTACACATTGACAATGCGGTTGATGCATGCATTGCCAGAGCTAGCTCAGTGTTCGGGAGGCTCCAAAGAAAAGTTTGGGAGAGAAAAAGTATTAGACTGACTACCAAACTGAAGGTCTCCAGAGCCGCTGTGTTGACCTTATTGTTATATGCTTGTGAAACATGGATAGTGTACCAGTGCCATGCCAGGAAACTGAACTGCTTCCATTTGAACCGTTAGGAAGATTCTGAGGATCACCTGGCAGGATAAGGTACCAGATAGTGAAGTCCTTGCTTGAGTTGAACTGCCAAGTATTCAAACTATGCTTCGAGAGTGCAACTCTGATGGGCTGGTCACACTGTTCGAATGCAAAATGTATGTTTGCAAAAAGACTATTTTATGGAGAACTCACATGAGGCAGGCAATCACATGGTGGCCGGAAGAAATGATACAAAGACACTCTCAAGACACCTGTCTCTCAGGAACTCTGGATTTGACTGTGCAACATGGGAGACACTGGCACAGACTGCTCAGCATGGTATACCCACATCAGAAAGGGTGTTGTGCTCTTTGAGCAAAGCAGAATCGAGACAGCAAAAAGTAAACACAGTCGATGAGCAAATTTGGGATATCCACCCCAAATATTCACATAGACTATTTGTGCCCAACCTGTGGTAAAGTATTCCAAGCTCATATTGGTCTGATTAACTGCAGTCAGACACACTGAAATTTCACATTATCATGATGATGTCATTTTGGTCCTCTCCGAAGACAAAGGACAACCACCAATCAAACATCACTATTTCCAACTTTTGTCAACTTGTCAATTTGCTGGGTATGAAATGAGACCTCACTTATTTTAATTTACGTCTCTCTTATTGTTAGGAATGGCTGGTAATATAAAATGTGCCTTCTGAGATTCAGTTGTTTTTATCCTTTGGCCACTTGGCTACTAGGAAAATGGCTTTTGATATAGGTATGCTAATTCACTACACAGCATGGATACAAGAACTTTATCAGAAGTATTTGATGGAAAAATTTTTCCCCAATTAATAGTTTCTCTTCTTATCCTAGCTGCATTAATTTTTTTTCATGTAAAAGCTTTTTAATTTCATAGAACCAAAATTATCTATTTCATCAGTTATGATTTTTCTATCCCTTACTTGGTTAGGAATTCTCCCTCAAAGCCCCATTTGTGAAAGGTACTGCCATCAACTTTCCTCCATCTTTAAAGGATATGACCCTTTCACATCTGAGTAACCATTCAAATACATGATATAAGGTACTGACCTAAATATTTTTTTCCTAAAACTTCTTTCTAGTTTGCCCAGAAGTTCTTGTTGAATAGCTAAATTCTTCCCCTAAGATATTTATGATCTTGGGTTTACTGAGCAAAGCTATTTACTTCAGGTGTTTCTGATACATTATTATTCAGTCAGTTCCACTGATCTAATTTTCTATTTCCTTAACTACCACCAGAGTTTGGATGCTTACTACTTTATAATATGGCTTGAGATCTGAAAGTGACTATTAACCCTTCACCTCTACTATTTTTCATTATTTCCTTGAGATTATAGTTATTTTATTCATCCAAATGAGTGCTGTTATTATTGTCTTCAGTGGTGGGAACCTGCAGCCTCAAAGCCACATATGGCCCTCGAGATCTTCAAGTGTGGCCCTATGACCAAATCTAAACTTCACAGAAAAAAATCTCCTTAATAAAAAGGATTTTTCTGTGAAACTTGGACTCAGTCAAAAGGCAGAGACCTAGGCTACATGCAACCCTCAAGACTGAGGTTCCCTACCCCTCTAGTTCCATAAAGTAAGCCTTTGGTAGTTTCACTGGTAGAGCACTAAATCTAAAATTACATTGGATATTTTGTCATTTTTATTATATTGGCAAAGCCTACACATTAGCCAATGCACACAGCTTCAATTAATTAGGTGTTAATTTACCTCTATAAAGAGTATTTTGTACTCAAGCATTAATGTCTCAGACATATCCTGGTAGATTTACTCCTAGATATTTTATATATTTTTTATGGCTACAAATAGATATACTAGAAATGATGGTAGATTTATTTTGTATCCTACTACTTTACTCATTAATCCACTGTTAGTGAAAATGTCTCCTGGAGAATAGTTTGGAATTATACTGGTAAAGTCCCTAAATATATTCCTTGACCCAGTGATAACACCACTAGGCACAGATCCTAGCAAGGACAAAGATAGGAGGAAAGTTCACATATGTGCATGTGTATGTATGTAAAGACATAGATATAGAGCACTTTTTGTGGTGGGAATGAACTGGCAGCAAATTAGCTATCCTTCAAATAGAGAACAGCTAAAGAAATTTGGTATAGAATATGATGAAATATTATTGCACTGAAAGACATAAAGAAACTTAAGGAAACTTGTACAGGATGGAGTAAAACCAAGAGAATAAATTACACAATGACCACAGTAACATAAAGCAGAAAGGCACTTAAAGACATGAGAATTTTCATCAATGCTACGATAAATTATGACTTAAGAAAACTAACAGCAAAACATGCCTTCTACCTCTCAAGAGAGAGCCAAAGGACCATAAGTACTAAATGAGATATACACTGTCAGGTGTGGTCAATGTGTTTGCTTATTTGTTTTACTTAATTGTACTTTATTATAGAGGCAGGTTCTATTGGGAGCAAAGGGCACTGGGAAGCGGTACCAATGCAGAAAGAAAGAATAAAATATGCTGTGCCTTTTATTCTGTTTCTAATATGAGAGTACAAGAAAAGAAATAATCAGGTCATATCCATCATGAAAAGATTCTTCAACTAGGCCCTATATATTATACCAGGAAATACTCATCAAGAAACTACTAAGAACTTTAGGTTGTTGTAATTTCCTTCTTGCAATAGCCATTATAAAATGTTACAGAATCTAGAACTGGAAGAGACCTCAGAGAGCACAGTGAATAAATACTTTTTGATTTTCCTTTCCTTCTGATACTATGCGGCTAGATGCAGGTAGAGGCAGATCTTTTCCCAGCCAGGGAGAGGTTCAAGTCAAGGGTTACATCCTCCTATAAAGTAACCCAGTATCTTTATGTCAGCCATAATTACATGGGAAATATGAAGAAAAAAAAAAGTTTTCATTCCAACTTTTCAATAAAACAAATGGTCTTGGGCCAACTTTGCCTTTCTGCACCTAAGTGAAGAAGGCAGGCATGAGCTCAAGGACTCTTCCAGAGCTACTGACCACTGAAAATAACACAAGACGACTATTATCCTATTTATTGTGCTCTATCTACCTCATACATACACCTAGAAGTTGCAAAACTGTAACGCACCCTCTTCATCCTTAAGCCATTCTCTCTCCCTGATGTCACCACTACACCTGTTCTATCTCTATGTTGTGCTACAACCAGAGGGGGCACAGCTGACAGAGAACAGGCCTGAAAGACATGAAAACCCAAGTTCAAACCCGACCTCAGAAACTGACCAGCTGTGCAACCCTGGGAAAGACACTTTACTTCTGCCTCCGTAATAGCACTTCTCTCCCAGGGTTATTGTAAGGCTCAAATGAGATACTATCAGGAAAGGGCTTAGGACAGTGACACCCATACATAACAGCTGTTTAATAAATGGTTGTTCTCTTTCCTTCCTTCCCTTTCTAAGGTTTATCATATAGGTTGCGAGATAGGATATATCTATAGAATAATTAGAGAAGAAACCAAGTAAATAAATAAGTAAACATAAATTAGCGTCTAACAGATCCATATAGTATAGAAGCACTAACAAATTCCAAGAAATCAATAACTGTGCTCTTTGGTTAGTCTGGGAAGGCTTCAGGAAACATGAAATTTGAGCTGGGAGTGGATTCTGAACGGGCCCTTGAAGGAACTGTGGAAATCAGAAGTGCAGAAGAGGCAAAAAGAGTAAGCTCTACAAGCAAAGAGAGCTTCATAAACAAAGACACAGGAAATAATGCTTATGACACGCAGGGAGAACAGCAAAAAGAACAGTCAATTAAAAAGCAAAGGGGCCTTTTAAGAGAAAGAAAAGTGATCAAGTTGGAACTACTTAAAAATGAAGCATGAATGTCCAACTAAAGAATCTGGAATAAATCAATAAGCAACAAATTGGCAAAGATGAAAAAATATGGAAACAGTGTTGGAAGAGTTTGGGAGGACAGACACATTAGTGCATTATTGGAGGAGTTATTTATGACTCTGGAAAACAATTACATAAATAAAGTGATTAAAATGATGAGATTCTACCATGTTTTTATACCAGAGGTCACTGATAAGAAGAAAACATTCCTAAACACCAGTATATTTAAAGTAGTGCTTTTTTCAGCAGCAAAAACTGAGAATAAAGTAGATACCCATTGATTGAGGAATGGTTACACAAATTGTGGCATAAGAATCTAATGCAAATAGATTACAGTAAATGTGCTGTAAGAAAGGCAATTATAAATGAACACAGAAGCATGAAAAGATTGACATGACCTAATGCAGAGTAAAACAAGCAAAGCCAAGAAAACAATATACACAGTGACTGCAACAATGCAAAAGGAAAGAACCACCACAAAACAAAAGTGAATGTTGTGCATTTAAAGAACAAGAATGACCTCAGAACAATGAGAAGACACCCCAACCCCACTCCTTCGGGCCACAGAAGTGGTTCACTGCATGTTTTTTCAGACATTTTTCAATGTCTCACTGTCACTGCTTAATTGTCTCTTTCTTTCCTTTAAAAATATTATTTTCTATTTGTACCTTCTCTTGTGGGGGAGAGAGGGAGGGAAGAGATACTGAGAGTGATGTTAAAGATATTAATAAAAGTTTTCCTTCATAAAAAGGAGCAGTAAAACACTATTATGGGTTTTTAAGCCAGAAATGAAAACATAAAGAAAGCAATGTTTCTGAGGAATTATCTGGCAAAAGCATTCACTCAAACAAGTATTTATTAAGCACCTACCACCATGGTAGGTACAGGACAAACCAAGATGAAATGAAGAATAGTTCCTGTTCTCAAGGCATTTCAATTCTATTTTGAGGATACAACATACAAGATAAATACAAGCTAATTTAAGAAAGGAGAGAGCCCTAACACTTAGGGGGAGATCAGGAGGTGTGTTAGAGGGATCAACAAGTGCAGCACCTTGGAGAGAAGTAAGATTCTAAGACATGAAGATCAGCAGGCATGGAAAATATAGAAAGGCAGCTGAGGGAGAGAATGCTGGGCCCAAAGGATAGCAAAGAGGCTAGCTTCCCTGAGACAAAAGAGTGAGGAGAAACAGCATGCAATAAACATGGTAAAGTTTGGAGTCAGATTGTGAAGCGCTTTTAGTGCCATGCTGAGAAGTTTGTATTTGTCTGAGAGGGGACAGGAAGCTCCTAAAGACTCTTGGGGGGGGGGGGGTGGAGCCAAGATGGCGAAGTAGAAAGACTCACGTATGCTAGCTCCGAACCAACAGCCCATATATTTCCTGCAAGAACTCCCCACAAATTCTGGATCACTGCAAGGTGCGCAGAAACACAGTGGAAAAGATTTCCATTACAGAGAGCCCTGGAGAGCCGTCCCCAGGGGTCCGTTGCACCCCAGAAAGAGGAGCCCACCCCTGAGCTGCCCTGGCCGCATGGTCCCAGAGGAGCAGATCCGAGCAGGCAAGCAGGTTTCAGGGATGTAATCTCCTGTGGCCGAGAAAGTCCCTCCGCCCACAGACACTCCAAGTGAGTGAAAGACTTCTGGGCTGGCTGAGAGGGAAGCAGGGTGTCTCCATGGCTCGGGCCCCCTCGGGAGGAAGCGGCAGAGGGAGCGGTGGAGGGAGCGGCAGAGGCAGCGGTAGCCGGGACTCCCCGAGCAGGCAGAAGCTCCATTATTGAAGGTCTCTGCATAAACCACCTGAGAGAACTGAGCCTGGGAGATAGCCCTGCCCCCACCCAAGCACCAGAACTTAAGCTCACATTGAATAGCAGCCGTTCCCGCCGTGGATAGCCCCGAGGCTGGGGAGCAGCATCTGAATCTCAGACCCCAAGCACTAGCTGGGCAGAACTAAGCAGGGCTGGAGAGAAATCTCAGAAGTCAAGTAACTGGCTGGGAAAATGCCCAGAAAAAAGAAGCAAAATGAGACCATAGAGAGCTACTTTCTTGGGGAAGAGATGTTCCTTCCTCCCATCATTTCTGATAAGGAAGTACAATGCTTGGCATCAGGGAAAGACGTGGAGGTCAGGGCCTCTGTATCCCAGACATCCAAGGTGGATGTCCGGTGGGCTCAGGCCATGGAAGAGCTCAAAAAGGATTTTGGGGGCGGAACCAAGATGGCGGAGTAGAAGGACGCACGTTTACGAGCTCCGAAACCAAAAGCCCATAGAATTAATGTAAAAAGAGTCCCCCATAACTTCTGGATCAATACAAGGTATGCAGAAGCAGAGTGGAAGAGATTTCCGTTCCAGGGAGCCCTGAAGACCCGTCCCGAGGGTCCGGCGCGCCCTGGAAAGTGGACCCCACACCCAGCGCTGCCCTGGCCGGGGCCCCAGAGAAGCTGATTCGAGCAGGCTTCAGACACGGAAGCTCCGGCAGCCGGGAAAGTCCCTCCGCCCACAGAAGCTACAGGTCAGTGAGAGAGAAGGCTGGGCTGGAGGAGGGGAGCGGAATGTCTCCGTGACTCGGGCCCCCTTGGGAGGAAGCGGCAGCGGCAGAGACGGGGACAGGAAGCGGCGGAGGCAGAGGTGTGGGCGGCGGCTGAGGCGGCAGTGGCCCAGGACTCAGGAATCCCCCAACAGCAGGCAGGATCTTCATTACAGAAGATTCCCGCATAAAACCTGAAGGAGCTGAGCCTGGGAGACGGCCTTGCCCCCACCCCGCTCTATTACTGAAGGCTTCTGCTCAAAGCCCCCAAGGGAACTGAGATTGGGAGGCGGGCCCCCTACCCCGCCCCCACCCGCTCCATTCCTGAAAGTCTCTGCATAAAGCCCCCGAGGGATCAGAGTCTGGGAGGCGGCCCTGCCCCCACCCCAGCACCTGAACTAAAGCTCACTGATTGACAGCCGGCAGGAGGAAAGCCCATTTAAATCTCAGAGGCCAAGCACTAGCTGGGCGGATCCAGGCAGGGGTGGAAAGGAATCTCAGAAGTCAAGTAACTGGCTGGGAAAATGCCTAGAAAAGGGAAGAAAAATAAGACTATAGAGAGTTTTTTCCAACAAATGCAAATGATCCCAACCTTCAGATCTGATGATGAGGACGTATCCTTGCCATCAGGGAAAGACGTGGAGGGCGGGGCCTCAGTACCCCAGACACCCCAGGGGAGTGGCGGGTGGGCTCAGGCCCTGGAACAGCTCAAAAAGGATTTTGAAAAGCAAGTTAGACAGGTGGAGGAAAAACTGGGAAGAGAAATGAGAGAGATACAAGAAAAGTATGAAAATCGGGTCAATACCTTGGTAAAGGAGACCCAAAAAAATGCTGAGGAAATTAACACCTTGAAAAATAGGCTCACTCAATTGGCAAAGGAGGTTCAAAAAGCCAATGAGGAGAAGAATGCTTTCAAAAGCAGAATGAGCCAAATGGAAAAAGAGGCTCAAAAGCTCACTGAATTTAATAGTTCTCTCAAAATTAGAATTGAACAGATGGAGTCTAATGACTTTACGAGAAACCAAGAAATCACCAAACAAAACCAAAAGAACGAAAAAATGGAAGAGAATGTGAAATATCTCAAGGGAAAAACAACTGACCTGGAAAATAGATCCAGGAGAGACAATTTAAAAATTATGGGACTACCTGAAACTCATGATCAAAAAAAGAGCCTAGACATCATCTTCCATGAAATTATCAAGGAAAACTGCCCTGGGATTCTAGAACCAGAGGGTAAAATAAGTATTGAAAGAATCCATCAATCACCACCTGAAAGAGATCCAAAAAGAGAAACTCCTAGGAACATTGTGGCCAAATTCCAGAACTCCCAGCTCAAGGAAAATTCTTGCAAGTAGATAGAAAGAAACAATTCCAGTACTGTGGAAATACAATCAGGATAACTCAAGATCTAGCAGCTTCTACATTAAGGGATCGAAGGGCGTGGAATAGGATATTCCAGAAGGCAAAGGAACTAGGACTCAAACCAAGAATCACCTACCCAGCTAAACTGAGTATAATACTTCAAGGGAAAATATGGTCTTTCAATGAAACAGAGGACTTTCAATCATTCTTAATGAAAAAACCAGAGCTGAAAAGAAAATTTGACTTTCAAACACAAGAATGAGAAGAAGCATGAAAAAGGAAACAGCAAAGAGAAGTCTTAAGGGACTTACCAGAAGTGAACTGTTTATATTCATAAGGGAAAGACAATATTTCTAACTCTTAAAACTTTTCAGTATCTGGGTAGTTGGTGGGACCACACATACACATGTACACGCATGCACACACATACACACATGCACACACATACAGAGATAGAGAGCACAGATTGAACTGAATAGGATGGGACCATACCTTAAAAGAAACTAAGGTAAATGGTGAGAGAGAAATGTAGGGGGAGGAAAGAGAGGGAAAGAGAAGGGGGTAACTATATGTCATTTAAGAGGCAGGTAGGAGTTTTTCTTAGTGGAGGGAAAAAGAGGAGAGCTGAGAAAAAAAAAAAAACCAAGAAGTTTACCCTCATCACATTTGACTAAACGAAGGAGTGAAATGCACACTCATTTTGGTATGAAAACCTATCTTACAGTATAAGAAAGTGGGGGAGAAGGAGATATTGCAAGGGAGGGGATGATGGGGGGGAGGGCAAAGGGAGGAGGGAGCAATTTGAAGTCAACACTTGGGGAGGGACAGGATCAAGAGACAGAAGAGAAACAATGAGGGGCAGGTTAGGAGGGATGGTAATCCAGTTAGTCTTACACAACACGACTATCAGGGAAGTCATTTGCAAAACTACACAGATAGGGCCTAAATTGAATTGCCTGCCGTCCCAAAGGGAATGGGTGGGGAGGGAGGGATGGGGAGAATTTGGAACTCAAAGTTTTAGGAACAACTGTTTAGTATTGTTGTTGCAACTAGGAAAGAAGACATACAGTTAATGAGGAATAGAAAGTCATCTGGCCCTACAGGAGAAAAGAGAAGATGGAGACAAGAGAAGGGAGGGATGACAGAAGAGAGGGCAGATTGGAGATAGGGAAAATTAGATTGCCTGGGGTATTGGGGTGGGGGGGAGGGGATAAAAGGTGAGAAAACTGGGAACCCAAAAATTTGTGAAAATGAATGTAAAAAATTAAATAAATAAATAAATAGGAAAAAAAAGGATTTTGGAAATCAAGTTAGACAGGTGGAGGAAAAACTGGGAAGAGAAATGAGAGAGATGCAAAAAAAGCATGAAAAATGGGTCAATACCTTGCTAAAGGAGACCTAAAAAAATGCTGAAGAAAATAATACCTTGAAAAATAGGCTAACTCAATTGGCAAAAGAGGCTCAAATAGCCAATGAGGAGAAGAATGCTTTCAAAAGCAAAATTAGCCAAATGGAAAAAGAGGTTCAAAAGCTCACTGAAGAAAACAGTTCTCTCAAGATTAGAATGGAACAGATGGAGTCTAATGACTTTCTGAGAAACCAAGAAATCATAAAACAAAACCAAAAGAATGAAAAAATGGAAGAGAATGTGAAATATCTCATTGGAAAAACAACTGACCTGGAAAATAGATCCAGGAGGGACAATTTAAAAATTATGGGACTACCTGAAAGTCATGATCAAAAAAAGAGCCTAGACATCATCTTTCATGAAATTATCAAGGAAAACTGCCCTGAGATTCTAGAACCAGAGGGTAAAATAAGTATTGAAGGAATCCATTGATCACCGCGTGAAAGAGATCCAAAAAGAGAAACTCCTAGGAACATTGTGGACAAATTCCAGAGTTCCCCGGTCACGAGAAAATATTGCAAGCAGCTAGAAAGAAACAATTCTAGTATTGTGGAAATACAATCAGGATAACACATGATCTAGCAGCTTCTACATTAAGGGATCGAAGGGCATGGAATAGGATATTCCAGAAGTCAAAGGAACTAGGACTAAAACCAAGAATCACCTACCCAGCAAAACTGAGTATAATACTTCAGGGGAAAATATGGTCTTTCAATGAAACAGAGGACTTTCAAGCATTCTTGATGAAAAGACCAGAGCTGAAAAGAAAATTTGACTTTCAAACACAAGAATGAGAAGAAGCATGAAAAAGGAAACAGCAAAGAGAAGTCATAAGGGACTTACCAAAAATGAACTGTTTACATTCCTACATGGAAAGACAATATTTGTAACTCTTAAAACTTTTCAGTATCTGGGTAGTTTGTGGGATCACACACACACACATACATACACACACACACACGTGCACGCACACACACATACACACATGCACACACATACAGAGACAGAGAGCACAGAGTGAACTGAATAGGATGGGACCATATCTTAAAAGAAATTAAGGTAAATGGTGAGAGAGAAATGTAGTGGGAGGAGAGAGGGTGAAATGGAATGGGGCAAATTATATCTCATTCAAGAGGCAAGCAGGAGACTTTTTAGTGGAGGGAAAAGAGGAGAGCTGAGAAAAAAACATGAAGTTTACCCTCATCACATTCGACTAAAGGAAGGAATAAAATGCACACTCATTTTGGTATGAAAACCTATCTTACAGTACAGAAAAATGGGGAAGAAGGAGATAAGCAGGGTGGGGGGGATGATGTAAGGGAGGGCAATGGGAGGAGAGAGCAATTTGAAGTCAACACTCTTGGGGAGGGACAGGATCAAAAGACAGAATAAAAACAATGGGGGGCAGGATAGGATGGAGGGAAATACAATTAGTTTTACACAACACGACTATTATCGAAGTCATTTGCAAAACTACACGGATATGGCTTATATTGAATTGCCTGCCTTCCCAAAGGGAATGGGTGAGGAGGGAGGGATGGAGAGAATTTGGAACTCAAATTTTAGGAATAACTGTCGAGTATTATTGTTGTTGCTACTAGGAAACAAGAAATACAGGTAATGGGGAATAGAAAGTCATCTGGCCCTACAGGACAAAAGAGAAGATGGGGACAAGAGAAGGGAGGGAGGATTGAAGAGAGAGATTGAAGTGATAGGGAAAATTAGAATGCTCGGTGTATTGGGGTAGAGGGAAGGGACAAATGGGGAGAAAATTTGGAACCCAAAATTTTGTGAAAATGAATGTAAAAAGTTAAATTAATTAAATTTAAAAAATCAAAAAATAAAAATAAATAAATAAATAAAAATAATTAAAAAAAAAAAAAGGAAGAATCAAGAAGACTTAACAAGTGGATACCGAAAATAAGAGGACCTGAGATAAAGAAGCCCAACAGACTGTGGGGCTTTAAGCCTGGGTAACTACGAAAAGTAAACAGTGAAATTGAAAAAAGGAGCTTATTTGGCGTGGAGACGATGATGAGTCTAGCTGAGTTTGCCATGACAATGAAATTTCCATCTAAGAGAAAATGTTGAGGAGGCAGTTGCTGACGCAGGATTAGAGGAAAGGGATGAGAGCTCTCATTCAAAGGCAAAGGAAAAAAAATGACCTTTCTACTTTTTCCCTTCCAAAAAAAAAATGTACCACTTGACTTTCCTCAAATCTCCGCTGAAATCCCACCTTCTGCAAGAAATGTTTCCTAGTTCTAGTGCCTTCCCTCTATAATTATTTCCAATTTATCGTATATATGTGTGTGTGTGTGTGCGCGTATGTGTGTATCTTGTTTGTGCACTGTTATCTGCATGGTGTCTCCCCTATTAGACTGTAAGCTCCCTGAAGGTAAGGATTATTTCTGCCTTTTTTCTTATCCTCAGTACAATAGTAACCTTACCCTATCCTTAGCACAACAGCACCTGCTCCATAGTAGGCCCTTAATAAATATTTCTTGCCTTAAATAGAAAAAAATTATTCCAGTACTCAACTTATATTATACCATATTCAGAGAAAAAGAGTTACTTGTTTACAAATATTATTTCTATTTTCAGAATAACTTTAGAATCACTTACTCAACTCTTTTGTATACTGCTGCTAAAACACCAATGATATTCCAGGTTATAGGATCAGCTATTTAGAACTGAAAGGGATCTCATAGTTCATCTAGTCCAGTCCACTCATTTCACAGAGACGCTGAGGCCCAGAGAGTTGAAATGATTTGCCCAGTGTAACAAAGGCAACAAATAACCATGTTGCTTTTTCACCCAGGTCTTCTGATCTAAAATCCACTGTTCTGTATACTGCATCAAAGTATCAAAATAACAGTGAAACTCAGCAAAAGAAATTTAAATTTTGAGATCTGAATAATGCAACTTGCAATCATAAGATTCAGTTACAAATTTTAATATTTATAACACATAGGTCTAGGACATTTTCTGTTCTACTTTCTGATTCTACCTTCGCATTTTCAAATAGAAAATAGAAATAGTTTACCAAATCCCACAGTCCAACTTGGCCAAGCCTGTCCCCAGCTGCCACCAATGTCCTAGTTTCTGATGGATGAATACCCATACAGCATATTCTGGTTTTGGTAACTTTGCAGAGAGTATTTTCAGTAATGACCATGCGAGTCAAATTTGCTTGGTATCTGAAAGGAGAAATTCATTTAAAATTTCAAAATATTTCTATTTAAAACAAAAAATATTTTGTTTATATTTACCTTTTCATAGTAGATAACTTCTCTGTACTCTTTTTTCTTGGCTGCAATATTAAAGAGAAATCAGAGCAATAAGATAATGCATTTATTCCAACTTTCTCTGTAATATTAAAAACCACAATAGTTTAAAGTTCTGAAAATAATACCTGACTTATTTTTATCCACATTTGCAAAACTCCTTTAAACATTTCCTTTTTGGCAGTCTGATTTTCAGGTATCATTTCCAAAGGTCCAGGAGGTAAGAGAGTCTGTTAGGAAAAAAAAACAAAACAAACAAGATTTTCTTTGAGGCTTTAAAACCTTTTATACAACGTTCACTGTTACACATCTCTTTGTTTATAACCCTTAGTCCATAATCTTGATGAAGCTTTTCACTACTGAATGCTCCAGAAAATGAAAGAATCAAATTCACCTATGGCAACACCAAACATATAAGCTACTTCTTAAGAGTAAAGTGCTTAACCATGTAAGCTGCATGAACATCTGGAAAATCAAACTCAATAAATACTTATCAAGTGCTTACAAAGCACTTAAAGCTTATAAAGTTGCCTAGTGAAACTAAGTAAAAATTAACTGAAGTTTCCCCGTAGTCCCTTGGAGAGCTTCATATCATGAAACTAATTCAAAGATCAGGTAACTGCCTTTATGAAAAGGTAGTGCCAATTTGTAATATCAGAGACAAAAGTATGGAACATACTACCCCAAAACAAAAAATAAAACATCTTCAATAATTATATTGCATGAGTACAACATCGTATCATCCTGAAACTCACCAAAGTTGTTCTCTTACAACATAATTCCTTCCCAATTTAGCAATATAGTCTAAAAACTAAGGGAAGAAAAAAAATCTGACAGTAAAAAAAAAATGTGAAAGAAAATGTCAGTACCAACTTATTATGAACAACTTTCAACTTACTTTCTTCAGGCAAATGCTTACCATTCCAGTAAAAGACAAAGCATATACAATATGATATATATGACACTATTTTTAAAATATTATACAAATGAGGGGGGAGGAGAGGAAGAGAAGGAGAGAATTTGGAACTCAAAGAATTTTAAAATGAACATTAAAAAAATTTTACATATAATTAGAAAAAAGTTTTGTAGGCTACATAATGGTATTACAAGGAAAAACGAAGTAGCAAGACCTATTTTACCCTTCTATTTTAATATACAGATGGATCAAGCAAAACTGATTCTCTTTCCCTCTCCCTCCTATACCATTTCTCTTCAATTTTCTTTCTGTGTTCCCCCTATCCTTCACTTCTACTTCATCCCCTCTTTAATTCCCTTGCCCTTTCTTGCCTCTGTCCTTGCCAATCAGCTTAGTCTATAATATTGGATTACTGCCAGCATTATAGATAGTTCAGCAGAAATCAACTTTGTGATTCAACAGACATTTCCTGATGGTCCTTCTTAAGAAATAATTTTGAGTTGTCAAGGGCAGCTGGAATGAGCTTCCTCATCTATTTCTTCTTCATTTATTTTCTTTCTTTTTTTCAGATACTAGGTTTCCCTATTTCCCTCAGGCGAAAAGTACAGCAGCCCACTAATGGGTCCAATCTCTTTGTTTATCAGAATAGCAGCTCTGACCTACTCAGATAGCAACTTAGGCTGGTTCACCTTCCTATGCAAGAAGATGTCCCCCACCCACCTCCCAAGCTCACAACTCTGGGGTCAGACAGTACAAATATCCAACTGGCCTTAGCCCTATTGCATCTCAGAACGGAGTTCAAGTAATCCCACTGACCTTATCCTCCTCAGTGGCAAGGGAATACAAGTATATGCCACCAGGTCTAGCATTTATCTGCTATTTACCTATTTAAATTCATTACCATTCTACTATTAGCTAGCTTTAAAAAGCAACTGATAGAGGAAAGGGAAGAAAGGGAATAAGCATTTATATAGCACCTACTATGTACCACTTAACTATGCTAAGGGCTTTACAAATAAGATCTCCCTGGATTTATGAAGTCTTCACTCTTGAATATTAAGGTAAAATGCATTTTTATTGCTCTAAGGTACATAAGTAAACGAAACACAGCTAATCAAGTGTTACCTAGTAAATACACCCAACTAATCAACACTACTTTTTACTTTATGTTCATTCAATTTGAGAATTTTTATAAAAAAAGTATACCCTTTTGAACAGATGCACATTCCTCTTACACACAATTAAACAAATGACATAATTCATTTCTTCCATGAGCCTACAAAAGCCAACTTCAATACAAATCCAATCCCATCTAACACAAATTCTAATTCTAATCCATATTAGTCAATTCTGAATTAATGATATTTAACAACAGTTTCAAAATCCTAAAGTTTTAAGGTTCTTCTTGTTGTTAGTGTATTCTATTTGCACTGTCACTCTTACATATTGATCAACTACTGATTCAGGCTGTGGTGAAGGATCTGGTAATGGAATTCCTGATGGATCTACTTTTAATAACCTCATGGATCTTCGACAAACAATCTCATCTTCTGCCTTCTTTGGCTTCTTTCTAAAGGAATTAAAAGTCTGTGTTAACTTACAGCATAGGTTAATAACTTTACTATTATCAGTATGAGAGAAGGCATGACAATCAACTCTAACAACTTTGAATTTAATTTCCATGACTGCAACCATAGCTATAGTCTACATTAGTTCAGAAATAAATTAACAGACTCTATTTGTTGGTACTGTAAAGAAATCAACAACCTCGGTCTCTAATGAAAACTATGGTTTTCTCCTTATACAAAAAAATAATGCTACAGAGTAGCTGTCCATAGAACTGTGCTTTTGCTTTTCTAACAGCACAGATGTAACTGATTCATTCACATTCTGTCACCTAGTCCCAACAAGTCCAGGGAGCAATAGTCTTAGAGCTAACTAGATGAGGTTTAAAAGAAAGGAATTTTCTGGGGGGAGGAGCCAAGATGGCGGAGTAGAAAGACTCACGTATGCTAGCTCCGAATCCACAGCCCATAAATTTCCTGTAAAAAGAACTCCCCACAAATTCTGGAGCAGTGGAACCTGCGCAAAAACACACTGGAAGAGATTTCCGTTCCAGAGAGCCCTGGAAAGCCGTCCCCAGGGGTCCATCGTGCTCCGGACGCAGAGCCCAGCCCTGCACTGCCCTGGCCGCGCGGCCCCAGAGCAGCAGATCCGAGCAGGCTTCAGGGATGGAACCTCCAGCAGCCGCGAAGGTCCCTACGCCCACAGGCACTCCAGGTCAGTGGGAGAGACGTCTGGGCTGGCCAAGAGGGGAGCGGGGTGTCTCCATGACTCGGGCCCCTTGGGAGGCAGAGGCAGCTGCGGCAGCCCAGGACTCCTGGAGCAGGCAGGAGCTCCATTACCAAAGATCTCTGCATAAACCCCCTGAGGGAACTAAGCCTGGGAGGTGGCCCTGCCCCCATCCAAGCACCAGAACTTAAGCTCACATTGAATAGCAGCCACTCCCACCACGGAAAGCCCTGAGGCTGGGAAGCAGCATTTGAATCTCAGACCCCTAGCACTCGCTGGGCAGAACTAGGCAGGGGTGGAGAGGAATCTCAGAAGTCAAGTAACTGGCTGGGAAAATGCCCAGAAAAAGGAAGCAAAATGAGACCACAGAGAGCTACTTTGAGGGGGTACAGATGTTCCCGTCTTTCAATTCTGATGACGAGGAATTATTCTTACCATCAGGGAAAGACGTGGAGGTCGGGGCATCTCTATCCCAGACATCCCAGGTGGATGTCCGGTGGGCTCAGGCCATGGAAGAGCTCAAAAAGGATTTTGGAAATCAAGTTAGACAGGTGGAGGAAAATCTGGGAAGAGAAATGAGAGCGATGCAAGAAAAGCATGAAAAACGGGTCAATACCTTGCTAAAGGAGACCCAAAAAAATGCTGAAGAAAATAACACCTTGAAAAATAGGCTCACTCAATTGGCAAAAGAGGTCAAAAAGCCAACGAGGAGAAGAATGCTTTCAAAAGCAGAATTAGCCAAATGGAAAAAGAAGTTCAAATCACTGAAGAAAATAGTTCTTTCAAGATTAGAATGGAACAGATGGAGTCTAATGACTTTCTGAGAAACCAAGAAATCATAAAACAAAACCAAAAGAATGAAAAAATGGAAGAGAATGTGAAATATCTCATTGGAAAAACAACTGACCTGGAAAATAGATCCAGAAGAGACAATTTAAAAATTATGGGACTACCTGAAAGTCATGATCAAAAAAAGAGAGAATTCATGAAATTATCAAGGAAAACTGCCCTGAGATTCTAGAACCAGAGAGTAAAATAAGTATTGAAGGAATCCATTGATCACCGCCTGAAAGAGATCCAAAAAGAGAAACTCCTAGGAACATTGTGGACAAATTCCAGAGTTCCCAGCTCAAGGAGAAAATATTGCAAGCAACTAGAAAGAAACAATTCCAGTATTGTGAAAATACAATCAGGATAAGCATCTAGAAAGAAACAATTCCAGTATTGTGAAAATACAATCAGGATAACGCAAGATCTAGCAGCTTCTACATTAAGGGATCGAAGGGCATGGAACAGGATATTCCAGAAGTCAAAGGAACTAGGACTACCTACCCAGCAAAATCTGGGTATAATCACCTACCCAGAATCACCTACCCAGCAAAACTGAGTATAATACTTCAGGGGAAAATATGGTCTTTCAATGAAACAGAGGACTTTCAAGCATCCTTAATGAAAAGACCAGAGCTGAAAAGAAAATTTGACTTTCAAACACAAGAATGAGAAGAAGCATGAAAAAGTAAACAGCAAAGAGAAGTCATAAGGGACTTACCAAAGATGAAGTGTTTACATTCCTATATAGAAAGACAATATTGGTAACTCTTAAAAAGTTTCAGTATCTGGGTAGTTGGTGGGACCACACACAGATGTACACACACACACACACACACACACACACATGCACGCACACACAGAGACAGAGAGCACAGAGTGAACTGAATAGGATGGGGCCATATCTTAAAAGAAATTAAGGTAAATGGTAAGAGAGAAATGTAGTGGGAGGAGACAGGGTGAAATGGAATGGGGCAAATTATATCTCATTCAAGAGACAAGCAGGAGACTTTTTAGTGGAGGGAAAAAGAGGAGAGCTGAGAAAAAAACATGAAGTTTACCCTCATCACATTCGACTAAAGGAAGGAGTAAAATGCACACTCATTTTGGTATGAAAACCTATCTTACAGTACAGGAAAGTGGGAGAGGAGATAAGCAGGGAGGGAGGGGTGATGGAAAGGAGGGCAATGGGAGAAGGGAGCAATTTGAAATCAACACTCGGGGAGGGACAGGATCAAAAGACAGAATAGAAACAATGGGGGGCAGGATAGGAAGGAGGGATATACAGTTAGTCTTACACAACACGACTGTTATCAAAGTCATTTGCAAAACTACACAGATAGGGCCTATATTGAATTGCCTGCCTTCCCAAAGGGAATGGGTGGGGAGGGAGGGATGGGGAGAATTTGGAACTCAAAGTTTTAGGAACAACTGTTGAGTATTGTTCTTGCTACTAGGAAATAAGAAATACAGTTAATGGGGAATAGAAAGTCATCTGGCCCTACAGGACAAAAGAGAAGATGGGGACAAGAGAAGGGAGGGATGATAGAAGAGAGGGCAGATTGGTGATAGGGGAAATTAGAATGCTTGGTGTATTGGGGTGTGGGAGGGGCTAAATGGGGAGAAAATTTGGAACCCAAAATTTTGTGAAAATGAATGTAAAAAGTTAAATAAATTTATATTAAAAAAATTTTAAAAAGAAAGGAATTTTCTTTTAAATAAATAAAAATAAGTAAGTACACTTGGGGAACCTCATAAGGAAGTGGCCACTCCATCTTAGAATTTGTAATAAAAGACCAGGGTCTAACGTACACCCAAAATTATAGATTTCAAAAGGTTCAGAGAAAGAACCAATAGGATCCCATGGACTAAAATTCTACAGGGAAAGTCAGCTGAAGAGGAACAGGAAGATCTCAAAAAGGAAATTCTGAACACACAAGGAGTACTAATTTTAATGAGAAGTAAAAAGAGGACTTCTCTTAAAAAAAAAATTAGCAAGGCAGCACAATGGATAGAACATTGGAGTCAGGAAGACCTAAGTTCAAATCCTTCCATTTCTGACACTGACTAGCTGTGTGATCCTGGGCAAGTTACTTGACCTGTGTTTGCCTCAGTTTCCTCAACTGTAAAATGGAGATAACAACAGCACCCATCTTTAGGGTTGTTGGTAGGATCAAATGAGATATTGTAAGGTCCTTAGGGAAACTAAGAGGTGGACATGAAGGTATTCACTTACTATTCTAGGCATGAGGGATAGTCAGCCTGTACCTAACACATAGTATGAGCAGGTGCTATCTAAACTGCTTATTCTCTTTTCTTTCCCTCCCAATACACAGAGAACCTATTATCCAAGATTAAGAAAAACAAACAAAAAAATACAACAGATAGAAGCAAAAGGAAGTTACTAAATAAATATAAAAACATGAAAATATAATGAATATAATGAACATGGAAATATAAGAATGCTAAATGTGCTAAAGTTCAGGATGAACTAAAGCTAGGGAAGAAAGTATAATAAAAAATGGCTTCCTTTTTTTTTTTAAAAGCTATATTGGAGAAAAGAGAAACTTCAAAGGGAAAAAACTGCTGCTGAGTGGGTGGGACAAAGATAATCAACAACAGACAGTAGACCGAGTTTTTCACTCTTTATTTTTGTTTTTGCTTTTTTTGCAAATAAGAATGTTCAGACTAGAAAGGACAAACCAAAAAGGGTTACTCAGAAATTGATACCCAAGCTAAGTAACTAGATAGTAAAAGAGCACCTAGCTTCCCAAGACGAATTTAGAGTCACCTAACCCAATTGAACACCATCCTAGAAACTAAATCAGCAGACACGAATGCTGAGTCACTGCCAGTTAGTTATCTCTGCCAACAGGAGAAATATCACAGAAACTGAGAAGGAAAAATGCCGATTCAATCTTCAAAAATGACAAGAGGATGGAGGCTCCAAATGAAAGTGATGGAATACAGGTCTTGGAAACCCCCTTGAACTCTCCATGAATCTTCCCAGATGATCTGGCCTTTCATGCCTAAATCTGTAACCCTTAACTTAGCCTAGCCTTCCCATCAAGACCCTCCCGAGACCTCTCCTTCCAGTCACCCCAGACTACTCGGCCAACCCTAGATCCTTCCCACAATCTTTCTGTGTATAAGATCCATCTTGCCTCCACGAAGGCATTCATATTCAATATAGCTCAGGTTCTATCAGGTTCGCTTGCCAATGGTTGTCGTCCGTTCTCAAAGAGGACCAAAATGACATCATCATAATAAACTCAAGTTTCAGTGTGTCCGATTGTGGCTGATCAGACCAATATGAGCTCAGAATGTTCTACCACAGGTTGGCATAGATAGTTTGTGTGAACATTTGAGGTGGATACTCCAAATTTGCACATCCTACATTTCCTTTGTGCTGCCTCAATTCTGCTTTGCTCATAGAGTACAGCATCTCTTCTGCAGTGGGCATGCTATGCTGAACAGTCCTGTGTCAGTGTCTCCCATGTTGCACACTCGAATCCAAAGTTCTTGAGTGTCCTTGTATCACACTTCTTCTGACCACCATGTGATCATCTGCCCCATGCGAGTTCTCTATAAAAGTCTTTTTGGCAAACATACATTTTGCATTCGAACAATGTAGCCAGTCCATCAGTGTTGTGCTCTCTGAAGCAAAGTCTGAATGCCTGGCAGTTTAGTTCAAGTAAAGACCTCAGTGTCTAGTACCTTGTCCTGCCAGGTGATCTTCAGAATCTTCCTAAGACAGTTCAGATGGAAGCGATTCAGTTTCTTGGCATGACACTGGTAGACTGTCCATGTTTCACAAGCATACAACAATCAAGTCAGCACAATGGCTCTGTAGACCTTCAGTTTGGTAGTCAGGTTAATATGTCTTCTCTCCCATACTTTTCTTTGGAGTCTCCCAAACACTGAGCCAGCTCTGGCAATGCATGCATCAACCTCATTGTCAATGTGCACATCCCTGGAAAGTACACTACCAAAGTAAGTGAACTTACACACAGCATTCAGAACTTCTCCATCTGTTGTAACCAATGGTTCCACGTATAGACAGTGTGGTGGTGGTTTGGTGTTTTCTTGGTGTTAATTATTAGGCCAAAATTGGCACAGGCAGCAGAGAATTGATCCATACTTTGCTGCATCTCAGCTTCAGAGACTGCATTGAGTACACAATCATCTGCAAACAGAAAATCATGCACCAACACTCCCTCCACTTTGGTCTTGGCTTGTAACCTTTTCAAATTGAAGAATTTACCATCAGTACAATAGCTGACCTTGATACTTTGTTCATCCTCCTTGAAAGCACTTGACATCATGGCTGAAAACATCATGCTAAAAAGCATGGGAGCGAGCACACAGCCCTATTTCACTCCACTGGTGACTGAGAAGGCACGAGAGCATTGTCCACTATCCAGAACCCAGGCAAACATGCCATCATGAAATTAACGTACAATATTGATGAACTTCTCTGAGTAACCAAATTTTAACATAATTTTCTATAAGTCCTCACGACTAACAGTGTCAAAGGCTTTGGTAAGATCTACAAATGTTGTGTACAGACCTCTGTTCTGCTCCTGGTGTTGTCAGGCAGCAAACACCATATCAACTGTTCCTCGACCCTTTCTGAAGCTACACTGGCTCTCAGGTAGATGACCATCTTCCAGGTGAAGGATCAGCCTATGAAGGAGGACTCTAGCAAGAATTTTGCCAGTAAGGACTAAGAGAGAGACCCTCCTGTGATTGTCACAAGACAATCTATTTCCTTTACCTTTATAGAGATGGACAATAACCTCCTCTTGCCATATAATCTGGAAAACTTGAGTCAGCTTCTGCATGAGCAATGGTCCCCCTACCATGTAAATCTCAGCTGGAACAGAATCAGCACCAGGTGCTTTGTCAAATGAAAGGAGCCTAATGGCCCTCAAAACCTCTTATTCAGTTGGAAGTTCAGTTATGGAGGGATTGACTTCAACCTGAGGTAAACGGTCAATGGCCTCAGCATTAATTGATGATGATCGGCTGAGAACACTATGGAAGTATTCAGCCCATCTCTCTAGGATCAGGTCCTTATCACTAATCAATGTGGCTCCATACAAGTGTTACAAATGCTCCGACTCCTTAAGAGTCTGGCCAATTTGGCAGATCTTAAATAAACTTTGTTTTTCTTTGGCTGAAAGAAGGATTGAGTCAAATTCATTTGGGTAGAGTCTGGCATGTCAGTATTTTGAGGTCCCGAGCACCCCTAAGCTTCAATAAGAGGTCAGAGAGCTTGATTTCAATTCCTGGCAAAAATCATTATTAGAATGTATTATTGAAATTAGTGAATAACTAGAAAATGAAGCAGTGATCAAAAAGAGTCAGCATAGTTTCATCAAGAAAAATCAGATCAGACTAATCTTATTTCCTTCCTTCTCTGATGGGTGACTAGACTGGTAGCTCAGAGAAATACTTTTGGTATAATTTACCTAGAGTTTAGCAAAGCATTTACCAAAGATTCTTGTACTTTTCTTAAGGAAAAGATGACGAACAAACAACAGTATATTTAGTGTAATGCCTCCATTTTATATAAATGAGTAAATTAAAGAAGTTACTTGTCAGGCATCACACAGGTAAAGAAGGGGCAGAATCTGAACTTAGAGTCTGACACCAAATAAAGCATTTTTTCTATTACACCCATTTTAGGGGGCAAAATGAAAAGCTGGAGAGTGTTTAGGAGGGGACAAACAGGTTGGTGAAAAAGACAACCTGAAAACATTCAGCCTAAAGGAAGAAATCTGAATGGACTAGAGAGCAGTGTTCAAGTTTTGAAGGACTATCACTTGGAAGAGGGATTAGTCTTGGCTCCAGGGCACAGAAATAGGAATTAAGGTAGAATTTGCAAAGAGGCAAATTTAAACCTGATGTAAAGAAAACTCTCTGACACACTCTTAAAGCTCTCTAATTAGACCCACAAAAATGTGCAACAGGCTGTATTGGGAAGTACTAGCTCCCTTACTTGAAGTCTTTCAGCAAAAGATTGATGACCATTTGTAGCTATGTTGTAAAGGAGCTGTTCACATGGGTATGAATGGAACTAGATGATGTCTCTTCCAATGCTGAGGTTCTATGATTATAAAGGGAAATGGAATCTGTCACTTTTGCTCTTGTATGACCAAGTTGTTGACAAAGTTTCTAAGGCTTAGATTTTTAGTTTCTTTCCCCTTCTCTTTCTTAACTAAGGTTAGTTATTCCTTCTGAATTCATTTTTGACAATTTTATCTCCTTGTCCCATGGTGAACTTTACTCTTAAAATAAAATACTTTTACTTGAAGGATGATTTGCTTTTTCATTTTCCTCCTAGATCTATATATCGAGCCCTAGTCCCTCATCAGAGTTCCTGGACATCTATTCATGGAACATTTATTAAGCTCTTGGTATGTATACACCAGGAACTGTACTTGGCACTACAAAGAAGCAAAAGCAGTTTCCTGCCCTCAAGGCACTTAAATTCTAATAGGTGGGGCAACAGGTAAAATCACTAGATACATACAAGAACCTGTTCTTGTTTTGAAGCAAGCCAGAGAAACTAAGAGGTAGAGGTGAAGAGACAAAGCATTCCAGACAACCTGGACAGCCACAGCCAGCCAGTGCAAAGGCAATATTCTCCTGAGGGTAATACTATCTTTCCCTGATGTCATGGTCCTTTTTGAGAATGAAGGACCAGCACAACCTGTGAGTAATCTTCTTCCCCCTCCCTCTTCTTTCTCTACCTTTCCCTCTCTTCACCTAAGGGTGTTCTGTCCAGAAGAAAGTACATTTTGTTGGCTGAAAGCCGCCTCATCAACCTGGGGTTTACTGGCTGAATTTCCTTCTCAAAGACCAAGCCCTAAACCCAATTCACTCAGAAGCTCACAGATGGGACAATAGATTCCTGCCTTCTTAGCACAGAGTGAATATAAATAGTAAATGTTTCTCTTCTGGCTACCAACCCTGAGGGTCTTCCCCTCTCAGTTTAATTTTTTTTTATTAAAGGGGCCATCTCTTGACACTTCTTAAAAAGGCCTATTCACTGAATGGACATTACCTCACTCAAAATGAGAACCTCAAAAGGTCTTAGCCTAAAAGGGTCAGAGTTTCCCATTGCATCATAGGCCACCTCCAGTTGTCCTGATGAATATCTGGTCACTGGATCCAGATGGCTCAGGAGGAGAAAGTTAGGCTGGTGACCTTGCACAGCCCTCCCTCATTCAAATCCAAGTCAAGTGCAAGTCATATCATCATTTCCTGATGTCATGGCCTCTTCACGAATGAAGGACAAATGCAACAACTATCCTTCCAGTAAGCTAAAGTCTGAACCTAGGATGAACTTTTTCCTCTCCACTTCTTAGAATCCCTAGCTGCCATCAGTCTTCAGCTCACATTATGTATTACACAAAGGCTTCTCAGATCCCTTAGTGTTAGTGCTCTCTTCCCCTCATATTACAAGTCTTCCCTATCCAAATAGTTGTTATCTAAATTTCTATAGCTATTTCATCCAGACTTTGAATTCTAATGATACAGAGAATTCCCAGGGATGAAACTTCCTCTACCACTGCATTTAGAGCACTGAGAAAATTAGTGACTTGACAGTATTGCATCAGAGACCAGAATTAACCCCCAAGTCTTTCTCACATTCAAGTTGGCTATGACAAGTTTCATTATAAGAAAATCACTTATATCAAGCTCCGAAACCAAAGCCCATAGAATTAATGTAAAAAGAGACCCCCATAACTTCTGGGTCAATACAAGGTGTGCAGAAATGGAGTGGAAGAGATTTACGTGCCAGAGAGCCCTGAAGAGCCGTCCCCGGGGTCCATCGCGCCCCGGAAAGTGGACCCCACCCCAGCGTGGCCTTGGCCTCGGCCACAGAGAAGTTGATCCTAGCAGGCTTCAGACACGGAAGCTCCGGCAGCCGGGAAAGTCCCTCCGCCCACAGAAGCTAAAGGTCAGTGAGAAAGAAGGCTGGGCTAGAGGAGGGGAGCTGAGCGTCTCCGTGACTCGGGCCCCCTCGGGAGGAAGCGGCAGCAGAGACGGGGGCAGGAAGCGGCGGAGGCAGAGGGGTGGGCGGCGGCTGAGGTGGCAGTGGCCCGGGACTCAGGAATCCCCCAGCAGCAGGCAGGATCTTCATTACGGAAGCTCTCTGCATGAACAGCCTGAAGGGGCTGAGCCTGGGAGACAGCCCTGCCCCCACCCCGCTCTATTACTGAAGGCCTCTGCATAAAGCCCCTGAGGGAACTGAGCCTGGGAGGTGGGCCCCCCACCCCGCCCCCACCCGCTCCATTCCTGAAAGTCTCTGCATAAAGCCCCTGAGGGAACTGAGCCTGGGAGGCGGCCCTGCCTCCACCCCAGCGCCAGAACTAAAGCTTGCCACAGAAAGCACATTTGAATCTCAGAGGCCAAGCACTAGCTGGGTGGATCCAGGCGGGGGTGGACAGGAATCTCAGAAGTCAAGTAACTGGCTGGGAAAATGCCTAGAAAAGGGAAGAAAAATAAGACTATAGAGAGTTTTTTCCAACAAATGCAAATGATCCCGACATTCGGATCTGATGACGAGGACGTATTCTTGCCATTAGGGAAAGACGTGGAGGGCAGGGCCTCAGTACCCCAGACACCCCAGGGGGATGTCAGGTGGGCTCAGGCCTTGGAAGAGCTCAAAAAGGATTTTGAAAAGCAAGTTAGACAGGTGGAGGAAAAACTGGGAAGAGAAATGAGAGAGATGCAAGAAAAGTATGAAAAATGGGTCAACACCTTGGTAAAGGAGACCCAAAAAAATGCTGAGGAAATTAACACCTTGAAAAATAGGCTCACTCAATTGGCAAAAGAGGTCAAAAAGCCAATGAGGAGAAGAATGCTTTCAAAAGCAGAATGAGCCAAATGGAAAAAGAGGCTCAAAAGCTCACTGAATTTAATAGTTCCCTCAAAATTAGAATGGAACAGATGGAGTCTAATGACTTTACGAGAAACCAAGAAATCACCAAACAAAACCAAAAGAACGAAAAAATGGAAGAGAATGTGAAATATCTCATGGGAAAAACAACTGACCTGGAAAATAGATCCAGGAGAGACAATTTAAAAATTATGGGACTACCTGAAACTCATGATCAAAAAAAGAGCCTAGACATCATCTTCCATGAAATTATCAAGGAAAACTGCCCTGACATTCTAGAACCAGAGGGCAAAATAAGTATTGAAAGAATCCATCGATCACCACCTGAAAGAGATCCAAAAAGAGAAACTCCTAGGAACATTGTGGCCAAATTCCAGAACTCCCAGCTCAAGGAAAAAATCTTGCAAGCAGCTAGAAAGAAACAATTCCAGTACTGTGGAAATACAATCAGGATAACTCAAGATCTAGCAGCTTCTACATTAAGGGATCGAAGGGTGTGGAATAGGATATTCCAGAAGGCAAAGGAACTAGGACTCAAACCAAGAATCACCTACCCAGCTAAACTGAGTATAATACTTCAAGGGAAAATATGGTCTTTCAATGAAACAGAGGACTTTCAATCATTCTTAATGAAAAGACCAGAGCTGAAAAGAAAATTTGACTTTCAAACACAAGAATGAGAAGAAGCATGAAAAAGGAAACAGCAAAGAGAAGTCTTAAGGGACTTACCAGAAGTGAACTGTTTACATTCATACAGGGAAAGACAATATTTCTAACTCTTAAAACTTTTCAGTATCTGGGTAGTTGGTGGGACCACACATACACATGTACACGCATGCACACACATACACACATGCACACACATACAGAGATAGAGAGCACAGGTTGAACTGAATAGGATGGGACCATACCTTAAAAGAAATTAGGGTAAATGGTGAGAGAGAAATGTAGTGGGAGGAAAGAGGGGGAAATGGAAGGGGGTAACTATATGTCATTTAAGAGGCAGGTAGGAGTTTTTCTTAGTGGAGGGAAAAAGAGGAGAGCTGAGAAAAAAAAAAAAAAAAAACAAGAAGTTTACCCTCATCACATATGACTAAACGAAGGAGTGAAATGCACACTCATTTTGGTATGAAAACCTATCTTACAGTATAAGAAAGTGGGGGAGAAGGAGATATTGCAAGGCGGGGGATGATGGAAGGGAGGGCAAAGGGAGGAGGGAGCAATTTGAAGTCAACACTTGGGGAGGGACAGGATCAAAAGACAGAAGAGAAACAATGAGGGGCAGGTTAGGAGGGATGGTAATCCAGTTAGTCTTACACAACACGACTATCAGGGAAGTCATTTGCAAAACTACACAGATATGGCCTATATTGAATTGCCTGCCGTCCCAAAGGGAATGGGTGGGGAGGGAGGGATGGGGAGAATTTGGAACTCAAAGTTTTAGGAACAACTGTTTAGTATTGTTGTTGCAACTAGGAAAGAAGACATACAGTTAAGGAGGAATAGAAAGTCATCTGGCCCTACAGGAAAAAAGAGAAGATGGAGACAAGAGAAGGGAGGGATGACAGAAGAGAGGGCAGATTGGAGATAGGGATAATTAGATTGCTTGGGGTATTGGGGTGGGGGGAGGGGATAAAAGGGGAGAAAATTTGGAACCCAAAAATTTGTGAAAATGAATGTAAAAAGTGAAATAAATAAATAAATTTTTAAAAAAAATTAAAAAAAAAAAAAGAAAATCACTTATAAAATTTGTCCTCCCTCAAATGTACTCCTTCCCATTTAACATTTAATCCCAACCACCAGATCAAGGGTCAACACCTTTTTGGTTAACTAAAAATGTTCCAAAAGAATGATTCAAATATCCAAAGATTAAGAGATTCTTTGCTGAAACCAGAAAGAGATAAGGGAAAGGATAGAGGGAAAATTTTAATTTAATAAAAAAAAGTCTAAGAAAGGCCCTTAGAAAATTGATGAAGACTTCAACTATTTTTGCAACACTAATACCCCTAGGGCTACAAAAAATGTGTATACCCTTTGGCCCAGCAATATAACTTCTAGGGCTGTATCCCAAAGAAATCATAAGAATGGGAAAGGGCTTCACGTGAACAAAAATTTTATAGCAGCTCTCTTTGTGGTGGCCAAGAACTGGAAATTGAGAGAATGCCCATCAACTGGGGAATGGCTGAACAAGTTGTGGTATATGAATGTAATGGAATACTACTGTGCTATAAGACATGATAAACAGGAAGACTTCAGAGAGGCCTGGAAGTACTTATGTGAACTGATGCTGAGTGAAAGGAGCAGAGCCAGGAGATCACTGTACACAGTAACAACCACAGTGTGTGAGTAATTTTTCTGGTAGACATAGCCCTACACAGCAGTACAAGGCCCTAAGTCATTCCCAAAGGACTCTTGAGGCAAAATGCCATCCACATCCAGAGAAAGAACTATGGCAGAATATTTTCTCGTGTTATGTTTTGTTTGGTTTGAGTTTTTCTCATGGTTTCTCCCATTCGTTTTAATTTTTATATGCAACATGATAAATGTGATTAATAAGAACGTATGTGTAGAACCCATATAAGATTGCGCGCCATCTCAGGAGGGAAGCGGGGAGGAAGAGGGAGAAAAATCTAAGATTTATGGAAGTGATTGTAGAAAATTGAAAACAAATAATTTTTTAAAAAAGAAAAAAACCAATAATACCCTTATTATCTTGCTGCTAAAGTCAAAGATAAAGTAAGGGACATTCTATCATGCTATCATACAATTTTGTTGGGGAAATTATACACAAAAAGTCAATACTTCATTCTTTAATGTGAAAATTGATGAATACTTGCAATTGTCACCTGAATTTTATTAAATACAAAATAAAAATCCTACTTTTATAATTTTAATTTCATTTTTCAAGATCAAGTACCAAACATTTTTCTACTTATTTTACTATGAAATGTTGGTTCCTATTTTAGCATATTTACTTTAAATCCTTCCCTTTTTCTGTTACCAATTATCCTTGAATAATGTATAATGTAACCTGTATCCTTAGATAATGAAGACCCCTTACCTATTTGCAGGCTATATCTCCTCTGTAAAAGATAAGCTCCTTTCAATTCAGAAACATTCTATCAGCCAAGCACTATGCTAGGAACACTCAGACAAAAATGAACATAGACCCTAGGTCAGCGGCTATTTACTTACTACTGGAGAGAAACTACAAATAAGTTTGTACAAAGTAATTAGGGGGAGGGGAGGTGACAGGGGACATGACAGTGCTGATAATTCAGGGTATCTGTAAAGGTGGCTCTTTAGTGGAGCTCCAAATAATACTAAGATTCCAAGAGAAAGAAGGACAGAGAATATTCCAGGCTTGGGTGACAACTGGTACCAAAGCTTAGAGTTGAAGGTAGAGTGCCAAGTTCAGGGAACAGGAATTAAATCAGTTTGGGCTGAATAGAGAATAGGTGAATGGGAGTTTGAACAACAGTATCATGGATACAGAGCTGGAAGGAATCTTAGTGGTCATCCAGTTCACAGAGAAGGAAAATGAAGCTCAAAGAAACTTGATCAAACTCACACAGATATTAAGTGGCAAAGGCAAAATAAACCCAGGTGTTTTGACTTCCAATTCAAAAGCTCTTTCCAAATACCATACCACCTCCTAGACTGGACCCAGAGAGTAAAGGGCTTTTAAATGCCAAATAAAGGAAGTTGGTTTTTTTATTCCAAAAGCAATAGGGAGCAACTAAAGTTTTTTGATTAGAGGAATGACAAGGTCAGATTTTACTTTAGGAATTGTCTGGCAGTTGTGTAGACAGAATGGAGAAGGCAAAGACTGGAGGTAGAAAAACCAATTAGATTACTTCAGTAGCACAGCTCCGAGGAGATAATAATAACCTGACAGAGACAGGTTTGAAACCAGGTCCTGACTCCAAATCAAGTGTTCTTTCCACTATTAACACACTGCCTCTCCCAGGATGACTTTCCTCCAGGGTCCCTCCAAATACCTGATCTCAGTTCAAGAGTTTCTAGTCTGTTTGATGCTACCTTCTCAAGTCTTTTAACTACATATTCTACATACCAGAATCTAAGAATCACAGACTTAAATATTACTTTACCTCTTGGTTCCATGAGATGGTCTTTTAGTTAACATTTCATGTAATCTTGCAGCTGTCTGTAAAATATCCAAAATACATGCATAAAAATATTATGGTAATATCTTTACCATAAATATATTTTTCAATAACACTTTTCTGATAGAGATAGCATATAAAGTGCTTTTCTCACAATAATCTTGTGAGGTCAGCAGTGGAATTATCCCCATTTTATAAATAAAGAATCTGACAGAGTTAAAGTGACCTGAATGGAAGCAGTTAGGTGGCACAGTGAATAGAGAGCTGGGACTGGAGTCCAGGAGACCCGAATTCAAATCCAGTTTCAGATTCTTCTTACCTATTTGACACAGGGCAAGTCACTTCATTTCAGTCTCTCTCAGTTTCCTTAAATCTAAAATGGAGTTAATGATAGCACCTACCTCCTAGGGTTATTGTGAGGATCATATGAAATATGTGTAAAGTGTGTAGCACAGTGCCTGACATGTAGTAAATATTTAATGAATGTTTGATTCTTTCCTTCCATTCAAATAATATTTACTAAGTGCCTACCAGATTACAAGACACAGTATTAGCAGCAATAAGAAATAAAGAATGTTTATGTCATGGCATTGTTCTCAAGGTGCAGTACCCAAAGAGAGATATAATATGTACCTTAATGACTATGATATTATTAATTCTGCATTGTTTTGTCAACTGCACTTATTTTTTGGTAACAGACACTACAAAGCTGGCATATGATGTACCATTTATTAGATTCCATAACTCTGAATCTAAAGAAGATATATTTTGCTGAAAAGTTTTGTTAATTAAGCTCTCATTAATCTAATCACATCTTGCACTGACTTAATACATTAAAAGTACAGTTTCTGTAGAAATGCTTTATCTGACCCACATCTTCAAATCTCTGATCTTCAATCTGAAATAGCTATCAATTTGGCTTCAATTTTGTTTCTCAGACTATTCATTAATCCCTCACATAAATCCCAAGTAGTTAAACATTTCTAATCAAACACTTTAAATACAATTGGAAGCTACATTTAAAGGAAACTATTATTTTAAAAAATCATTAATTTCCTAAAATTCACACTCCAGATTACATTTAATGCAGATCCCAAGAATTCAGTAAGATCTTTCTTTTGAACACTACAGCATGAAACACTGCAATAAAACATGTTCCCCTACTCTAGAACACATTTCCTCTTGGCATGTTCATCCCAGGATTTAAATGGCTGGAGAGTCTACAGTCAACAAGGTATATATGGGGGAAAAAACCCACAACTCAAATCCAAATAGAGAATATAGAGAAGTCAGAGGTTCCCACCACCAAACTTAAGCTTCCAAAAGATGGGCTAAAGGAGAGAGATCACTCTGGATGAGTTACCCAGAGAACCTTATTTATTAAGGAAAACAAAATGTCTTTATCCAAGAGTTAAAATCAATGACATGCCCATTACAAAACCAAAGTGTACCTCTTACTCTATGAGGCAGGAAGGATCCAGAAGTGAACTATAATGATGAAGTTTTAATATATAATAATGAAATTCTTCCCAAGGCAGAGCAAGGAAGGAAAGCAGGACTTTATAAGATTAGCAATCTCAGAATGCTCTACCCCAGGGTTTAAGACTACTTTGACTAAATTACATTTGGTGTCCCTAAGGGACATCCCTCTCCTTATCCAAAATAAGGCAATCTAAAGACCCAACAATAGAACAGTAGTTATGACAACTCAACCTTGAACATATATGCTCCCTTAGGTCCTCTTCCCTATCTTAAGAAGACATCTTGACTAGAAGACAGTTTCCTCTCAGGAAGCCCAAATCCTACTTTTCTTGGTATATATATATCCTCACCTCTGTTTAAGGGATGATATAAAATTAGATGAACACAGTAGTCATTTTACAATACGATGGAATCTGTGTTAAATTAAG
Source organism: Bettongia penicillata ogilbyi (assembly GCA_023548195.1). NCBI lineage: Eukaryota > Metazoa > Chordata > Mammalia > Diprotodontia > Potoroidae > Bettongia > Bettongia penicillata. The sequence goes on along the minus strand of JAJHZJ010000447.1, from coordinate 5,802,719 downwards.
TTAAATTGAAAATCTATACAAACCTGTACCAAATGAAGTGAAGCAAAAAATTCAGCATTTTCTGATATGTTTTTTAACCTCTTCTTCTCATAAGCTGATAACTCTACTGAACCATCCTATGGAAAAAAGGTAATTTATAAGTACAGTTCCCAATAATGGCATCTTACAGAGACAGTGACTTAATTCCACATAGGTCACCCCAACCCTTCTTTTGAACATCACCTCCCATTCAATTAATGCAGCACACAAACAAACTGCCAACCAGTCATATCCCAGGTCTTGGCAATTCCAAGAAATAATTTACAGCATTCTAAACCTTGTAAATGTCTCTGTGGATTTCCAAAACAGTGTGAAGTGTCCTTGAAAACTATTAATAATGATGAAATTTACAAACACTTGCTGCTTTTACTTGTTCAGATACTGATCAGCTACATTTATAACTTTAAGTAAAGGTAACAAAGGACAAAGGGAGAAAATGTTAGGTTAGCTCTTGCTAAAATATCTTTTGTTTAAAGAAATAGCACATATCATCAAGAACCGTCATCAGTCGATTAACAAGCATTTACTAAAAGTGCCTACTATGTGCCAGTGGGTACACAGTACCGAGGACACAAAGACAAAGAAGGAAGTCAGTGAGCTCACACTTCTCAAGAACACAACGCAACGCACACATTTACACAGTAAGGCTATCTGTGTGTGTGTATATGATTACCTCACCCATGAGGGCCTCCCTAATAACTCCAAATACAAGAGTCCTTTCCAAGCTGGTATTTCATGCCTGTTTGACCTTTATTACACTCCTTTCTAAGCTGTATTCATGTGAATAGATAGCTCACATCCTTTCTATTAAGCTATAAATTCCTTACTCTGTTTGTGTGGGTGTTTTCTCTTACAACATGGCTAATATGGAAATGTTTTGCATGATATCAAATGTATAATAGATATCGAATTGGTTACCTTTTCAAGGAGGTAGGAGGTGAGAGAGAGAATTTGGAACTCAAAATGCTGAAAAATGAAGGTTCAAAAATTTTTTACATGTAATTGGGAAAAATGTAATGAAATTTCAAAAAATTAAAAAAAAAAGAAATGAAGGGGATGGTTTCAGAAAAACCTGAGAAAATTATGAACCAACATAAAGTGAAGTGAGCAGAACCAGGAGAACACTGTACATAGTGTCAACAATAAGGTTTAACATTTATTTTTGCCTACTTAATCTCTTCATTACCAGAACTCAAGTTTTTCAAGGGCAGATTGTAATTTTATCTTTACATTTTCACAAGCACAAGGCCTGGAAAAGCATGCACATAATAAATGTTTTTTGAGGCAACGTGGCATATTGGGAAAAGAAGTAGCCTTGGAGTTAGGGGAGACCTGGATTCAAATCTGCCCTCTGTCGTCTATTAGCTACCTGACTATGCTTGAGCAAATTACTTAACTTCCCAGAGACCCAGCTTCTTCATCTGTAAAGTATCTGTAAAGTATAAATGACAACACTACCTACAGTAGTGCCTCAGACAGGTTTTGTAAGGACCAAATGAGAATATAAGTAAAACTCTTTGAAAACCTTTGAAAGTGCCATCTGTGTTAAACAGATGTTTTAAGTTTAGCATCAGTACAATTAGTATCAATTTTTCTTTCCTTTATGCTTTGCATTAAAGGATGGTGACACCTGTACGTTACAAATATATAGTGCAGAGGTTCAAGATGCAATGACAGAATTTTTATTCTTCAAATGATATGGGACAAGTATAAAATGAAAAAAATGTCAATATTAGAACTAAAGAATACTAGAGCTTAAAGAACTTCCAAGATCATAAAGCCCAGCACTTTCCTTATTTAACAGCTGAACAAACTGAAATTAAGAGGGTTAAGTTGACTTGCACAAGATTACACAGAGAGTGAGTGACTTGTGACAGAAGTATCCCTTTTGCCACACCACAAAAAAATTAAAAGCTATTTCAGGACAACAAAGTATTAGAAAAAAATTATCAATTTAACTTTAATTGAAATAGGTAGCTTATCTCTCTTCTCTGGGTCATGACTGAGAGGTAGAAAGGAGCCAGAGATCATCTAGACTTACTGCCCCATTTTATAAATAAGGATACTGAATACTAGAGAGATGAAGAACCTTGACCAAGATTTGTTTAAATTTAGGTCCTTGGATTCAAAATCCAGTGCTTCTGTCACACTTATAGCTTGTAACTTACTAAATTCACCAAAATTTCAAATTTTGAAAGCAAAAGAGAACATTTTCATTATACGTCAACTGGTAAAACTGACAAGATAATTCTTAAACTGGGATACTTACTATGTCAGCTGTTTCATTTTCATCACCATTTCCATCCTGATTGCTTTGCATTTCATTGCATTTAGCATTCCTGGGCATCACAACACTTGGCTCTGTCTGAGAACCCAAAGCTGATCTTGGTTGCTCGTATTCTTCCTTGGGAAACATAGCTTTTCTTTCTGGAGCCCCAAGTTCTCTGTGTTTCCCTTTGACTTTAGGCCTCTCCTCCTTGGAATTATTTTCTGATAGACTGTGAAGGCTCATCATCTGCCCCTGTCTGTTCTTTTTGACAACCAATGGGAAAAGGAGGACTCGAGCTTGCTTCTGTAAAATGACAGTCTGCTGCGGTGTTAGAGACACGCCGGTGATGCTCTGGGTGGGATCAGATTCATTCACCTGTTTAGTTCAATAAGAAACGCAAAGGTTAGAATGTGATCTCCCTCACAAAGTCCCTCGCTTGACCTACGTAATCACTAAGTATCTGCCGGTGCGTTTCCTACAATCTGAGCGCGCAGCGTTTCACCAGACCTCCTCGCAGCTGTCTCTCACAGCACTTTCTCCCACACCAGGCTCCAACACTGGCATGCCACCAGTTTCTGAACAAGTCTGGTGTGACTTAAAGAAATCATGAAATCAGCACCCACGCTGAATTTCATGTCAGCAGAGGAGTCCAGAGTGCAAGAGGCCTAGCCAGGACAAGTCTCTTGTTCACCCCGGGGCTTCATTTCCTCCCCTTCTGAAAGCCTGAGGGCCAACCAGGGGCAGCATCCTCAGCCCAGCCCAGGAGATCCCGCCTACTGCCCTGCTCGGGCTTGTGCAGTCCAGCTCCCCACTTGCTGTCAACTTCCAAAGCCCGCACCTGGAGGGACTCCCCGGACCCCGCCATTCTCTCCCAGCCCCAGCCGCCTTCCCGCCAAGAGCACCCGCCAAGAGAAGGCAGCCCGCGAGGGCGGGGACAGAGAACTCCGGTGCTCGGGTGGAGGAGGCCCGGCCGGCCGGTGGGCGGGACCGGGAGGCGGAGGCTGCACCAGGCCGGGCCTAGAGAGAGCCGGCGGTGGTAGTCACTTCGCCTTCGGTCCCTTCGGCATGCCATTGGGGATCCCTTGGCCAAGTTACCCGAGTGGTGGGCCATTTCATTCTCCAAGACCAACAGGGTTAAATGACTTGCCCAGGTTCGCAGGGCTAACGGGGCTGAGCGCAGATCCGACCTCAGAGGAATATTCGGGATTCCTGGGCCTGGGCTCTATACACCTGCCACTCAGCAGAGCCAATGCGGAGGGGGCGAAGGCGCCCTCCGCCCGAGCAAACCCTGCCTTCCCTGCCTGGGCAGTGAGGTTCCGAGGGTCTAGCCCCTAGGCCTTCTCTGGACCTGGAACGCTACATTAGGAGCTTGGCTTGTACACTTCGTCCCTTTGTGTCTTAGGCAATCTTACAGGACCTTGGTTTACTTCTCATCCAAATGGATGAGTCCTCCCCTTTGTCGCTGGGTTGTCATGCTTTGAAAACCTTAAAACAGCATATAAAGATGAGCCTGTTAGTGCAGAATTGCAGATTCTCAGAGTTGAAAGGGACCTCTGTCCTCCTAGTCCAAATGGCACCTGAGAAATAATTCCTTCTCCAACACAACCAACAAATGGCCAATAAGTCTGCCCTTGGAGGAAACTCTATTCCAAGGCAGCCGTTACACTTTGTGATAGCTCTAACTAAACACCAAGCTAAATCTACCTCTGCAACGTCTGCTCATCACTCCTATTTCTGCCCTCCGAAGTGAAGAACAAGGCTATTTTCTTTTAGAAATGATTGAGAATTATGAACATGACTAACAAACTTCACTCAGAAAAGTCACAAGAACTCAGTGTGGCTGTCCTTTTACCACTCCAGGTGAAACATCCATCAGCCATTCCTTCAACAGGCCTTCATATAACGTGATAATAATTTAATATCATTTGAACCTCAGTAAGAGCCAGAGCCTCAACTAATCAACCAGAACAAGCAACCTGATCTGAGTAAACTCAGAGAATGTTTCCCTGTCAACAAGAGCTGACCAGAGCATTCTTCTATTAATGACTACCAAGGACAGGGTGCCTTAAGCAGACACTACCTAGAATAAAAGGACTTTTTCTTATCTTAATATTTTATGAACATAGATTGTGTTATATCATGTTAATGGCAAAGAAAACACAGATATCCTGGGTTGTAATTTCCATTGACACTTTGTCAACTCTTTTATTGTATTTATAACCTATTCAATTAAGAAAATTCCTTTTCTCACACTATGGTTACACATATATGAAGATCATAAATTTGAGAGACACAGACATGCTGAATTGAGATTGCTCTAAAACATATTTAAGGCTGGTCATTCTTTTATCAGTCAGAAATCATGTTTTGACTCTGTGTATGCATGTATCTGCTAGCTAAGGAAATAAACAATATGAATTTTTCTATCACCTAGCCTGTTTGGGTCTTTTAACCAAACTTTTCAAGTGGACACATGAAATCGAGGCCCTTCACCATGCTGTTCTACCTCTACTGGATTAGCTTATCAAGGTCCTCCCTGAAATTATGTACAGTTTTGTGCAGTATAATGTGTTCTGATGCCCCAAAACCACAGGTAATAGTCCAGGTTTGGTCTGAGCAAGGCAAAGTAAAAAAGTAATTGGCTTTTAAAAAATGTTTATACTAAACAACTGTATTTTGGTAACAGCTCAGGTTTAGATATATTGAATTTCAAGTGTCAATGGAATCTATAGACAGAAGAAGATACAGATCTGGACATAGAAGAGGAGTCAGATGAGTTATCTCAGTAAGTGGAAGCTGAAGTGGTGGGATTAATCAAATTGCCAAGGGAAATAGTATAGAAAAGAGAGAGGGCCAAAAATATAAAAACAGGCAATACCACAAAAAGGATAAAGAGACATTGAAAGAAGTAGAAAAACCAAGAAAGTGGTATCCAAAAGGTGGTAGTCAATAGTGTTAATTTCTAATGAGAAGATAAAAGCTTTGATAAACCTATTAAACAAATAGAAAATGTGATCTAAGTATTCTTGAAAATTATTTTAAAAATTGCAAGGAAAAGAAATATTTGTTCCAATAATGGAAAAAAAAACTTTTTTTAAAAACCAAAAAAGAGGAAGAAATTAGTAGACAAAGTTCAGTGGGTTTGAATATGCAAGAATAAAAACTTTGCACAAGAAATTAAAAAATATCTAGTCTAAAATAACAAGGAAAGAGTGAGGAAAATAGATTTGTAATGTATCTGATAAAGATTTATCTTCCAGAACATATAAAGAACTGATAGACAGCTATAAAATTAATTCACACTCCCCAATGAGGAATAGCCAAAGGTCATGTGAGAGACAGCAAAAGTTAAGTTTCCACGGAAGTTACTATTAGTTGATGAAGTTACTGAGAAGAGGTCAGATAATAAGGCTAGCTGACTGTAGGTGGACTCAACCAGTCAAGAGACAGACCATGGCCTTCAAAAAATTACAAACTTTCAAATCTACAGTTAGCTGGAACTAGTCAGGGAAAAGTGACCTAGAGTTACCAGGAGAAGGCTTTTCTTCACTGAGTTTGCTTAATGAACCTCATGTATATAAACAGCCACTCCCAGCATAAAAGTATCCCTCCATTCTCTGATCAGGGGTCCTATATTAAAGTAGGTGTGGGAGAGGGGATCTTACCAGGTGTAGTTACATAATGGGCATTTAGAGAAGATCATGACCTAATGGAGAATGGACATCTCCTGATGGGATTATCTGTCCTGAACTAACAGTGTAAAGCCAATCTCACTTCTGTATATTGACACTCACTCCTCCTCAAGAGGGTGGAGGCCCGCTTTGGCCAAAGTGTTCAATTCCTCTGAACTCTGCTGCAATAAATTTCTCTTGATACTTTATTAGTGTCAACAGGTCATAAACAATTTTTGAAAAAAATACAGGTTAAGAACTACATGAAAAGATGTTCAAAATCCCTAATGATAAAAAAATGGACAAATCAAAAAACTTGGAAATGTTTTTTGTGCAGTGTGCTCTTGGGCAATTCACTTCCCCTCTAAGTCTCATGTTCCTCATTTATAAAATGAGGAAGTTCTCTTCCAGCTACAAAGTCATATTCCTTACAACCATCATATTGCCTGAAATGGCAAAAAAATGATAAAAATTCAGTAGGATACTGTAGAATTCAGTAGCTCTGACAAAGCAGAAACCATAAATTACTTAGCCAAAAATTGCTGGGAAAACTAGAAGGCAGACTAGCAAAAATTAGTCTCAGATCTATTCCACATTACATTCTACATTCCCTAACGTCATATCTACTTTCTGATTAGCCCTGATTTTGAAGTACAGCTGAGAACAATTTCTGAAATGGAAAAAACATCCTTCTCTCCCAGTCCTCTAACCTATAGGCCAATAGGTGGTTTTATTTACTGGTTTGTCTGGGTCTAAAAGGGTCTGTTCAATGCATGATTAAAAAACCTTCAGGAATCACAAGATCAGCTATTGTGTACCAACAAAGCAATCAAACTTTGTGTTCTGCAGCCTTTACATTTAAAGACAGAAGATTTGGTTATAATCCAAGGCTAAAACAATTACCAGTTTTTAAATTGCCCCTACTGCCGCCCCATGGCCACTCTGTGGCTCACCTCCAACTCCAGGGTGTCATCAGCTAAGTCATTTATTCCAAACGAACACAATCCATTCAAAAACCTGCATTATTTACTTCTCTTAGACTCCAGAAAGCTAGATTTTCCTGCACTTCTTTGCACCCCCTTCCGGCGCTCCCCAACAACAGATGCGCAATAAGTACTGGCTAACTGACTAGTGCAAACAGACAGAAGAAATACAACAGGCTCCAGCTGCACAGAGAAGACGGCATTTGGGGCCCAGAGGCCACCCCTCCCTCCCTCCCTCCAATCTATTCCTCTACACCCGGGGACCCCCTGCTGGGAATGTAAAGATTTGTGGTGAAAGCGTGGGAAGAGGCTGGCTTGTACATGGCCTTGACGTTCATGGTGAAGGGGTGGGATAAAATCAAATCAAATATTAAGTGAAAGTAAAAAGCTGTAACAGTTAATCAAGGAACTTTAAAAGTTGTAAACATTCACACCAGGTACATCCAGGAGCTCCCGGGCCACCACTCGCACGCACCCCCCCAACGAGGCTCTCCACCCCCTACTAAAGGCTGCTCCTGAGCCTTAGCCCATCCTTGGGGTCCCTTCCGCCCTGGATCCTCTGCTCTCCAAGGCTGGGGGCAGAGCCGAGGCCGTGGGCCAAGCCAATGACGCAATGCACTTCCACCGCGCAAGGTGTCGAAGCGACGCGAAACCCACCTCCCACCGCTCACACACGCATTCCTTTCTGACACCCAAAGTCCCACCTGGGATTTCCACGCCCTTCCTCCGAACCTTTGAGGAAAAAGGCGGGGATACCCGGGAAAAAGCGAATTTCCCGCCCGCAGGCGCAAGCACCGCCCCGATCTGGAGGTCACGTGCCTCGACGCCTGCGCACTGACAGCCTGCGCACTCTCCTCCCCGGGCCGTGCCGTAAGTCATCCACGATCCCACAATTCACCCATCCAGCGCTCTGTGGTGCACTTCCGGTTCCTCACGGCTCACGGACTCGTTGCTACGTCCGGAAGAGAAGGGAGGTCGTTTTACGTTGTCTGTGTTGACTGTTGTTCGTCTCAGGTTCTGGGAAGGCAGCCGCCGCCGCTATTGCCATCATGTCGGTCCCGAGCGCCCTCATGAAACAGCCCCCCATTCATTCCACGGCTGGAGCCGTCCCCGTCCGCAATGAGAAAGGTAAGGGGCCCAGAACCTTCCCGCCGGGTTTTCTGACAGCCAGCGACCCCTCACTGTCCCCGTGCTTCGGTGCCCTGCGACCCCCGACTCCTACCCCCCAAGCACGCTAAACCAGAGCGCCCCCCCCCCCCAATTCTGGCTCTCCTTCGGAGCTTCCTCCAGCCTGGCCCTCATCGTTATCACCCATCGTCATCATCCATCTATGGCTCATGAAGCCAACTTTCTCCCAGACCTCCTTCTAACCCCAGCCCGCTGAGTCCGTGTTCCTCACCGCAGGGACTTGCACGCACCCCGTCCTCTTCCCTCATTCTGCAGGCGGACGTTGATTGTCTGGGTCTGATTATAAGTGTATACACTTACAAAGTAGAGGAACCTTGCCCTCAGAAAGTTTACAGTGTTACTGTAAGGGGGGAGGGAGGCGGAGAAAGAGTGACAGAATGAGAAGCGTGCATAAATACATACGTAAATATTTATAATACAAGATAAGTGTCCTAAGAACGGCGCTGTGGCTAATTAGAGAAGGCAGCTCCCATAGAGGGAGGATGAATTGAGTAATAAAGGATGGACACGTTGTGGTGTGGTCAGTAAATGAATAAACATTTATTAAGCCCCAGCTATAAGACAGACGCTGTACTAATCGAAAAAGAGCAAAGCCAGTGCCTGCCTTCAACGAGGTTACAATGTAACGGGGAGACAACATGCAAACAAAGAAATAGAACAAGCTATGATACCAGATAAATAGGAAATTGTTAACAGAGGGAATTGAGAGGGGTTGGGAAAGGCTTCCTATAGAAGGTGAAATTTAGTTGGAACTTAAGCTAGGGAGGTCATTAGTTAGAGGGGAGGAGGGAGAGCATTCCAGGCATGGGGGATGATCGGAGAAAATGCCCAGAGCTGAGAAACTGAAGTGTCTTGTTCGTGCAACAACTAGGAGACCAGTGTCACTAAATCAAGGAGTACTCTTTGGGGAGGAAAGTATAAGAAGACTGGAAAGAAGGAGGTAGGAGGGGGCTAAATTATGATGGGCTTTGAATGACAGAGCATTTTACATTTGATTCTGGAGGCAATAAGAAGCCACTGGAGTTTGAGTATGGGGATGGGTGGCATGATTGGACTTATGAGTGGCTGAATGGAGGACATACCTAGAATAGGGAAAAATCTGAGACAGGCAGACCCACCAGCAGATTGTTACAGTAATCCAGGTGTGACATGATGCGGGCAGCAGAGTGGTGGCAGTGTCAGAAAAGGGACCATATTCAAGAGAAGTTACAAAGGTGAAATTGACACAGGTCTTAGCACCAGCTTGGGTGTGGGAGTTGAGAGATAGTGAGCAGTCCAGGATGACTCCTGGATTGCTAGCTTGAAGACTAGGGAGGATGGTGTTGCTCTCCACATTTGTGCCCTGAGTGCAGAGGGAATTAAGAATTTAGGGGGAAAGATAGAGTTCGATTTTGGACATAATTTGAGTTTAAGATGTCAGAAAGACAATAGGAGATCCAAGATTAAAGGTCAGCAGAGAAATTGGGGTCGGTAGGTAGTTTTGAGAGTCATCAGCACAGAAGTGGTAATTAAATCTATGGGAGCTGATGAAATCAAGAAGTGAAATGTAGAAAAGGGTCAACAAAGGAGACAGAGAAAGAGCAGTAAGCTATGAGGAGAGCCAGGAGAGAGTTGTACCCTGAAAACCTCAAAGAGAACATCAAGGAGGGGAAAGTGATCAACAGTGTCAGAGGCTGAAGAGAGGTCAAGGAGAATGAGGATTAAGAAAATGCCATTGCATTTGGCAACTAAGAACATTTGTAACTTTTGAGAGAACAAGGCAGTCATAGAGCCATTAAAGGCTGGAGGACATTGAATTAGTTTTGGAAAATTCATCTTAGATCGGTGTGCAAATGAATTGGAAGGGTCAAAAACAAAAAAACAAGGAGGCCAGCTAAACAATTACAGCAGTCTGGTTAAGTGCTTACGTTGGTGGAGTAGAAGGATGGACCTGCCCTAGCTCTACCCCCATATCCCACAGATAAGGGGTTAAACTAGGATAGAAGTTGTGGAAATGGAAATGAAGAGATGAATTCGAAAGATATTGAGGAAGAATTAAGATTAGATGTAAGGAGAGGGAAGAGTTAAAGACTACTTTAAGGTTTTAAAGCCAGAATGATAATAAAAATAGGAAGTCAAGTAGGGGTGCAGCTGAGGTAAAGAAAAAGAATTAGTTTTAGATGTTGATTTTGTGGGGCTGGCAGAATGTCTAGCAGCAAGTTAGAAATGCAGAACTTTTGCTTTCACCTAATACTTCCACTTCCTCACTACCTTTTCTATCAGAACTGTGCTTTTAAAGGCCCCCACCCATCCTAATCACCAAATCAAATGTCAGTTTTTGGTCCTCATCCTCCAAGAGCACTCTGCAACATTCAATACATGTTAACCAATCCCTTCCTGTATAATAATTCTTTCTTCCACTTACCATCAAAAATGTTACATTTCTGTTGTGATGAAATAAACTACCTCTCTGGTTCCTTTACTAATTCCTCATCTCCCTGACCATCTAATATAAGCCCTCTTCTGTTCAGTCTTTCACGTAATAATCTCATTCACTATTACCTCTACATAGATAATTCCCAAGTCTCTAGCCCTGAGTTCTAAACACATCTTTTTGTCTACAGAATCTCTACTTTTGTAGTAGACATCTCAGACTAACAGATCTGAAATCAAACTTATTTTTACAAAAATCTATTCTTCTACCCAACTTCATTATTTCAATAGCTCCATTTGCCCATGTTCAAAACCATGGTGTTACTGCTGACACATTTTTTTTTACCTTTCATAGTCACTCAGGTACCAAGGCATGTTAATTTCATCTCTGTCATCTGTTGTATTCCTCCTACTCCTTTTTCCCATTACTACTGTATAGTACAGGCCCTCCTTGCTGCCTGCCTAAGCTATTCAGGATTCTCCTAATACATCGTCTATCCTCCATGCTATCCTACACATCCTTTACACAATTGACAGACTTCTGTTCTTTATGCATAAAACTAGTCATATAAGCTGCTAAAACTCATTAGTAAGCCCATATTATCTTACGTTGTCTTTGGTTAAGAACTCCTGGGCTAAAGTCCTTTCTAGTTCCAGATCCTATCCTGTAAACTAGATGTATCTCCCCTTAGTGCTGGTACACAAGAATAAATAAATTCATTTAATAGAATTTACCAGAGATTAAGAGAGAAATGGAATGTTATAGATAAGTTTTCATGTTGTAATTTTGATGTCAGGGGTGTCTGCAAAGAGTCTTTTGGAAACTAATGAGTTACCTTCCTCATCCAGGGGAAATTTCAATGGAGAAAGTGAAGGTGAAACGTTATGTATCTGGGAAGAGGCCAGACTATGCACCTATGGAGTCCTCAGATGAGGAGGATGAAGAATTTCAGTTCATCAAGAAAGCTAAGGAGCAAGAAGCAGAACCTGAGGAACAGGAAGAGGATTCACCTAGCGATCCCCGGCTGCGGCGTTTGCAGAACCGCATCAATGAAGATGTTGAAGAAAGGTAATGACCAGAGCTGTGCTCCCCTGTATCTGAATCTCTTAGAGTGAGTTATGATCTAGAAAAAATCATGAAACACATGCACACACACAACCTATCCTGGGACCTTAATTAACTCATTAAAAGAATAGAAGGCATTGATTGAGTGAAGGAAAGTCTGTTTGATAGAAATGTTAAAGAAGTAAGAGAATTCATCAGGGTGCTTTACTTATCCACCTCTCTTAAAGGTTGTTGTTGTTGGAGGGTCATTACATCGGTGTTGTTTAGGTTAGGGTCATATAAAGGATCCCACATAACAAATAATCTGTCAGCAGAGATCTTTGTGTGTGCTAGAACATTGCCCAGCCAGATGCCTTTTGAGAAGCCACTGAAGCTTGTGCATCCTAGGGCCAACATGATTACGTATTTCTCGCTGAAATCTTGGGTAAAACTTTGTAAATTCTCTGTGCCTCAGTTTCTTCTTTGGGTAGCGGGAGTGGTGTTGATAATGGTGTTCACACCACTAATTGAGGGGGGAAAAATTCTTTAATTAAAACCTATCACTGTTTCTGTGACCCTGGGCAAATCACTTAACCTCTCAGTGCCCCAGGGAGCTCTCTAAAACACTTAAATGAATTCCTCATGATTTTCTTATACTGATGCAACCACAGGTCTAGTTTTAAAAAAAAAATCAGGATGGCCCAATTTAAGTATAGAAGGAGTGGTAAAATGCAAACATGTGCCCCTACAAGTATTGCTGGCATTCACATGCTATGTACTGGAGGATGTGACTGTCTTGCAGGTTGGCCCGGCACCGGAAAATAGTAGAGCCTGAAGTGGTGGGAGAAAGCGATTCTGAAGTAGAAGGAGATGCGAGGCGAATGGAGCGAGAGGACAGTAGTGAGGAAGAGGAGGAAGAAATTGATGATGAGGTAAAGGAAGGGCATGGTTGGGGAAATGGAAGCCATAGTGGGCAGGTAGAGGCCACATTGGTGACCACCGTTTGGCCCTGACAGGAAATTGAGTGGCGGCGTGGCATGATGCGTCAGCGAGCACAGGAGAGGAAAAATGAGGAAATGGAAGTCATGGAAGTGGAGGATGAAGGGCATTCTGGTGAAGAATCAGAATCAGAGTCTGAGTATGAAGAATATACAGACAGTGAGGATGAAATGGAACCTCGCCTCAAGCCAGTCTTCATTCGAAAGTAAGTATAAAAATATCCAGTCTTGAAACACAGAAGACAAAGAACTAGTAATTTATCCCAGACCTTTTGAAGCCCAGTCCTGTGACTTAGAGGAGCATCAAGGTGAAATATATATTGACAAGCTCATAAAACATTAAGATGGATGAGGATAAGGAAAGAGGGTCCCTGGACCTAAACTCACTTCACTCTCATCTTTGTGAGAGTTTGGAAAAGTTGCCCAAAGTTTCTTAGCATTTAGTGAACAAAATTTATAATGTCTTCATCTTTACTAGAGTTTCTACTACCTGAGGACTAGCAATTTACTAAGTTAGCTTTGAACACCCTGAGATCAATGGAACACTTCTCCTCTAAGCGTTGTGTGACTTCCAGGAGAGAATTGTACCCTCAGGTTGCTTGGCTCTGGTAGGATAGAATCTGGTTCAGAATAGATGCATGCTAACACAAAGGAGCCTTAGGATACTAATGGAGTCTTGTTGCTATAGGAAGGATCGGGTCACAGTTCAAGAGCGTGAAGCAGAAGCACTGAAACAAAAGGAGTTGGAACAGGAAGCGAAACGTCTGGCTGAGGAGAGGCGCAAGTATACACTCAAGGTGCCAGGATGGGATCTTTGAGGAGCATTGTGGGTGGAGGGCTGGACAGTTGGGGTTATCTCATGAGAACTACCTCAACAACTGTGAACTGGTCTTTCCTGTTTAGATCGTGGAAGAGGAGACAAAGAAGGAACTAGAGGAAAACAAACGTTCCCTCGCTGCCCTAGATGCACTCAATACAGATGACGAGAACGATGAGGAGGAATATGAGGCATGGAAAGTTCGGGAGCTAAAAAGAATCAAACGGGACAGAGAGGATCGAGAAGCGTGAGTAACAGAATGGGCTGCCCTTTTGATGGTGGGAACACAGCAGGTGTGAGGCTCATGGCCTCAATGTCCTGTGGACAACAGAACAGTTACTGCACATCTTATCTAGGAAGAATCAAGATCTATTCATGTATGCCACTAGGGGAGGAACATTAGTCAGAAAAGATTGGCAGACCATTAAATGAGGGCAGTAAGCAACTATGTCCCTGTATCTACAATTCACTCTAGAGTAAGGGGTTCTAAACTTTTTTGTGTCATGGATTCCTTCGGCAGTCTAGGAATCCTGTGGACCCCTCCTCAGAAAAATTATAAATGTATAAAAGACAGGATTCCGAGGTAAACCAGTTATATTGAAATAGTTATAAAAAAATTTTCAACCAGATTAACAGACCCCATATTAACAAACTCTGTTCCAGAGCAATGATTCCTAATCTTATGTTAAGAGGATACGTTTTTAACATAAAAAAATCATTTCCTCCCTTCCCAAAGTAATTATGCAATGTGAAAAGTTGCTATGAATTCAGTGATGCTTTTTAAAAATGTCTTTAATCCCAGCACTTACACATCTGAAGAATATTTGGATGGACAGATGGATGTCTGCCTGCAAAAGATGTTTGCTTGTGTATGGAATGCCAGACTCCTTGCCAATCAGTCTGCAGCCCACCGTGGTCTCATATACAGTGCAAGCATTAAGAACCATTATTTCAGCAAGTCATGGAGTGATAAAGTTTAAGGACTAATTCCTAAACTCACCTTTGTGATACTGATAATTCCATTATCACCTTACAGCATGTCACCAAGTTCTCATCAAAATTAAATTTCATTCACTTTGATTTTTTTTAATGTCCCAAAACTTTTAGGAACAGAGAATGGATGTTGTAAAATAAAATACCAAGTAAGGTAGACTAATTTTAAAACACTGGGAACCATTTTCCTAGGGAGTGTATTATAGATGGATTTGTTGACACAAAATCTCAAGTACCCTTCTGGAGCATTTCTTTCCACAGTATCCTAATTATTACAACATGTAAATATCTCTTACATCTGGCTTTGGAGCTTGGCTTGCCAAAGGCAGGAACTAGTATGGCTGAACTTGCTTGGAGGAAAGGAGTAGACACTGTCTTATTTTCATATCCTAAAGCTTAAAGTTAACTGGATCAGCATTGATAATTTTCTGCCCTGAACAGGATCGAGAAGGAGAAAGCAGAGATCGAACGTATGCGAAACCTGACAGAAGAAGAAAGACGAGCTGAACTCCGAGCAAATGGCAAAGTTATTACCAACAAAGCTGTTAAGGGCAAATACAAGTTCTTGCAGAAGTATTATCACCGGGGTGCTTTCTTCATGGTAAGAAGAGAAAGGGAAGAAAGAGGAAAATCAGGAAAACTTTTATTCCTTGTAAATATAGGGAGAGCCTTTAATAAAGACATTCACCAGGGAAGTAGAAAGAAGTGCCAAGGAAGTTTCCAGATTTGTTTGAGTAGTTAAAAACAAGTGTTAGCTTTTCCACCAAGCTCTCCTAGACTCACTACCCCTTTGTGATTTTTTCCTTCTACATTTAATTTCCACAGCACTTCCATAATCTGAATCACCTGCTTAAATATTACCTCATTTATTTTGTTTCATTTTCCCTTCCAAGCTAGTTTGTAAGCTCTTTCAGGGTAGAAGCAGTGCCCTCTACGTCCCCCATAGTAGTGTGTGCTAAAATGTGGTTTATTGTTTTACTAGAAGGCATGATGTAGTCTGACCACCGACCTCATATGTGTCTTTTCCTATCTGCAGGATGAAGATGAAGAAGTATACAAGAGAGATTTCAGTGCTCCCACCCTGGAGGATCATTTCAATAAGACTATTCTTCCCAAAGTTATGCAGGTAAGGAAGATGTAGTATGGTGGAGACAACTCCAATAAGGAACAGGGTACAGTTTCTGCATGTAATGTTGTTGCTTACTATCTCACCCCTCAGGTCAAGAACTTTGGACGGTCAGGCAGAACCAAGTACACCCACCTTGTGGATCAAGATACCACTTCCTTTGATTCAGCTTGGGGTCAGGAGAGTGCCCAAAATACCAAATTCTTCAAGCAAAAAGCAGCTGGGGTAAGAGATGTGTTTGAGAGGCCATCTGCCAAGAAGAGGAAAACTACTTAGGATTCAAGCACATAATTCCCTGACTAAGGACACATGAGGAAGTCTGCTTTGGGGTGTTTTTTTTTCAAGATTACTCAAGCAGAACCTCCTATCTGGAACCTTTTGAGCAGCTAGCACCCTTTTTATGATTCCAAAGGGACCTTAAACAAGGGACTGCAAGAGGAATTTTTAATGCTGAAAAATAATATCCAGGTATGAGCCTAAGCCTGGGCTTGGTGACTAGATCCTAGACTTGGTTTCATTATTTCTCATTCAAACTCTGGGTTTTACAACTCAAGTTGGGACCGTGGGTTACAAAGAAATAATACAGTTATCTCCTTAGAGTTGGAAGAAATGCTAATAGGCAACTTAAGCTTATTAAAAAAAAGGCAGATAGACCTGTTTTTGACACTTCCCTACCTTTCCTCTTTCTCTGGACTTGAATGTTATTTCATCTATAAATGTAGTCTGCAATATAGTCTTACCATGAACCTTATGGTGCAGATAAAAAATTCAGTTCAGATATAATGACTCCTAACTTATAAAAGTACTTACTCTTTTACTTTTTTACTCTTTTACTTACTCAAAGCCCACCTTTTTTTTTCTTTGTCCTGACAATACAAATAAAGTTTGTTTTTTTTTAAAAAAAAAGCTCTAGCTTTCCTTCATTTAGTTTCAGGGAAAGATGTGTTCCACTTTCCAAACAATCTTCCACGTCTCAAACTTCTGTTGAGAATATAGTACTTTAAATGAGTATCAATTAGTATTATTCATGACATTTTAAACCTTAGGGTACTCATTTGGCCTCACTGCAGTATAATGTTTATTGTAGTTCAGAAACATGGCTTGGGCTACACTAATGTTGTGAGATGGCTAGTATAAAATTTTCACTTGTCTTTTTATCTCCTTTAGAGAAGCAACTTATGTATTAAATTTTTAAATTGCCTTACACCTCCCAGATTTGTGAGTTGGCTGCAACCTATAGGGAAAGAAGACACTTAATTACAAAAATGATATGATAGAAGGACGACAATCAGAAGCTTCAATAACCTTATCGTCCCAAATTCCCATCTATCAATGAAACACTACAAAGAAAGGTGGGAGAAAAGAAACCTTTATTCCAATAAATAAATCCATCAAGGTGTGGTCGTTTAAAGGTTAGTTGGTGAGGGTAATAAGAGCTTCTACTACATTGCCCATGTGTTCCCGCAAACTCCGTTCTGCTGCTGCCCTTGAGATTTCCATCTCTGTCATCTGCAGGAAAGGAACAAGGGTCATTCCAGTCCACAGCAAAAATATAAAGCCAGACACTCAAAGAGACAATTGGTACTACTTCCCTCTTAGAGACTTCGGAAAACATTGTGCCCAATCTTCTCAATTCTGGGCAAGACGTGCTCTGTATTCCACAGCCCTCCCCACTTATAGAGCTACCGTTGTCCACCTTCCGCTTTGTTTGGGACCCCCAGCCAGCCATCTCCAGGACGGTACTTACTATTAGTTCCAGATCTTCCTTCTTGATTGTAACTTTTGCCAGTTCCTTCTCCCTGCAAAGTTATTTGTGAACATATTCGTTCAGGATGGATTTATTGCGGGCAAGGCGCTAGGGACACAAGAAGCTGAGACTCTTACAAAGTAGCGGGGGACGCGGGGCAGGGGCAGCCGGGACGGTGTGGACAGGTCCTCAGCATCTAAGCGGAGTCTTGAAGGGACCGGGGAACCCAATTACAGGGCGGAGCGAGACGAGAGCCACCCGGGCCCTGGCCGGCTGCGACCCGAGCCTCCTCCGTCAGAGGCTCTCGGCAGATCGGTGCTCGCGGGCCAGGCACAGAGGCGCCACGGGCGCATGCGGAGGCTCTTACCAGGCGTCCCACCTGTCAGATAACGCCTGGGCACTGCCTAGGGCCCGATCCCCACTTCTGCCCCGCCGCCGGGGCTGGGCGCTTACCGCTCCTGCTTTGCCTTCTGCTCCCGGGACCGCCGGTCTCCAATCACCGACATCGCCTAGGGCGGAACACGCGGCGGGGGGCCTCAGCTCCGGGCCCCCGGCCGCCGCCCCCTCCGTCCCTCTCCCCAGGCTCCCCGCACCCCGCGGGCCTCCCCCCCCTCACCGTCTCCAGGTTGGAGCTCTGGATCTCCTTCTCTTCCGCGTAGTCGGTCACCCGTTCCAGGTCGGCCGCGCCGCTGTCATGTTTCCGCGGCTTCTCCGGCGGCCGCTCGGGGCCACTCGGCTCGGTCTCCAGTTCCAGCTCCACATCACCCTCGGTCGCCATCTCGTCCCCGCCGCGCCGCCTCCCGCGCACTGCGTCTTCCGGGCCCCCCGTTCAGCGACTTCCGGGAGAGGCCCCGCCCCCCGTGTATCCCGGACCAAGCTCTGCCTGCAGCGCTCCCAGTGGCCACCGCCCTAAGGACGCCTTGCGGCCACGCCCCCTCCCTTGGGACGGAGGAGGGGCGTGGTCGCCCCTGGGAGGGGCGGGGCTGTGCGGGCCTTTCCGCGCTGCCACAGTGACAGTCTTAGACCGGGCAGGGGGGTCCTCTCGGGCCAGGTCTCCCGGTGCCCGGCCCGTGCGCTTGGACTTGGGCCCGTGGCGAGGACGAGGTCGCACGCAGACCCAAACAGCCGACACCACCGCCACCCTCCTGGGCTCTGCCATCACCCTCCCCTCCAGACCCCTTTCTCTGACACTGACTGACCGGCCTCCAGGGGATGAAGTCCAGTCCTAAACCCATTAACAGAGTTAATCCAGCCCAAGCCAGATATGCAAATTTCCCACCTAATCCGCGGATTGACCAGGGGCCCGAGGGGACAAAAGGAGGTAGGGCCCGGAATGGTCCCGAGTAGACCGCACCAACACATTCACCCATGCGAGTACACAGTGAAGGAGATATGGGATGGCCAGGTGGCTTCTCCCAGCGGGCCTGACTCCCACCCCAGCCGAGGGGCTCCTCCGGACCAGCCGCAGCCTGGAGATTCAGGCAATCTCAGCGACTGCAGAGGACCACCGCTGAGGCACTGAGAGCAGGGCTTGCTTCCTTTTTCCTTGGCGGAAGTACTAATTAGACCTCTGGACTGCCGGACCGGGATGGTAGGAGTGAAGGCTCCTCCCAGAAGCCCTAACTCACCCACGGACCTGACCCAGCAGTGGAACTCGATCAGCAGTACCCTGGGAAGAACGGTCCTGTACCAGGTGAGAGGGCACATGCTGTGTGTATGTACCCTTTGGAGAGAATAAGGCCTCCGGGGCCCACTTTACCTGCAAATGGGGCCAAATAGTCAACTGATCTCTTACCTTGTGAGATTCCCATCTTCCTAACCCCTGGATTTCTTCCTCAAAACCCTAATCAAAACTCCTAAAGAGGGGTCAGGTTTTGGTTGTAATTTAAGATCTGAGTAAACAAAGCTCTTGGGACAGGGTCTGTTTGATGTAGTAGTCCTGAGTCTGAAGGACCGGTGAGCAGTATTGAGCCCAGAGCATCTGAGAGCTCCCGTCTAAATGAAAATGAATTCAGAAATTAGAGGCCTGGGAAGAAGGAATGATTTCCTTGAAGGCTGCTTCATCCATTAACATCTTCCTTCACACACATTCACCTTAGTCCCTTCTGAGCACAGCCCCACACCTTCCACCTTCCCCCATATCTATATTTCTCCCATTTTCAATCCCCCCCATCCGTCAAAAGAAATTGAGAGACAGCTGTTCTACATCCCCTTTGTTCCCAGGCATCATGCTGCTGTGGTCCTGCTCCTTGCACCAGCTGCAGCTATTCTGGATTGCCTCCTCTCAAGGACTCTACTAGCAGTCGACTGCTCTACACCCTTCTACATGTGGGGGCCTCAGCCACCTGCTGCCTCCTGCTCTCCAGAACAGTCCTGGACCTCCTCTGGGGCAAAGTGGGTGAGGTCAACAGATTAAGGGTGGCCAGGGTAGTGGAGAAAAAAAAAACTGAGGGAAAAGCTGGAATGTGAAGGAATCTGGGTAGAAGGGAGAACCCAGGGGATGTAGGGAGGTGAATAAAAGGAACTTGAAGCAAATTTTAGAATAGTGAGGAGAACAAAGTACCTTTCTTTCCACAAAATTCGATTATTCCTGTCTGTTCTCCCTTCCAACCCCACCCTCCCTGCCCCTAGGTATTGATTCCCTCTGGTCTCTGTACCACTCCCTATGAGCAGGGTAACTGCCCAGTACCAACTGGCTCTGGGGCTGTGTACCGAGTATGTGCTGGCACTGCCACTTTCTACTTGCTGCAAGCTGTGATCCTGATTAATGTCAACTCTTCTACCAGCCCCCGAGCTCAGCTTCACAATGGGTATGTGGGGAATACAGTGTTTTTATCTGGGGAAATGAAGGAATAAAACCTTGGGGAAAAGGCAGAAACAAATCAAGTAAATTCCAGGAAGGGCTAAAATGTGCCAGATTAGGGAGCACAAGCCACAAGGATAGGAGGAGAGGGCAAAGTTCCAGCAATCTTATAACTCCATTGTCTCTCCATGTCTTGTAACCTGATCTCTATTCCTATGAGGTTACTACTTACCTTACAGAGCTGAAAGGATCAACAGATAAATGTTTTGTTAACCTTATAGTGCTCCATAGATGTCAGCTTTTATATTCCTTCTCTTCTAATAACTTTTATCCCTTCCTACTCCTTCTACCCTGGGCATACATTCTCTCTCCTGTGACCCAGCTTCTGGCTCCTGAAGCTGCTGGCCTTGTTGGGGCTCTGTACCGCTGCATTCTGTATCCCAGACGAGCATATCTTTCCAGGTAACCTTCACCCCTCATTCTAACCTTAGTTCTAGGGGTGGTGGGAAGGGGAGAGAGAAGTACATCCAATGATAAATTGGAGTTGAACTATATTTACTTATCGGAGCTCACCCTGCAGCATGGCACTATGTGGGTATCTGTGGAGGCTTCGCTTTCATCCTACTGCAGCTGGTGCTCATCACAGCCTTTGCTCACACCTGGAACAAAAATTGGTGAGGGGAAATATCCCTGGAGAGCATCCCTAGGATGCAAAGATACCACTAAATAGGTCCTAGATATGTTTAGCAGTGTGGTCACAGTAGTGGGGGGTGGACTGTTACATGATTCGGTAACCCCCCCCCCCCTTATTACCTGGGAGGTGAAATGAGGTAGGATTCACTTAGGTCGAAACCTAGGAATATCTTGACTAGGAAGTCATGATGATCCTGATATAATGGGAGATGGGGATGGCCCTCACATCATGTTCATGGTTCTCACACACAGGCTGACAGGGGCTGCCCAGGACTGGCGCTGGTTTGGGGCAGTGCTACTGGCCACGCTGGTTTTCTACGGCATAGCTGGAGCAGGAGCATTCCTTTTGTTCCATCACTATACCCATCCTGCTGGCTGCCTGCTCAACAAGGCTCTCCTCGGCCTGAACCTTTGTTTCTGTGGCATCATCTCCCTCCTCTCCATCGCTCTGGGCATCCGCCTCAGTGGGTACACCTCTGGATCTAACTCTCCCTCCCTGCCATTAAAGGGATGTTTTCCCTAAAAAATCTGCAACGGTCTGGTCTCCCCCTTTTTTGGGGGGGAGGGTGCTATTTTGGTGAATTTGTCCTGCCTTCAAGATCTCTGGGACAAGTGACAGATGTTTCCCTGGGAATGGGAAGTTATTGTCACCCCTAAAACAGCAACAGTCTTTGGTGTCTCTTCTCAGAACAACCCTGCTCTGGCCCCCTACAAGCCTCCATCATTAGCTGCTATATCATGTATTTGACTTTCTCTGCATTGTCCAGCCGGCCCCCAGAAAGGGGTGAGTAGAGAACCCAGAGCTCTTTGTGCCATTTTCCCTTTCATTTCCATCCCATTTCTGCCTAATTCTTACACTTGCTCTCTCATTTTCATTCTCTTTCCTCCTTACTTCACTCCCACAGTGCTACTTCGGGGACAGAATCGTACCATATGCCGGCCTAGTGTGAGCAAGGTAGGGCCACAGACGCCAGACACTTCTCTGACCATTCTGAGTGCTGGCATCATGTATGCCTGTGTGCTTTTTGCCTGGTGAGTAAAGGGAAATGCTACAAGAGACAGATGGGGGAAAGAGAGCAAGAGGAAATAAGCAACAGAAGAATGACTGGAGACTGAAATCAGAGGTCTAGAGAATAAGAAACATCCCAAGACCAGGGCAGTTTCTGGAAAAAAAAGATGCTTTGGGTCAGAACCAGGTCAACACCTTCATGTCCCCAAGTCAACATCTGAGCACTGTTTAATGCCCACAACTAATCAACTGAAAGCACTTATAACTGGCCCTAAATACCCATAGAGTGAACTGCCACACCAGACTGGGGTTCACGGATACCTAAAGATCCCCAATAGGAACCTGTCATCAGAATTTAAAGCCACCCACCCATCCCCCCGTTACTATCCCTATTATAAAACCTACAATACTACTGAATCTGCTAGAGTTAACCATCTTCCTTCCTACAGTAATGAGGCTTCCTACCTGGCTGAAGTGTTTGGCCCTTTGTGGATGGTCAAGGTTTACAGCTATGAGTTTCAGGTGAGGATGAAAACTGAAACACTCTTCTGTGCCTGTGACATCCCAAACCTGGATTCTTACCTGGGATCCCCCAACATACATCCCTGCTCTTGTGGACCACCTCCACAATTCACCTCTTCCTCTACCATCCTTTTTTTAAATTTTGCTTTACTTTGTAGAAGCCCTCCCTTTGTTTCTGCTGCCCAAACAATCCATCACCAGAGGGAGGTGAGTGTGACGTGGGGGGAATGCACAAGCACAGTGCAGTAGGAGCTCTGGAGGGTGAGGAGCCTAAAATCTGGCCCCCTTCTGTCTAAAGGGCCCAATGGAAAGGAGACAGGCCCAGGCACACTGCCCACCAACCGACTCTCCTACAGCTACTCTGCTTTCCACTTCGTCTTCTTCCTAGCCTCACTCTACGTCATGGTCACTCTCACGAACTGGTTCAGGTAAGGGGAATCCTGCACCCAGACCTGGCTTGAACCCCGACTTCCTAAGAAAAGAGAAATCCCTGAGGGTCTTCGGGATGGGATTGGAGTTTGTCACTAGGCCTAAGGCAATGGAAAGACACCTATGTGAGAGCCAAGGATCTACTCCTAAACAGAGATCTTGGCCCTACAGTTATGAAGGGGCAGAACTGGAAACCACTTTCACAAGAGGTAGCTGGGCTACCTTTTGGGTCAAGATCGCTTCATGCTGGACCTGCGTACTACTCTACTTGGGACTGCTACTGATTCCAGTTTGCTGGCCAGCCACCAGACCCTCTCAACCTGCTCGGGTTATACGTCGTCGCTGCCGTCGAATCCATGTCTCTACCTAACGAGCCTGGCAGCTGTTCTGTCCCTAATAATGCTGGGCTAAGGGCAGAATAGTGAGCACTGTGTGCACGGCTGGGAATATGATGATGGACAGGGCTGTGGCCACAATTTCGTCCAGGGAGGTAGGTCTCCAGTTCTCTGGGCCAGCAGCTCTTGGCAAAGAACTGACTCCCGGTCAGCAGCCAAACACCTGCTATCCACCCCCACTTAACACTTCTCATATCTCAGCCTTCTAGCTGGAAGGGAGGAAACTGGTCAATAATACCATGAGAAGGGGGAGTAGTCAGGAGACACAGAAACAGAGAGCACATGCTGTTCTTCTTTGGACAAAGGAAAATTTAAATTGGTTCTGGAACTAGCAAAGTGGTCAAGAATTTTAACCCCCAAAGCAAAGCAGTCTCTCCAGAAAGCCCTAGGGCTAAGGTATAGGGGGATTTGCTAAATTTCAGTTGTAATCTTGGGGACAAAAGGATCATCCTAGGGAAATGACTGTGACTGGAGGACAAACATACCAGGTGAATGAGCTAATTAACGTTCTATTGACCAGGAAGACCAGGAGGGCAAAAGGAAGGCACAGAAGGCAACACCCAGAAAACTGCCATTGGATAAATTAACTTGATCCCTCCTTTTCCCTAGAGCCGGTTTTCTGGAACTGATTTAGAAGGGGAGAAAAAGTCAAAAGTACAAGACAAAAGATCTGAGGTTTATGGGTTCTCAGGATTCCTCCACACACATTGCTTCAATGTGGTTAATATGGAATAAAGATAGTTTCTATGATCTGCTTCTTCTGTCATTTTATCAACCTTCAAACCAATTCTTCTAAACGTTTTTCCTCCAGTCTGAAAAGGCATCCCACCCTACCGCCCCACAATCGGACCCCCTTAGTCACACAGGCATCAGAGGAATTACAAAGCTACTTTTAATACTCTGGGGTAAGCCCCATAGGAATAAAAAACACTGGGAGAGGGTAGCCCCCTCACCCCCAGGAATGCCCTGGAGGAGAGCAAGGCTGCCTGGGGGGAAGGATGCACAGAGGGAACCCACTGCAGACACAGGGCGGAGGGAATGCCATCAGTTCTGGGACCTGTGAGCGCTACAGGAGGAGGCGAGAGCGTGACGGGATGGCTCCAGGCACACGGTCGATGGGCAAGAGAGATGGGCATGAGCCATAGAGTTACTTGGGCTCTTCCTTCTTCTCATTGGCTTTTTTCTGCTTCTGTTGCATGATCTCCGAGTCCCTGGAGGTAGAGATGATGGGGCACTGGGGGTACCAGAGGGCAAAAAAGGACAGGACGCAGGGGATAAAGGGCAAAGAGGATAAAATGGATGTGGACAGGGGTATGAGAAGCCCACAATCCTGTGAGGTCAAAGGGCTGGAGCTTTTTACATGGCCAAAAACCTCAATCTACAGACCCAGAGTGCGCCTCATCGCACTTAGCAACACGGTAGAGTGGGGGGTGGGGGCACCGGAGGGGGAACATGGGACCCGGAAACACAACAGGACTGGAAAGTGGTTAACTAAGGCTTTTAGTCGACCCAAGCCTTTCCTGAACGGTCCCTAAGCTGCCAATCTGTAGGGCTGGCTCAGTGTAGGCACTAGGGTGAAAGCAGGGCAAAGGGGAGAGACGGGCACTGCCCCGAAGGCATCCTCTCGCCTCCGCTCTCCCCACCCCAGGCCCTTTAAGCCTCCCGGGCACTCCCACCTTCCTCGGGTCCCCCACCCTCTCCCCTCCCAGGGGCTACCTCTGCTTTCGGGCAGCTGCAGAGAGCCCGTCGTCCCGGCGTTTCCCCTTGCCCGAGTCGCTCTGCTTTTTCATGTTCTTCTGGCGGGCAAGCTCGCGCTGGTTACCGCCTGCAGAAAAAGCGGAGAGACAAGATGAGACCCCCGCTACTTGGAAGAAGACCCCTCCTCCCTCAAGTCCCGGGATCCGGAGAGCAGACGCTTCTGCGGACACTGAGCATGGAAAACCGAGAAGAGGACAAGAGAAGGAAAGGGAGGATGAAGCGGCTGGGGGGAGGGGGCCGAGGCGATTCAAAGGGGGGGAGGAACGCTGGGGGAGGGGAAGGGGGTCCCTATGCACACGTGTGCAGGCGGACGTCCACTGGAGGGCTCGCTGGGAGCGGATGGGGGAGGGGAGACCTCTGCGTGGCAAGGGGAGGGGGCTCAGCCCCGGGCCGGGCTCCCAGGGCTGCTGTTCTGGGCTCCGACGCTTCCAGGGGGAAGGGGGGCCTCGACAGGAGTTAGCAAAGGGGGGGGGTCTCGGCATGCTGGGGAGACCGCCACAGGGGAGTGGTTTCGGAGCGGGGCCTAGACGTGGGTTCCCCGGGAAGGCCTCGCGCTCCGGGAAACGCTTGGGGCTGGTGCAGGGAGGGGGCGTCGGTGCTCACGGGTCATGGCGACGGCAGCGGCTCCGGCCTGACTCGGTGGCGTCCGCTCTTTCCTCTCCGAGGTCCCGACCCCGCCCCTTCCCCGCCACGTGACGTGTTCGCCCAATTCCCCACCGACCCAAACCACCCCCTCGCCTTGCCCTCCAACGGGGCTTCTTATTGGTCGATGCGGATCACGTGGCCTCTCGGGCGCCGCGCGGACTCCTTCACCTGGGGCGGAGAATCATTGACGAAGGGCACTGTACGAGGAGGAGCTTCCCGATCCAGGGCGTGGGCGGGGCCTAAGGAAAATAGGCTGCATCACGTGCCTGGGGCGGAGACCTGGCGCTCCCGGAAGGGCGGCCCCTCCCTGGTTCCTTGGCCCGGAAACTGACACGTGACCGGGTGGAATGGCCCAGTTGCCTGGCTTGGAAGGGAAGGTCCCGTACTCTTATGGTTGCGGACGCTTCCCCACTGCCTGAAGTGGATGAAGTTTTTCATAAACCCTTTCAACGCACAGATGCCTACCTCTGTGTGCTCCCAAGAGTAGTTGTTCTGGAAGAGCCTAGGCCTCAAAGGTTCCTAATTCTGCATCTGGGTCAATTTCTTATCAATGTAGCGAGTTTCTCTCCCTCTTCACTTCCTGTGGGGAAGCTGCTAGAGAAGGACACAGAATGAGGCCTGAATTCATTTGTCATCATCTGTGAAATCAAATCATGTACTCCATGACCTTTTAACCCTAATGCAATTCAATAAACATTTATTAATCGTCTTCTGTGTGCCAGGCATTGTGCTAAGCACTGGGGATACAAAAAAAAAAAGGCAAAAGACAGTCCTTGTCCTTAAGGAACTTACATCCTGAGACAGGAGAGGATATGAAAATAAATATATACAAAGAAAATTATATACAGAATAAAAAGGAAATAAAAGAAAGAATATGGAATTAAAAGAGGTTGGGGAGACTTCAGGGAGAAGGTCAAATTTTGGTTTAAATCATTCTGTACTCTCAGAGTTCTGTACTCTCAGAGTTCTTGCGGATCCAAAATGCTGAAGGTTTACTGTCTAAATAGTCATATAGGCTCAAATTGAGAAGTCTTAGGAGGGAGATGCTTGGGTAATAACATTATAAAAGAGGAAGAAATAACTCACTTGTGATTTCAAAGATTTGTACTCATCCCAGCAGAGCAAAGTCAGTTCTAAGTTCTGGGAATCCAAGCTTCTGGTCTTTAGTCCTGTTTCTTCAGTTTTAAATCTAACACCACATTCTTGCTTCCCCATTTGTCATTCCCTTCTTTTTTTCACATACAAAGCACCAACTGAGATTCTGACTTTGAGGGGAAGATCTGAACTTAACCTTCCTTTCTACCTACTACTACTACTACCTATTACTACTACTACCACTGCCTACTGCCTGCTACATTTAGAATGCTTGAAGGTGCTACGATGTAGGTGGAATGGCCTCTGAGCCTTCTGTCTTTTCTTCATGTTAAGGACATTGACCCCATACTTGGACCCCCTGTCTAAGATCATAGCACCAGCATTTAGAAAGCTGGAATGGCTGAACTGTGAAAGGTTCTTGATCTGACTTTAGGGAATGTAATGAGAGAATTGAGTTAGGAAAGAACCTAGAGTGGGGGGAGGAGGGGTAAATATACTATCTTGAAACAGAAGCCAGAAGGCAATATTGTGACAGTTCATGTGCAGCACTAGCGGCCATGACTTGATCTCGGAAATGTCACACCATATTGTTGAGACAGACTTGTCCAACAATCGAGAAAGCCTCTTTATGCTGATGAGAAATCAGTACACGAATTTACAGAAAATATTTGTAAAATAACTGAAGAAAATTAAACTCTTTACATAAATCAGTAACTAGCTTGATTTCACCGATGATACGGTAAATCTTGGCTACTTTGTTTATGAAAGTGGCAGATAAAATAATTTTTGTTTGCCAAAGTAGCACAAGTACTAGGGAGTAGAGCAGGAATTTGAACCTTGGACCTCCAACTGCAAGTTTGCCATTCGTTGCATTACGCTAGGAGCATAGAGCTTGAGAATTTGTAGGATGAGCCGCGGTGAAGTTTTGCATCACAGCCTCTAGGTGGCGCAGTGAATAAAGCATTGGCCCTGAAGTTGGGAAGGTTTAAGTTCAACTGTGACCACTGACTGTTGTGTGATCCTGGGTAAGTCACTATTTGCCTCAGTTTCCTCATAGGTAAAATGGGCTAGAGAAGGAAATGATAAATTACTCCAGTATCTGCCAGAAAAGACCCAAATGAGTCACAGTGTTGGTCATGGACCAAACAACAATCCTGTGTAATTTGTTACAATGTAGCCAAGGCTCAGTATGTTACTTTGTTTCATCTGAAACCCCGGTCCCTCCCACTTTTTCTTTTCTTTTTAGTTTTTTTAAGTCCAGGCATTTATGTTTCCATTTGGCCAATTAACATTTGGTTAACATCTTTCAGGTTGTTTATATCAACTTCACCAAAAGGTACTACACTTGACCTTCAAGTAACCTGGTGTTACTGTATGTCCTGAAGATGCAAAAGTTCAATAAAATAAAATCAGTATACTCTTTAGTCTTTGTTTTATTTTGTTTTGTTTTTAAAGGAGAGGAGGAAGAGACCAAAGGAAAGGGGACTAGACTGTGAAAGGAAAACCAAGAGTTGGGACAGGAAGACCCTTAGAACAAGACATCATGGATTAAGGTGTTTGGAGCTGGTTTGCCAGAAGAAAAGCAGTAAAGCTAGATAAGGTGAAGTCCCATAGGCTGAAGAGAGTCCAATGAAATCCCCTCCTCTTAACCCCAATATAGTGGCTGTGGACAAAGGAATTGAGGAGGGTGAATGAGGTATCTAAGATTTCTCTGTAGGAAACAGGAAAATTGGAGGAGGGAACTAGGACCTCCCCCATATCAGGAATGGGGAGACTGAAAAGCTGGGGTTGGTGACTAGAGGCTTATCTGTCTAGCCTTCACAGACACTCTGGGGCACATTATTTCTAAAATCATCACTTCCAGTAGCTCCTGGGGCCCACACCTCAGGAGGCACTGGGAAGGCTGGGTGAATTGATAGATCAGAGCAAAGAACCAGATTCTCTTCTGTTGCACTGTGCTATTGTATTACCAACTTGGACAGTTCCAGATGGATGACCTGAGGGAAAAAACAGCCCAGTGCTTAGGTGCTCTGAGCCAGTAGATAATAGAGCTCTAGCCCCACTGGCATCTCCCAGCACTGCTTTCTCAGTGATTGCCATGGTGATGTCTCTGGGGTCTTAGCCTTCCTCCACAGAACTTTGCGAAAGGGTGGGGTGAATCTAGAGAAGAGGGATAGAGCCAGATTCAGAAAGTAACCCAAGTGAGGAGAATTGACCCGAGGGAAAACAACCCAAGGGAGATATATTGCCTTGTTAGTGGGTTCCAGAGTCAAGGTGCTCTTCAGGGCAGTCAGGGCTGGCAGAATATCTCCATTCTCTGAAAGCAGTTAAAGATAAACAAAGAACTTCCTCAGCGTGGAAAATGGACAAGAGTATGAAAAACCCTCAGTATGGGTTTCCTCGTGGTGGGGGTGGCTAGAACTACTTCAGGTTCTGAAATGGTCCTCTGCCTCTCCATTCCCATTTCACCTACCTGCACTGGTACCTAAGATTGTGCTGTAGCAACCCTCCCTATTCCTTTGTTCTAATATGGTTCCCATCCCCCACAAACATACCTTACCCTTCCTGAACAAAGCTGGAACATTGCAAGGGTCCCAAACGAGCGCTTTCTCAGAGGACCTCAGAGGCTCCCCAGACAACTCCAGCTTCAGTTGTGCGGCTGTTACATCATATAGACACTTAACCTGCTCATCCAGCTGATGTAAGCTGGTGTACTTCCTATTCCCCCGCCATTGTCTGTCAAACTGATGGGAGAGACAGGAAGAGACGTAGCTAACTCAGACAGGTTGTTCCCAAAGGTTGCCTACAGGTCTTGTCCCTAAGAGCCTCTCCCCTCCAGTTCTGTCCATTTCTTTTATTGTCTTCTGCCAGCTGCTTCCTCCAGCCTATTCACTATTTATCAATGCCCCCAGAACTCTGCAAATAAGTGGAGCTCATGGTTTTCTTTAATCCTTTCCTCTGCTAGACCTCTGGATCTCATTGAGGCTAGATTGGGATAGGGACGTAGAGTCAAGAAGCTGGAGAGCACACTGGTAGCAAAACACAGCCTGTCCTGGAACATCCCCAACACCACTCCACCTCTCCCCCATTGCAAATGAGTATTGTCTCCTGCCACCAAAGGACCAGATTCAGATTCCGGGCTAGGGACAGATCGCTAGTGTCGTGGGCTGCATCAGTCTTCAGGAGTTTAATTTCATATAGAATCATGACCCCTGGTGGCACATCTGGCTCCCTGTGAGGTAAGGTACCACAAGATGTGGGAACTGGGACTACAGAAAGACTCCTCTCACTGCAAGGGGAATGAAGCCCTAGAATAGGGAAATACAGGTGAGTAGTTATTCTCCTGAAGATGTCTCAGCACAGTAATAACACCTCACAACCTTCATCCCTAGTTGTTTGATAGAGGAAAAGGACTGGGGACTGCCTGGAGACAGGGTGACCTATTCAATGCCCTGGCAAGCCCTGCAATTGTCTACGATCCTAAGGAGTGAACAAACAACCAGTCTTCTAACATCTGAGCTTTGAAAACTTGGTTAATCCCTTGCCTTCCTCCAGCCCAGCCCTTGAGTTTCCTTGCTTAGTAAACATTTACTGTGTGCCTCCCTATCCTGGTGAAAGTTCCCTCACCTGCCTCAGAGGTCAAAAGCATAATGGTCACTTGTAAGAAGGCAAGCAGCCTTCCCTAAACACAAGAATAGCAGTCCCCCATCTCCAGGGTCTGTGAAGAGGGTAGGGAAAAGGAAAAAGAAGGGGTAAGATCAAAGGGCAAGGTTACAACTAAAAAATTTTTTTACCTTGGGTGAATACATTGTGGGGAAGGGTGTGATAGTACCTCCCTAAAAATGGGGGCAACCTATCCCCCAAAAAGTCTAGTTTTCATCTCTATAAAGAAAGTGGGCTGCCAGAAAGGAGTGCTCCTGTGCTTGGGCATGGAGAATGGAGCCCAGAACCAAGGGAGAGAGTGAGTTGTGCTCCATAGCATGGAATTGTGAGGCATGAAACTCAAGGTTCAGAGATAGCAGTGGTCTCTGTACTTTCCTGGGAAAAAGTTCACCTGAGCCATAATGTCAAAGTTGGGGGGGAGGGCATTCTGTAATTCTTTTTTTTTTCTTTCTCTTGTTTTTTTCTGGCAAGTCCTACAGATTTATTTATTACCTTCTCTTCTCTTCCACCCCGTACTCACCCACCAAAAAGAAAGCAATGGTGATAATAAACCAAAACTAAAAAACAGTTAGAAGGCACCAGAATCTTTAGAATTTCTACCAATGCCAAACAATCTTATTGTACTGTTCTTTCACAATACAGCCATTTTCCCTAACATTTTTTTTCTGTGAAGTGACAGGCACTTTAGTTTGTAGTCCTCTGCCATCCCTGACCTGTTGCCCACTCCCCCCATCCTAGCTCAACTGTTCAAAATATTCTAGGTGAAAACAAACTACTTATGCCTCCCAAGTGCATTCTTTCCACCCCCAGGTTCATCCTGATTATGTTTTGCTAAAGGAAATGACAGGGCCTTGGTTATATCTAGATGATCCTTCTACCTGCTGGCCAGTATTTCAGTTTGATGATAATGGTGACAGCTAGGATTTATATGGCACTTAAAGTCTTGCAAACTTTGCAATCTTGGCAAAGTGCTTTACAAATACTATTTTATTTGACAGTAACCCAGGAGGTTACTAGCTACCATTTTTTACAGATGGGGAAACTGAGGCAAACAGAGGTTAACTGAGTTACCCAGGATCATACAACTAATAAGTGACTGAGGCAGCATTTGAACTCAGGTCTCCCTGACTCCAAAGTTCAACACTCTATCCAGTCAACCCTCCAAATGTCTTCTTTTGACAATCTCTCCTACCAGGCCTCAAATTCACACAAATTCTTCTGTGTCAAGGTGACAGTAAACCATTCAGAAAACCACTATTAACACTATTAAAGGCAAGAAAGGAATATTGGAAATGAAGCCTCTCATATAAACGCTTGAGTGCCATGAAAGAACACTAGTTTATCAAATTAACTGACTTTCCTCGGAAAGCAGAGAAATGCACTCTGAATCACAGAATCAGGAATTTAGAACTGGAAAAGACCTTGACCCAGCGACTTCATGGTATAGATGAGGAAACTGAGTTTCTCAGAAATGGAGTCTACATAATACAGTGGAAAGATTTCTGGCCTTGGGGGTCAGAGGATCCAGATTCAAATGTCTTCCTCTGACATGCTACTTGTGTGAATTTAGACAAGTCAAATAAACTTCTCTGGGCTTCAGTTTCCTCATCTGTAAAATGAGGGGTTTGGACTAGATAGCCTCTTGGGGCCCTAGATCTATGGCCCAGTTACATGACTTCTACAAGACCACACCATGAGCTGCAGAACTGGGATTTTGAATAGTTTTTACTAATAGCTAGCCACAGTGTCTGAGGACTGGTTTTGGTGGACTTAGCCTTTCTCAGCAATGCAAGGACCTGAAACATTTCCAAAGAACTCATGATGCAAAATGCCATCCATATCCAGAGAAAGAACTATGGAGTCAGAACACAGAATGAAGCAGACTATTTTCTCTTTTGTTATGTTTTTTTTTTTGCTTTGTTTTTCTCATGGTTTCTCCCATTCGCTATAATTCATCTATGCAACATAACTAATGTGAAAATGTGTTTAATGGGAATGTATGTGTACAGCACATATAAGATTGCATACTGTCTTGGGGAGGGAAGAGGAAGGGAGGAGGGAGGAGGAGAAATTTTAAAACTTATAGAAGTGAATGTTGAAAACTGAAAACAAATAAATTAATACAATTTATAAAAAAAATCTAATATTTATGTAGTACTTACTAAACACTGTGCTTTACAATTATTATCTCATTTGATCCTTGCTACTAAGTGCTATTACTATCTCCATTTTATACTTGAGGAAACGGAGGCAAACAGATGTTAAGTGACTTGCCAGGGTAACACAGCTAGTAAGTAACTGAGGTGGTATTCAAATTCAGGTCTTCCTGACTCCAAAGCTAGCACTCTATCCACTCAGTTGCCTGATTCCCAGATCAAGGCTAGGCAACATTGAACAGATACATTGGACTCTACAAATTACCTGGTAGCTATGGCTCTGTGTACATGTTAGATACTCCCTAGAACAATATAACTTGAAGGTCCAAACATTTCTTCTAGTCTTTATATCCCCAGAGCCTAACACTGTAGAGCACAGTAAACATTCGTTGAATTGAATTTGTGAATGTCTATAGGGTGGGGCAGGAAGATCCAGGTAGGTGGAGGGCAGGGAAAAACAGGCATGAAGGTACTTGTAAGAGGACATACAAAGCAGGAGGCGCAACACCTGGATTACTACTCCTTGACACACCAGAATGATTGTGCCTTCCCTGCTGAAAGGTCAGTCTTAAGTCTCTCTCCACCAAGCTTCTGCCTTCCAGGACCCCAAACAGCTTCACCATCACCTCCTGGTCTGCCTCAGGAATAGGGCCCTTCCCTTCTTCCACTAGCCACTTGTAAACCAGTCTATTCTCTAGGGAAGAAAGCTGAAACTGAGTCTTGCCTTGCCGGTACAACAGGTCTCAGGTGGGGAGGGGCCTGAGAAAGGTTGAATCGTCTCCTTCTTCCCAGGCACCCTTGACGGCCCACTCCGGACCCGCTTACCCGGTCAGGTCTAGCCAGACGCAGCAGCGGAAAAGCTACCTATTTCTGCCATCCTCATCCTCAGGACCCAGCAGCTGACTCCAGCCTTTTGAAGAAGCCCAGCTCCTGGACTTCAGGTAAGGGCTGCTCACACACACGGTGTGCTGAGCAAGAGAAAACAGACCAGCTGGGGCTTTCACACCTGGCATCCTAGGAGGATGCTGAGCTGCCATCTTCTAGCTCCTCTGACACTCATGGCATTAGATTCCCGAGCATCTGAGGGCCCCACCTCTAGTCTAGCTCCTCTCCTCCCCAACCTACCGCCCCCACCCTCCTCAGCAATCTCAATCCTTTACGTACGGCGCCGAGATGAAACTCCCCCGGAAGATCACAGTTCTGATGGTGAGAAAAGTTAAGCGCGATGCCCAACTTTAGGCCTGGGAAACTGAGGCAGGAAGGGGGCTTTTGCTTAGAAAAACTGACTCTACCAGGGCCCCCTTGCTCTTCCCTTCTCTCTAAGCACCCTCCAGTTGGCAGGAGCTTCCCTGAATGTCCAGTCCCTCTCTGATCCCTCCATTCTCAAACCCAAAAGGTGCAAGACCTCCACTCATTATGAGGGGTAGATTGAGGGACCAGAGATTCTATCAGAGTGCCAAGGGCCCGGGAGATCTGGGGGCGGTGTCTTAGGAGGGGCGGAGTCAAAAACCAAGGGGCCGGACTGGGCTGGGCAGGGATAGGTGGGGCTGTCCGAGACAAACAGGAGCGGAGCGGTGATACCAGTGGTCCTTATCCTGGAGCAGCCTCGAGTGCTCTCGCCTCCAGTATCACCGCCATGGCGGGGCCACAGGAGGTTCCGAGCGGGAAGCTGCGTCTCTCTTTTACTCCTGCTCCTCGAACCAGCCTCCTACTCCTCCGACTCAACGACTCGGCTTTGCGTGCGCTACAGGACTGTCAGCGGATACAGGTGCGAACCCTCCTCCGCAGTGGAGCCAGGTCTGGTTTCCAATCACCCGAGATCTTTTTCTCGATCCTGCACTCCCACTGAGATACAGGCTTCCCTCCAAGCTCTTTAACTCCTGTATCGCCGGTCCTGGATATTCCAGTTCTACACACCAAACCCCAATTCCCAAATCCTGCCTCCCACTCCTCGGCGAACCCTAGAGTGCTGGAGACTTCTGCCGATCCCTGACCTCTCCCTGAGTGACTTAGAAGGCAGGTGTCACAAACTTCCTGAGTGCGGGGATAGAGTCACTTCTTGGTACTCAACTCTCCTTTGTCTCCCTCAGGGGCAGCCTGGGATCACCTTCCAGGGCAACCGAGGGGTGAGTGAAGGGCCCTGAGTGTACTGAAGATATGGGAGCAGCGGGCGCTACTGAGGCTTCGTGAGGGGGCGAGGGGGTCAGTTTTGTTTATGCCACAAAGGTTATCAAGAGGAATTGGAGTGGCACCACCACCGAACTACCTTCCCGCGTCTGGCGCTTTAGCCTAACCTGAACCCATATCGAGGTGCAAAATTTGCCTTGCTGTAGGCACAAGGGTCGGGTGTGGGTGGCGGAAGACAGTGAGGAAGGACCCTAGAGACTGAGAGAGGCTGTGCTTCCGGAGGGAGCTCAGGTCCAGCTGCATTTGGTATTACTAACAAGTTCCCTGGGGACCCTAGTTCCTTGTCATAGGCCAACTCTGAGTGCTCTGAATGCTTCTCAAGGGAAGTGATTTACTTTTTTTAGGTAAGAGAGTAGCCTTTACTGGGTTTTTTCTTTCAGTACCTTCGACTTCCTGGCCCTGGCTGTTCCTGCCTCTTCTCTTTCATTGTGTCCCAATGTGGAGCAGATGGTCCCAGAGGTGGACTGGATCTTGTGCGCCACCGCTTGGGCAGGTAAATGGAAATACATAGAACACCAGACTGAGGACTAAGATGTTGAATTCTTCAGATTTATTACGCTTTGCTCCCTCTTTCCTCCACTCTTCTCTAGGTCTGGACCAGGCATGTTTCGGTGCCTAGGTCCTCTTCGAGAGAGGATTACTATCTGCTCTGACGTACATTCTGTACCAGTATCATCACCTCAGGGACATCAGCAGGGTGAAGGTGCCAGAGAAACAGGGAGCCAAAAGGGTAGCGGATTGGATACAGGATCGCAATCACAGCTACTAGTAGGAGAGGTGAGGCCAGGAGTTATGGGGTGTTACAAAGATCTGGAGTTCTAGGAGTCAAGGGGCTCCTGAACAACTACTGCCTCCAGTCTGAGCCAGTGTCCCCTCCCCACAAGGTGCTGGATCCCCTGGAGAACAGTCAAGAGGGACAGCCTATTCCAGGATCCTCAAGAGATCATCTTGCACAGTGGCTACTGAGGTACCAAGGAATAAACCAGGAGGAGTAGAAAGGGAAGGCAGTGTTGGCTTCCTTTCAAATCCTCCTTCAATCTTTGCAGCAATAAATCCAAAAGCATTCTTAATTTTAAGTTCCAAATCAATCACCCCATTCCCTCTTCACACTGTAGGGACCAGAACCCCCACCCCACAAAGGGGCCAGATCAGAGACCCTTCTCCTCCAGCCAGAGGCACTTGAACATGGTAAGTGCTTATTTTACAGGGTCATATATTTAAACTTTGAAGAGATCTCAGGTCATCTAATTCAACATCATCATTTTAAGAGGAAACTGAAGCTGAGAAGTGACTTAAGGTCAGAGACAGTATGTAAAAAAGCCAAGAGTTAAAACAGGTTGCCTAAATTTCAGTGAAGTTGCCACAATACTACCTTAAATAACTCATAGCAGCATGGTGCTTACAGAGCACTTTCCTTAGAAAACACAAGCATCATCGCAATTTTACAGATGGGGAAATCAAGGCTCATACCCTCTAGTCTTGAAAAGTAATCCTTTGTTTGTTGGGAGTGTTATGAACCCTTTCCTTGAAGTTTTAGGCTATAAACATGGAGATGTTCAACTTCTAGAATCCTACCATATGGCAGAACTAGCTGGGAAGAGGGAGGTATCTTCCAGGTCTAAGTCTGTGTTGCAGATCTGGATTTTAAACTTCTCAGAAGCGACACCCCTCCCCAGACATGCCAGAACCAGAAGACAAGAGGCCCAGAGGTCCAAGTTCCCCACAGAAGCCTCCCAGTCATGATTCACAAGAAGAGGGAGAAGAATGGGAGAAGGACGATTCAAGTCCCAGAAGGGAACACAGCTCCTTAGCACAAGCAGGTAATATTTATGGGGGCAAAAATTCCGGAAGTGTAAAGAGGAGGCTACTACCTTTTCCTTTCACAGTTTGTTTCTCCACAGGCCCAGAGTCACTGCTTCCTGGGGAAACACCAGATTATTTCCTGTGAGTCCCTTATCCATCCTACACTTACTGAGTGACCTTACCCTCCTGCCCTGACCTTCCTGGGGCTGGATAATGATATCTGGGCAGTTGAGGGAGGATGACTTTCTGACTTCTGCAGGCAGTATGGAGCCATCCATAGTACTGAACAGTGCCGTATCTATGAGCAAGATTTTGAAGCGGATTATGCAGAATATCGGGCCCTACACGCACGTGTTGGGGCTGTCAGCCGCAGGTTCATGCAGTTGGGCATGGAGATTAAGAGAGTACAAAGAGGCACTCCTGAACACAAGGTACAGTCTTTTCCAAAAAAGTGACTCATTAAATAGTGAACTCGCATCACTATTTTGGGAGAAAAGTCTCTCTAGATGATATGGAATGTAAAAAAGAAAAGATTTCTACTTCCCTTTCAGAGAAGTTGAGGGTCAACTGACAGCTGTTCATATTTTTCTTATTGTTCCAGGTGCTGGAAGATAAGATAGTTCAAGAGTACAGAAAGTTCAGGAAGGTATGATTAGGGCTAAGGGTAGATAAATAAAGGGAAACTAGAAGCAAGGAAGTTATCTAAGATATTAGCCTTGTCTCTGCAGCGGTGTCCAGGTTACAAGGAAGAAAGACAGCGCTGTGAGTACCTGCATCAGAAGCTGTCACACATCAAAAGCCTCATTCTGGAGTTTGAGAAGAACCGAGACAGCTGAGGTTGCAAGGAGGGATAAAGAGGGCGGCCATGAAACAAATGATTTAGGCGTTGCAGCCAACTACCGATCTCACTGATGACTCTGAGGGAGGGGGGTTGGGGATCGAGGAGGGAATAGCAGGTGCTGCTACAAATCCTAGAGGGGTTTGGTTCCCATTGTTACCGAGATATTTACATTATCCCCTGCTATCTAGGTTGTGTTGGCATAGCGCCAATCTTTTCCAGCTGTGCCCAAGCACAACAGAGTTTCATCATCTTTGCCACAACTCTGACAGCCCCAGAGATTAAAGCCACCTCGAAGATAGGATGCTGAAAACAGTAGCGAAAACTAATTTTGTGATTACCCTAAGAGACCAGAATAACAGCTGCTGGGAGCTGTTTACAAACTCAGTTGCCCTCAACACATACTGAGGACAGAGCTTGACTACAGTCCATGTGGAGATCATAGGAATGTTTAGTAAATTTCTTTACAAACATGGCTGGAAAACAAAAGATGACTGCTCCTGTGTGGTTTGTACAAACTGACCTGCTGTAAAATACTTTGAAGGTGGGGAAAGGTGCTTGAAGAGGGGGTGCCATCTACTTAACCAAAACAAAGCTAGATTACTGAAAAAGCCAGTTCCCTTTCTAAGAACTTAATGACCTTCCTGAAGTTGAAGTACCTAAAAGCTATCATTTTTGAGTGATCTGCAAACTACATCTAAGGAAGGGGCATCTAGGTCTCTTACCCAAAAAAACCAGCAAAATAATAAATTTGCACACATCTTATAGCAAATGAAATCCATCACTTAGGTACATCTTTTTTTATACAGCATTAGAGGGAAAAAGATGCCCTGAGAATACTACTACCATTACCAGTCCTAACAGTAAGAGGTTACTGTGCCACACCCTAGGCTGTTGGATGCATAGAACTGCACCCATCTTAGTGTCAGCAGTTCCAGTAACCGTTTGGAATAAACCCCAAACTAAAGCCACACCCAGACTCAGGCACTGCAATAGCAGGATACTCGAGGGCTAAGAGCAGCTGTAGGGAGGTACAAACAAGAAATGGCGCCAGGTGTCTAGCAAGGATAACTACCAACCTACCCTGGGGGCCTAAGCAGCGCATGAATAAAAGGGCCAACAGTCTTTGATAATCACCAGAAAAATGCCTGGGCAGTAAACACAAGGACAATTCTGGCTTCACATCAGATCAGTTACCTGGTTCAAGGCAAGGCTTCACTCTAACTGCCAGCATCACCTGTATCCCCCACCCTTCCCAAGAACTTAGTTTAAAGGGGGTTCATTTATTATCACTTCCAAATGTACAAAAAAAAATTAGAAAATAACCCCCAACTCAACTCCCCTCTCCCTTCAATATTCCCCCAACACAAATAATCCTCCCCAACCCCCCCCATTCCCCCAACAAATATCAACTCTTCCAGGTGTTTCCATTAACAGTGCACCTAAAGAAACAGCTTAGCGAAAATTAAACAGGATTCAAATGGCATCCACGCTGTCCACTCATCCTCGAGGTACCAACTGCCCCATCACTGGTGAAAGAGTCCTTATACAAAGTGGTCTGTTTTTGGCTGCTACTTTAGAGATCTTCCTCTGCCTTCTTCTTTTTGGATTTTTCCTCTTGGATCACAGGAGGATTTGTAGCTTCTCTTTGTAGGTAGTTAATAAAGTCACTAACTTCACGGCCCCCCTGAAAATAAAGAAACATCTAAAAATCTAGCTTTGTTGAGAAGCCCAGGGACAATCTTTTTATTCCCCGCCCAAAGAGACTTTTGGATTTAAAGCCAAGCAAAAAATGTATTGCCTAGGAGGACTGGGAATCCCTTTAGGAGAAAAAAAAGAGCTTCTAGCTTAATGTGGGGGGAAAAAATCTCAGGTGAATAATGTAAAAACATATCTTAAAAATCCTTTTTAGTTTATCTAGAAATATTGAAAAATAATAGTTTTCATTCAAGTCTTGTGTAAACTCTGGAGAAAAGCTTGGATAGATGGGTGGGATAGGTCAAGACAAACGAAAAATGGCTTTCCAATGATGAATATCCAGAAACTTAACAAAATAACTTATTTAGAGTAAAAATAATACCTTTTCCCACCTCTAAGTTAACATATAAGGATATTTTCCTCCTTCTTTCTCCAAAATAGACCTTGTAAACAACTGCTTATTTCCATCACACCCCCTCTTCTATATGGATTCTTGCTATAGTTCTATAGCAGGAACCTCACTGATTCCTCTTGGAGAGAAATGCAGGAAGAAGACAGTGACCTTGCTGCTCAATTCTGGAATGTCAACCCAGATTGTATTTTAAAATATCTTTTACTTTTCAAGATTCCTTTGTTACCTGAAATATTCTTGGGGCAATGAGCCCATGCTTGAGTAAATGGAAGATCATGCCAGTTTAGAAGTTTGCTGTCCAAACTAGAAACTTCTAGGCTTGGATGTAAATTAATGATAAACTAAATGATGCCTAAACCAGAAGAGTAGTGTTATTTTTTTCATCGACAATGGCTCTAAGTGTGTTTTAGGGATAAGTACTCTAGGTACTTACTTCATATTTCCGTGGATTCTGCTTACTATTGGCTGGAGAGAAGTAGATGGTAGGGAAGCTGGGGAAAAGAAGAGAATGTCATTTAGACTTGAGAAAAACACTGCCAAGACCCTTTCCCAACTCCGTACCCTGGAAATGATTCTCTTCATGGTCTCTCATCCTAGATGCACTGGCAACCAAGTTATACTATATTAAGTCAAGCAAGAACCCATATAACCTAACACACTCGTGGCCATACAATGAATGGAGACCTGAATCAGAGTGGCAAGCACTGTATCAGGCAACTTGGTACGTATGTTAATGTTGCCTTAATTTTCACAGGAAGGAGATGGAGATATTCAGAAGGTAGAAAATTGACTATAAAGTCTTCAAAATCCCATATCCTATATATATATAAAGCTCAAAGCCAGGAATACATCATCAGGGCAACTGTAAAGAAAGCATCCTTATCAATCCCAGTATGCTCAAGGGTTCATTCCAATAATGAATTTGCAATCTACCTACCCTCTGACTTCATACGGAGAAGGCACATCATTGGCTGTAGCATCCATCTTTGCTATGACAATATTGGGATCTTTGCTGAGCTACAGGAACAACAACAACAAATTTTAAAGTTATTAGACCCTCCAAATGGATGACAGACTAACAAGCAAAAACTTCACTTCCACATCTGTAGGTTTCATTCAAACCATGGTGATGAAGCTATGTCAGCTTAGAATTCCTACTTCTGTTTTTGCAATTTTGAGGGGTGGGGTAGAGGAAAGGATGAGGGGGAGAAATGAAGGAGAAACCACTGGTCACTACTGCCTCATTAGCTCATCCAATGATAAGCAATTAATTACATGGACTAAGTAGGTTAATTTAGAGCAAGAACCTATTATGCCCAGGTTAAGTTGACAGTGAAGTAACAGGGTACCTTTTTTCAAGTTTACACCAAAGGCTGAAGTATTCAAACATATACAACACAAGTTGACAGAGCAGACAAAGCTTGAGTCATTCAACAAGGTGAGGCATTAGGAGGCAGTCACAAGAAGTATTATATGTGTAATGCTAAGTAAAAAACATTTATCAGGTGGTAAATACATTGCAGTAGCTAAGCATAGTCCTAAACCCATGTGAAGACTTTCAGCTCAAAGTCAACTTTCAGAGTGAAGTCCACAAACATACCTTTTCTCCCAACTCTTTGTACTTGGGCTCCAAGTTTTTACAGTGACCACACCAAGGGGCATAGAATTCTATCAGAACATCTTTATCAGTATTCACAATTTCATCAAAGTTCTCAGCTACCACTACCTGAAAAAGCAAAAAAAAAAAAAAAAAGGAATAATCTCTAGTTATTAAAAAAATCTAAGATTAATTTTGTGTATGTGGAGAAACAGTTCCTCTCACAGAAGATGCATCACTGCTAAATTTGCCAATTACTCTCAAGTCCACCAAATGAGCAATCTTTATGAAACAATTAAATCCATAGCAAGGAATATTTGAACCCTCAGGAAAATCTCTCCCTCACTTCTTTCAATTTCTCATACAGGACATTATCTCCATAACCTGACAAATACTGCCTATAGCTGTTACAAAGGAAGATCTTGTGGCAGTAAAAAAAATACCAAAAATTTTATACTATATAAACAGCATAACTATCCTAAAGGGAATTGTAATCCCAATTTCAATATCTGATCCACAGGAGACATAAATTCAGCTTAAGGATCATCTCTTTTAGATTTTGTGGATCTTAGAGAGGATTGTCAAATCTCCACTGTTAAGTATAGAAGTGACCTTGCAATGTCTTTGGATATACTCAGCATAGTTTTGTAAACGAGAGGCAGCTTCACATTAGTTTGGTCAGACCCAACAGCTCTCACCTTCACAGGTCCATCATTACTCTCTGGGATAGGTTCAGACTTTAAGTATCTCCTCAGGTTGCCATCAAAGTAATTCTGCAGGAATCGCTCAAGGGCCTTCCCATCACGGCTAAAGGATGGAAAGACCAAGTAAATACTATTGTGACCGCAAGGTTAGCTCCTCCTTCAGTTTTGACTCCAAGAAAACCAGAAGCAGCATGCCTGCCCATAGCCAGCTGGACTCTTATTTTTATGTCAAGCTAACTGCCATTACCTGGCCCCATTACCCTGTTTGGCTAAGTGACTCTTAGCCCTAGCCTCCTCTAAACCATGGATTCAAAGTGAAAATAAACATGAGGCTTACTCTTGTTTGTCAAAATGGACTATAAAAGTCCTCAGACTAAGTTTGCTTCATGTCATAAAAAGGGTTGAGTAGGGAGAAATCTAAAATTGACTCAAAGAGAACATGGATGAAAAGCTACGATCCTCTATGTATTGTCAGGTTGCCTCTGTTGAGTAAGATGGGCACCAAGAAAGGGATCCTGCTAGTTCTATAAAGTTATTTAAATAACCTAGGAATAAGTACTAGTGACCAAGCCTAACTAACTCTCTCTTCTACACAGGTACTCTTCCTTTAATGGCAGAATAGAGGTTTTCATATTCTCTTTTCTACCTCCTTAAAATCAAAAGAAATCAACTTACGAGAACTCCTCTTGCATAACGTATTTCTCTCCTTTTGCAGTTTTGATAGCGACAACAGGCACCTCCCCAAAAGTTCTTTCCAAGCCAAAGTCAGAAAGTTCGTGGCCAAAAGTTTTCCGACTAGCAACAGCAAAGTTGAGTTTCTGTCCAGCTTCCAGGAATTTCTGTGCCACCATCATTACTCTGTTTAGAACAAGAGATATGTATCAGGATAACACTTTGAAACTAAGTAGTAAGTGACAAATCTAGAAGTCAGTGTGATGATTCTCTTCTAAGGCTGACACATTAATTATCCTCTTAAGCCTACCAAGCTTAAGTCTCAGCATTCACCTTTGCTATTAAAAGGCAGAGTAGCACAATGGATAGAGTGCCAGGCCTGGAGCCAGGGAGACCTGATTTCAAATCTAGCCTCAGACCCTGGGCAAATCACTTAACCTGTCTGTCTCAGTTTCCTCATCTGTAAAATGAAGGTAAAAACAGTACCTAATTCCCAGCATTGTTATGAGAATCAAATGAGATAACTACAAAGTTCTTAGTATAGTGCCCGGCACAGAGTAAGCACTAACGCAATGTTAGCTACTAGCTATGAAGTTTGTGGTGCTGATTGAATTCCTACTAGCTTTTGTTACACTGTTAAGACTCAAATCTTCCTCAGAGGACCACTCATAAGCGATCATTAGGGAAGGGAAGTTTCTTGAGGGGGGAAAATACAATAAAAGAGTTATATGTTTCTTTGACTTTCTTTTGCAGCACAGACACTACCTCCTAATGGATTTACCTTTTTTCAGACAAACTGCTGCCTGGGCACATCTTTCCCATTTTTCACCTGAGTCCAAATAAAATCACCTTAATATACACAGCATACACGTACAATGTATACTATACTCCAGGAATAGTTCTCATTCCCTCAGCCCCCAGGGAATGGAGGTAGTGATTCTCCAAGACTGGAAGGCTTAAGACAAAGACATAAAGGTACCTTATCTTAATAGAAAACGTTTGGGAGTCATTATATAAACACATCCAGAGCACTGGTACAACTCAAAAGAAAAAAGAGAGAAATACGATCTCATTTGTTTCTTGTTACTCACCTGTTTCTCCAGTAGTTGGACCCTTTAGCATTCATCTCATAGTCTACATCATAGTAAGCCACAAGCAGGTCCTTGCCCTGGAATAAGTCCTTGTTGTCTTCTGTCATGTGAGGGCAAATACCAAAACTGAAACAAAATAATCCATTATCAATTTGGATAGTTACGTTACTTGGAAAGAAACTAAAATATTCAAGATTGACAGTATCTCTCAGTATTTATTTTGCCTAGCATATTTTTGAAAGAAACATGGCTAATGCAGAGATTTATTTTGATTGACTATAAATATTTGTAATGGATTTTGTTTTTCTGGCTTTCTCAATGGGTGGGGGAGAGGATTCAGAACTGAAAATAAAAGTGAATTGTAAAAAAGGTTTTAGAAAGAGAAAGTAAACAAAAATACTTAGGTAGTATATGCTGGACCACACAAAGGTCTAGATGTTGGCTTCATGGGGATTTCAACTACTACTGTTAAAGTTCTTAGAGTGAATTTTACTACATAAATGCCTAGACATGGCAATATCTAGAGACAGTGCTGTTGAGTGACCAGATTACAACAGCAGAATGGAAACCAAAACACTTGGAATCAAAGTATGAAGAAAGTACTTACACATTCTCCTGGATAAATTTTTTAATTTTGCCACTGGTTATCTTTTCCTCTGTATACGGTATACTGTTTTCCTCAAATTTGTTAGCCAGATGTGGAGGCCGGAACAAAGTGATACCCCTAAAAGGAAAATAGCATCAAAGCAATTAAGTCAGAGATGAGCTGAAAGTGCTATCCTCCCAGGCTCCACTTCTTGAAAAGTTACTCTAGGATGTAATACAGCAATTTTGCAATTATCTCTGATGACAAAAGAACAAAAAATCAGGCCGACTGCTTTTCCTGCCATGACTCAAGGATTGGGGGACTATTTCCTGGGGGATACGGCTTCTTTTTCCCCTTTTAATTCTCCTCAGTGGCAGATCACAGGTGTGCCTATAATCAGGACACAAACAGGTTGGCAATTACAGGCACAAAGTATAATTGCTAGGTTCAACTTACAAGATTCCCCTTGTCCAATTAACCAATTATCTGGCTAGCAAGAAAGTCAGTATTCGCTTTTCAATTTTATACTATATTTCTACTCTTGGTCTAACCAAATATTCCTATGGTTCACTTGGTCATTTTAGGAACCAGATTTTCTCATTCCTACCCTCCTTCTCCTTTCAATTTACCTCAGGTTTTAGTCTGTTTTCCTGAGACAAAAATCTAAACTTATTTCCAGTTTTCCCACCAAGTTGCTTTTTTTTAAAATTCCTTGACTTCTACTTTCCAGGGCCCTGAATTTCAAAACTCATCTAGTCCAACCTGTATCTTAACAAGAAGCTCTTCTATTATATACCCACAATCAGGAATCATCCAGTTTGTGCTTTAAGACTTGAGCGACTAAGAACTCACTAACTTCCTCAGAAGCCTATCAACCCTGAATCTGCCTCTCTGCAATTGCCAT
This sequence comes from Bettongia penicillata ogilbyi, assembly GCA_023548195.1. Taxonomy (NCBI): domain Eukaryota; kingdom Metazoa; phylum Chordata; class Mammalia; order Diprotodontia; family Potoroidae; genus Bettongia; species Bettongia penicillata. The sequence continues at coordinate 5,757,771 of JAJHZJ010000447.1, read as the reverse complement.
CCATAGTTCTACTGAGGCCAGGCACAGCTAGTTCTAATTGCTTCTCTACATGACAATCATTATGGACAATATCCCCTCTTCACCAGGCTAAACATGATCCCCCTCTAGTTTAGGAAAATTCTCCTTAAAATATGGTATCCAGGACCGAACACAATACACAATACTCTCAAACAGGTTAAGAACAGAGGACAACCACCTCTGGTCTTTTGACACTGTAACTCTATTAATGTGGTGTAAGAACCCATACATTGATTTTTTTTTGTTCCCATACCACACTTCTGACTCATACTGAACATTCACTAGCTTTTATCAAACTGCTGTCTAGCTCTATCTTCCCCATTTTGTATTGAGTTAAAAAAAACCTTCATGATTACATTTCACCTTATTAAAATATAATCCAACATTCTCGCTTGGTCAAGATCTGTTTTGGATCCTTCATTCAACATATTGGCTATCAAGGAAGCTACTGGTAGATCCTTGCCCTTGGTTCTCTTTTTTCATGTGACAGTTACATTTAAACAAAATATTCTATTACGAACTTCAGCAGCCACATCACTTGGAAACAAATCCAACCTAGCTTTGTCTGATCTAATAAGCATGCCACCTTTCTCTAGGACATCAGTGTGTGGTTACTGTTGTCACTGTTTTTATTGGGGGATGAGTGGAAGCAGGGAACAAGACTTGTACTTGTGGTTTAAATGACAGTAAGTAGGAAGCCACAAGTGAGGAATTTCTTCTACCAAAGCAGACCAAAGTCAGGATTTGACCAGGTATCCCTAAGGCCAGCTTTCTAACTCCTATGCCACAGTCCTAAGACTGGAAGAAATGTTAAACAGCACAAGGACAAGAGTAGACAACCTAGAGAACTTCTCCCAAACTGACTACTAAGGATGCCTTTTTGGGTTCAGTTATTCAACCACTTTCCAAACCTACGAAATTCCATTCTACACATTACAGACAGTAACATTTGTCTACTAAAGGGAATACAAAGTCATGGATACATATGCATGGGCAAAAGAAGTCAAGAAATTTAACACTAATTAATCATCCTCCTTAAATATCTTTCAGCTTAGTGCTTGAATCACAGGAAGTTAGAATTTTACACCTCAGAGCAGGTATTACTCTAAACAAGTCAACATGTTTCCACCAAATGTTAAGTGAAACAATTTTCTCCGACCTGGTTTATACAGTGAGAAAGATTTGGTGTAAAAAGAGTTGAAAATAAAATTCCTCCCTGAAATGGCCATTTTCCATCCTTAAAGGCTTATACATTATTTATACTTATACTCAAGGTATTCTTACTAAAGTCTTGGTGAGAGGCTATTCATACTACGTAAGGTAGAAATATCTATCTAGCAAGTACAAGGGGCACTCACTGCCAGTGAGATAATTAGGCTTATGTACAAGAACTGTTGGCAACAAGTCATGATCACAGAGTTCAGTGGATATATTTTCTCTAAACAACCTCACCTAAGGTGTAGAGGATGAGCTTTCAAAAAATCCAGGCATCTGGAAAAACTGACCCCCCAACAATGAAATTCTGCACAATGTCAACACCTTTGCCATCAGAATTAACTATATTACTCAGATCACTTACTCTCCATCAGGATCATACTTCCTCACTAGAGCATCAACATTGGTGTGTGCAAAGCGGTAGTTTTCTCTCAAGTTTGTAGCTGCTTTTAAGAACTCTGAGTGAGCATCACTGAGTAAGTCTCTGAAGAAACCTATAGAAGAAGAACAAAAAAAGAATCACTATAAGTGCAGAGGGCACTATAAAAAAATTCTCCTAATTTAGAGTGTTTTCACATCTTCAAGTAGGGGATAACATACACAAAAGCCTTCATTCTATTGTAGACAATTAAAGTTTACACTGATGCAGTCACACCTGAAAATCCACAAAATTGCTCTTCCTGCCTTTCTTTGTCTCTTTATACATATATTTTACAATAAATCTTATGTGTATGACGCTAATTTTAGTGGGCTAGCCACTGTCCCCTAAAATACACAGACAGAATCCATAAAACCTCACCAAGAATTCCTCTTCACTTGAATTCATCTGTGGCCCAAAGAACCAGAATGTTCTGTATGCTACCAAATAACCAACTAGTTGATAAAATCATATTTGAACATTCTCTAACATCCTGAAAAGGTTAAAACTACAAGGAAGTAGCTAAAAATGCTGTGACATTTGGGTACCACCCCTCTCCAACATCAATTCTTAAGTTTTTCTGACTTATTTAAGAGGGAGATCAAATCTTACTTCTTCCACGAGGCCTTTCCCAATTCTACTCCCCCGATCAACTACTAATGCTTTCCTCCCTCTCAGTACCTTCTATTTACTCTGTATATACCTACCTAATCGTTTACATGTTGTCTCCTCCGATTGAATGTAAGTTCCTTAAGTTTAGGACCCTATTTTTTTTTAAAGTATCAATAGTGCTTATGCACAGCATCAGGTACACAGTAAACATTAATAAATGATGCATTACTAAAGTAGCATGGAATAAAGGATGGAGCAATAGGCCAGGGCACCAAAAGATCCAAAATGTCCCAGTTTTCTCAATGGCTTATTTAACTTGGGATAAATCATTTTATTTCTTTAAGCCTGGGTTCCCTACTGGTGTTAGAAGAATATAAGCTCTAAGGTCCATTCTAGTTCTAAAATATTATTTTGTATATTTAAGGTACTAGACTTCACACCCATCAGTCTAGCTCAAAGTACAGCCATATAAACGGTGTATTCTAATGGAACTGCACTGAATTTTGAGAACCAAGACCTAAATTTCATTCCTAGCTTGCCTGTAATCACTTATATTAAGTAACTTGGGTAGTTACTTAACCTTTTTGTGCTTCAGAACAGAGTGCAAGAATTTCAGGGTGAGAAGAACCTTTAAAAAATCTTTTCCAACCCCTTCATTTTATAAAGAAACAGAGAGGTTAAATGGTGTACTATAGTCACACAGTACACAGCACAGATGAAAATATAACCAGGTCTCCTGGCTTCTAGTCTAGGGTCATACTGTGCTCCAATGCCTCATCTTGATATCTTTATTTAGGTCACAGGATTATTTATTTAAGTGCCACACAAATGTAAGATATTATCAAATTATACATCCATAGGATCCATCCTTTCCTGCCCAAATGCCTGGCAACTAATTTTATTTAACTTTTCCATGTGCCAGAGTATTATGCTAGATAGAAAGTAAGTATACATATTTTGCTTTGGATGCAACTTTTAGAATATAAACTACTCAAATAGCCCTTGTAATCAGGGTTAGGGAACTACTGTCTTATACATTTACTCAAAGTTTCCCTATGACTCTGATAGCTACAGAGATGATTAGCCTTAAAGAGTGTTAAGTGCCTTATTAACACAAGTTGAATGTTGAAACCTGAAAAAGCAACAGAAACTAAAGGCATTATCTTGATACCTAGACTGAAATGAAGTTTGTACATCAAATAAACAAGCGCTAGGACTCTCCTTAGCTTTATTACCTTTGCTGCTCTTCTAAGTAAGCGGATTTTTGACTGATTCTATTCCGTGACCAAACTTTTGCTACTTACCCACCACAGAAGCAGCTTTGTCACTGATGAACTTCTCAAAATCTTCGGCACTCATGAGAGGAACTGAGGCAGGTCCTGCCTGCTTCTTCAGATGACTCACAATTCCATCTTAGAAGACAAAGTAAAAGTCCACCACAAAGCAATGAGTTTAAGTACACCATTTTCTATTAAAACTGAAACTTCACTGAATGCCCAACACCTTCACGACAGATTTAAGAAACCATGGGTCATGTCTAACATTGCAATAAAATAGTAATATGGCTTATTATTACAGGGAGATTCAGAAACATGGGTTAAAACATAGATCACATAGCTATATATGGTAAAAAGGCTGATTAATTAAATGGGCAGTTGATAACAGAAATGCCACAACAGCTTGCTTAGAGCCAAATCAAGTACTTATTACCTTTTCCCCCAGGATTTAAAATTATTTTAAATAATTTACACAATAATTTACTATATTAGTAATTTAATATATAATAAAATAATTTAAATACTTTTAAATTTAAAAAGAATAAAGAGGATTCCATAAGAACACCACCAGCTGCACAGTTATCTGAGTGTCTAAGAGACAATTAACAATGACAATGTTGATAACAACTAAAAAGTTTCTAATCAGGCGCCCAACAGCTCCAATCCGTCAAAAGTAGATTTTAGAGGAGTATGCATGTATGTGTGAATTTACAGCACACCTGACAATACCAGTCAAGCTATAATCTAACCAGATTGTTTTCTTTCATTTGGTAAATGGAGCCTGACCAAACATGAAGATAACTCAAAATTCAGGGTTTAAAAATGTTAAAAGGGGTTAAGAGAAAATCATAAATGTTTGCTAACTCAAATATTTCCCCTTTTTCTATTTATCAAGAGTCTTAGTTTGGATATATGTATAACAAATAGTAACACTTACAGAGCATTGCATGGCATACAAAGCCCTTTATATACATTGTTTCATCTGACCTTAAGACTTTAGTTTATGTCATATATCTATTATTCTAATTTTACATGAGGAAATGGTGTGTGTGTGTGTGTGTGTGTGTGTGTGCGCACACCCCCACAACGGAAAAATTCACTGCTACTTTAGATTCAAAAGCTCAGCTGTAGTCTTTGACTCACTGTCCTTACTCATTTGAAATGGTCCAGGAAAAAATAGTTCTTATTTTAAGAGCATCCCTAAAACTTAACTTTAAGCACTTCCCACACTCACGTTTATTCTAGGATCTTTTAGTGTGTCAGTACGTATGCCCTGCAACACTGAAACTTTAAAAATAGGCAGTAGGCAAAAAACTGTTAAAAGCATTAGTAAAATTTTAATCATAGGGGGATTTCAAGCTTGAGAAGATACGGCTAGTAAACTAAGTTTCCACTAAGGGGGAAAAAGGAAATTTAAGACAGGTACAATAAGTACAATGTTACCAGAATAAAGTCCAATTCCCTTACCAGCTGTCCGAGGACCATCATAGGCACCTGATTCTTCACCATTTCTAAATATTTTCAGGGTAGGATAGCCACTGACCCCATATTTGTTACAAGTATTTGAGTTGGCAGTACAGTCAACCTAAAAATACAAACATATCAAATATCATTTAAACAGAAAAAAATCTGTTATCAGTTCTGAATCCCCAAAGATTTGATAGGTAAAACAGGGTTAGGCAAATTCAATTTATCTAGGAAATATTATAAAAGGGCACTACTATTTCAATTCTATACCATGATACAGTCTAGTGTATATTAACTTAAGTGATTAAAAGTGATAGTTGCCATAATATATGTTTAACTAGTTTAAATGTGATTTGAATACAACCATAACAAAATCAGTACAGCAAAACCACAACTATCTCCACCCTCCCTATCAAGTAAATTTGAACTACCTCATTTAGTAGAGCCTTGTTTTCTGGTTAAGATTTCATCCTTAAATGTTTAAAGGGTCAACTCATCATTTAGCCTGGGTAAGTACCTTTCAAACTGATGCTAAATTCGATATGGTTGGCCACAGAAGCTAAATACTCAAAACAAAACAAGTCAACAGATGTGTAAGATGTTTATTAGATCACAAGAGCTGTGAATTGGTTACAGAATAACTTAGTAACCACTCTACTTCATTCTAGGTCTAGGTGACAACAGTCTAAAAACATCAAAGATTTTAACATTCAAAAAGCTCAACATAAATGTTATCATGAAATACACAATCAAGTCTACCTATCATTGTGTTGACCACAAGTACATTATAATGTACATATACCCTTATCACTGGACTATTCTACTCTCATAACAACCATTTGCCACTATGAATGAATGACTTAGCTTGCTTACTTCCTGACTTCTTGGATTTATAACACCTAATTAATTTAAGTCAGTTGAAGAAATTTTCTTGTGATCCTGAATTATGTACTCTTTTCTCACCAGTTATTATTTACTTACTTTATAGTCCCTTTTATCTATTTTCTATAATTTTGACTTTTATTAGATCATTTTGCTGATTCCTCAAACTCAGAACACAAAATTAGGGGTAGCATGTTATCATCAATTTACAGTAAATCATTTTCATTCACACCATTTTTCTGACTATGTGATGAAGGACTGCTCTTATCCAAGAGCCACTGTAGCTTCCCTAGCTCCCTAGGGAACACAGATCACAGCAGTGATAACAACTTGTGAACATCTGAGTAGTGAGGTCATGGTAGGATGAAAATGGCATTCCCTAGTACCACAATCCTAGAACCCAAAGACTAAAATGTCGTCAAAGTCACTTCCTGCAGAATCCAGGAGTGCTCACCTTTGCCAAAGGTACTATTCCTTTTAGCCTGGTTGCTGCAGCTTCATATTCTGGGGCAAGCCTCTTACAATGTCCACACCTAAAACAGAAACAGCCAATGTTCAATACGATCAACGTAGTATGGTAAAAGGGCACTGGACCTGGAGTCAAAGCACCTGGAAATGAATGATCAGTTTTGCCACACTACTCATGTGACTTTCGATAAGATGCTTAACCTTTCTGGGCCTCAGTTTCCTCCTCCTTAAAATGAGAGGGGTGGATTTAGTCATCTCTATGGTACCTTCCAGGGCAGCTCGGTGACACCAAAGATAGAGGGCTAGGCCTCGAATCTGGAAGATTCATTGTCCCAAGTGCAAATCTGCCTACAAATTGTTTGTCCTTGTTCTTGAAGGGTTTCAGGAAGGTGATATCACGAGAAATCCTAAGAGAAATGGATTTAAGTGAAGCAGGAATGTGCAAAGTCACCAGCCTCACTTTTTTCCTCAGGAGTCATCTGGATCCAGTAGCAAAATAAAGATCCAGATGACTGGAGGTGGCCCTGGATGCAATGGGAGACCTTGGCCTTTTTAAGCTAAGGGTCTTTCCCAGGTCTGTTTATCTGAGTCTCAGACACTTACTAACTCTGTAACCCTGGACAAGTCATATAACCCTGTTTGTTGCAGCTCCTCATCTGCAAAAGAAGCCAGAGAAGGCAATAGCAAACCACTCAAATGTCTCTACCAAGAAAACCCCAAATGGAGTCACGGAGAGTTAGACTCAAATGAAAAATGACTTAACAACAAAATGGTACCTTCCAGCTCTAGCTCTTATGATCCTATTAGTTTGTTAACTTTGTTCTGCAATAAGAATCTCCAACCACTGGAAGGTTGCACAAACCAGTAATTTACTATATAGTATTTACTGACCCAAATATACCCATTATTCTTAGAGTACAGCAAAGTTCCCAGAGGGAAAAGGCTATATTTAATTTGAGGATGATACCATAGGAAGAGTAAAGACCAGAAGTAGCACGTTCTCTTACAAAGAAAATAAAGAGAAAAATTTTAAAATCTTAAAAGTCAATCACCTTTATAGAGATAAACACTGAAAATACTATCAGATTTCGGTGATGCGCTGATTAGTTTTATTGAAATGCCTTATTCTCTCCCTTTTCTTTTCCCACTCCGTTATAGAGGATGATTCTCTAGATAGGGAAGGTGGACGAAGATATATGTTGAAACTGATATAAAAAGAGGTTTAAACATACGATGAACATAATGAAGGTGACATAGGATTACACAGTTGGGCCTTGAAAGAAGCCAGAGGAACTAAGAGGCAGAGCATTCAAGGAACAAGGAGTAACCAGAAGTGTCCAGAGTAGAGATGAAATGTCTTGTGTTCATGGAATAGAAAAGAAATCAGTGTCATAGGACTGAATGGGGACACAAAAGTTATAAAGCAGCAAAGAATTCCCTGAGCTGGGTAGGTGCTGGGAAATAGGGTGGGGTTAAATAAGAGAAAATAATGGACACAAAGGGAATATTTAAGGCCCTGGCCATTTTTTTGCTTCTTCTGAAGTAGTACGGCATGATTCTTCTAAGTCCTCACCATATCTTTTCACAAAACTTTCAGGACCAAGAGGTTTCTTGCAAATAAGCAGAAAGAAAATCAGGACCACTCCTCAGGGAATTCACACAAAAACTGTGAGATTAAGCATATCTTCCCAATGAGAAGAACCAAGCTGGCTTACAAAGAACTTCCAGAATGATGATGTACACCTCCAAGTCTAAACATCTTAAACGTGCCATTCCTAGTAAGTAAATGCCACTACTTTCCCAATTTGGAAGCTTTCTGCTTAAATGGAGGCATAAAGATTATTGTTATAGACTTTTTATTTTCCTGCATCATGTCAGTAGGTACGATAATCTGTTTTGGTTTTTTTAAAGAAAAAGAAAATTAAGGTACATTACAATCAGTTCATAGAATTAGAGATGATCTAGAGTTGGAAGGGTCATATATTCCTTGTTTTAAAAGATAAGAAAATTGATGTCCAGAAAGATTAAGTGACTTGCCTGAATTTAGGTTCTAGAATCAGTGTTCTGTACCACTACCACTTCCCCAATTCACATCAAGACTTCATCAACAAACATTTATACTAGCAATAAATACTCAAGCCTTTTCCTTCTCAACTGGGCTTCAGCATGGCATTTAAAAAAACCCAATGTACTCGAGCCTGCAATTTTTAATTTCAGATCTGCTCACCTGACCTGGCTACAAGAGAGGATAAAGGAAGTTGTGTTGTCAGATAATTCTATCCAGTGAGCTGTTAGGGACACTTGCTCCTCTGTCCCAAGAGTACTCATAGAAGCCCCAAGTGCACAATGAAATCCGAACAGCAAGGTACGCTACTATACTCTTAGCATAATCAGTTGAACATCAATCCATCAAAACCCAATGGTATTGCCAAGGGATTACTCAGAGAAGTTGATAATATTCTAACACTTCTCATACTAAAAGCAGAAATAAGGAGGCAAAAACGGTAAAGGGGGACAACATGACCACCACTAGCCTCAAACGCTTATAACTCACTAAATAAATCATGATTCACCTTGTCTTTCAAATATGTAGACTGTACTTCAAATGCAAATGAGATGATATAAAGATGTATTCCCATCAGTAATAACACTATCGAGAAGAATTGATCACCATGAAACTTCATTTAAGAGAACATGATAGATGAAATCATGCAATTGGATCATGTAACAAATTCATCCAAGGTACAGATCTTATTTGCCAGAAATGTCTTTTGAGACCCACTTAGGATAATTAAGACCAACTAAGGGATAAATATTCTTTGAAAATGGGTTTTAAAATAACCAAATATCAACTTCTGCTGCAATAAGCTGATTTAAACCCCCCCCCCCCCCCCCCCCCGCCAGGGTACATTAGACTAGAGAAGGAAGAACTACTAACAACTAGTGGTGATCTAGAGTTTAACAAATAACAAACCCAAGATCAAAAAATGACTTGGGAAGAACATACTGTATGACAATAATTGCTGGGAAAACTTTGAAGTTTAAATTTAGGTCAACATATTACACCACATACTATAATGAACTCAAAAAGTAAATGCAAAATATTAAAGGTCACATAAATCAGGTCCCTTTCACAGGAATGGCTAGAGGAAGAATCCTTAACTAAACAAAGGAAGGAAGTAACCACTAAATAGTTAAATTATTAATTTAAAAAACATTAGTTTACATTACATTGAGAAGGTACAAGTGAAAACATTTATGGCTTTGTCAACTTTTAAAAATTATTTCTTGACCACTGATTCACTTACTCTGTTTAGTTCAAGTCAAATCTCAGTCCTAATGATTTTTAAAAGGTACTTTCAATCAAAAAGATAGCTATACCTATCTGCAAACATTTAGGTCTCTGAATTATGAGTCACTAATATCCCAAGATCTCTATTACAGGGAATGTTTACTGTCTTATTGGTTATACTTTGTCAAATCTGGAAAGTTAAATAGGTACCTTATTAGTCGTCCTATTCATTGCATTAAATGATTGTTTTTTTAATAGAACACAAGCTCCTTGAAGGCAAGGACTATTCTTTTGTGTCTTTGCATCCTCAGGGATAAGACATGCCTGGCACACAGTAGGCACTAAAATGCTGTTGACTGATAGCTTATTCAATACAAGACTCTGTTAGGCACTGAGAAATACACACGCCTCTTCAAGGAGTTTACAATCTGATTGCGGCAGGGCTCGGTCTACTAATAAGTGTTAAGAATGCTGTTCAGAAACAGAAGAAAAGACTTAGTTGGTGAAGGATTAGCAGAGAAGTAGCACTTGGGCCCTGAACAGCACAGGTAGGGTTTCACAGGATGGAGTAAGTTATTCTAAATGAGGAAAAAAAAAAAAAGGGCATTAAAACAGGAATGAACATGGCTTGTTCAAAAGCATGAGACCACATTTTTAGAGCTCAAGAGATGTCAGAGGTCAATGACTTAATTTAAAAGACAGTGAAAATGAGAAAATGGAGACTCAAAGTGATGACAAATGTCACAAGTAGCAAGAGGAAGAGTCAAGATGTAAACCCAAATCTTGAGTAGAAATACACTGCACATTCCACTGTACCAAGTGACATAATATAAATATAACTAACTTTCCAATTTTCAAAAACTTTATTTGCATGTTTAGTTTCCATTAGGGATAAATAAAGTATCTGTCACATTAGAGGCCATGGCAGAAAGTCATTTCAACTGCTACCAATACTGATTTTTTAGCCCTGATTTTTCAAGAAAATTTAAAGTCATTTATTTCCTTACAGAAACAGAAAGAATGATACAAGAATAAAAATTCAGTAGTACTTTACCTTTACCTTCACCTTCTCAAGAGTTACTGTACCTCTTTATTAGGAATATCAATGCCATTCAGTAAGAAAAAACTAAAGGATAGGAGAAGGGAATGAGAAATTCATAAAATAATGATACAATGGCAACAGAATTAGAAAGCCCTTCAAAATAAAGTAGCATTTGCTCAAAATAAGCCTATTTTACTCTTCAAAGAAACTTTTTAGACTTTCATAATTATGGTCACAGCTGACATTTATATAGCACTAAAGTTTGCAAAGCACTTTACAGTTACTACCCTATGTGATCCTCCACAAAACTGTGAAGTAGGCCCTACTATATCCATTTTACACATCAGAAAAATGAAACTAAATGGCTTATGTGGAATTAGAACCTAGGTAGGCAGTTAGATGTGTATCTATGAAGAAACACATGATTCAATGAATATTTCCAACAGAAAAGTTTTAAAACATGAATTTTAATAATTTGTACTGAAAATCCCATTCAAGGACAACAACCCCAAATAATACACAAAATTTATCTTTCCTCCTATTATCTTCTAAGCCAATTAAAAACAAACACCACAGCATGAATCCACACCCAATTTCCTGGAATAGCTTAGTGAATGATGGGAGATGTAGTCTTTAGAAAAAAGATACTAAACAGTTTACTGGACAAAGAATACATTCAATTTGAAATGACAAATATCACAGGACAGCAGCTTAAGTTTTAAAGTGAATACCTCCCACTGGGCAGAGAAGGACTTTAACACCTGAACGCATGTAAGATTTCCAAAGCCATCAAAGTAAATGAAGGATAGATGAAACTAACTGGAACAATTTCTGCTTTGGAATATAACCTACATGCCTCAGCAATTCACTTTTGATGTTACTCTCCCAAGAATCAACAAATTTTGATAGTTTCTATAGCTGTGTCATTCTAGTTTTGGGGAAGGGGGACTATATATTAGAATATAGGCAGTGTGGCATACTACAAAGAGCACAAGTCTGAGTCAGCAGACAGATGTGTCCATGGTCAAGCCTCAGTTTCCTCAGTTGTAAAGTGGGGATAAATCATCCTCAACAGTTTGTTTAGAGTATCAGATGGACTCATGCATATCAAAATACTATGCATTATAAAGAATTATTCAAGTGAGGGCATTATCATTAAGCTGAGAAGTGTTGTTCCTTAAAGACAATATATTTATAGAACTTATAAAGAATAGGAAATAATAGTTCCAACATATTTTTATGCTTGAAGTCTGCCACAAACACGAGGCAGAAGATGTGAATACCACTACTCTAAAAATTTTAAGGCATACTTTTAAAACACAATAGGATTGGAATGAAGACCAAATCTGTGATTTTATCAATATATGAAGTTTACTTCAACACAGGGCTACGGTTTCTCTGCAACTTTCAGTAGAGCTGCCTGGAGTACTGAAAGGTAAGTGACTTGCCCAAGGTCACAAAGTCCCTACAGGTGGTCCACACTAACCTACCCTGAACAACTGCAAACAAAACTTGCATAAAAAGTCAAGTCCCCAAAGAGCGAGGTACTAGGAACAGGCAATAAAATAAATGTGAACAAACCAAATCAGGGAAGTCAAGTGATAGAACTATGGATTTGTTATGCCAGCCTTAGCCACTCCATCAGACTTTGCTGCAAAAGTGAAAGGATGTTTCTGGGGAAAAGAAAGTAAAGACTTCCTGAAGTGAGCTATTCTGATTTACACTAAGGCTTCCTTCATCAGAATCTACATTGCTTGGTAGGGTAGCTACCAATCACTTTGGAAAAGATTCTCTGAGGGTACTGTACTGTACATTTGGGAGTTTCTTACAAACGCAATCCCAATTTACTTCTGCAATTTCTACCTGAAGGTAAATTTTAGGCTTTTTTTTATACCAACCACACCTTCCTAAGTCTCCGTACTCAAATAACGGGGCCATCCAGAAAACAAGCGAAATGTTATACTTACACGACTTTTCCAAACAACTATTAACTTCGTATCTACCACAACGGACCACAAGAACCTCTCAGGACCGCTGTGCAGCCAGAAGGGACCCTGGTATCAAAGCGGTGACTGCGGGGGGGGCAGGAAGGGACCCACGGGCCTCCTCGCAATGGGAGACGTGCCTACAAAGCCCGAGTTCTCTTCAGCCTTCTCGTTTGTAGGAGGAGAAAGTTCCCGCACCGAAGCGCACGCAACAGAGGGGGGCGAGAGGAAATCGATTAAAGCACTTTGCAAAGAGGAAGTGCTGCCACTACGCCGGTAATGGGGCCCTGCCCTGCGCCCCGAGGCTTCCCCCACCCCCACCCGCGGAGCCTGGGGCCGAGGCGGCGGCGGGGGCCCCTCCAGGACAGGCGATCGCGGGTCCGCCCGCCCCTCCCCCCAGCCCGGCCCTCTCCCGGGCCTGCCCGCCAGCTCCGGACCCCTCACCAGGGCGCGAAGAACTCCACCAGCATGAGGCCGGCGCTGCCCGTGTCGGCCACGCGCCGCTCGAAGTTGTCGTCCGTGAGCTCCAGCACGTCGGAGGTGGCGTCAGCGGCCGGGCAGGCCGCCGCCAGCAGCAGCGCCAGCCCCGGGAGCAGAGCGAGGCGGCGGCGCACGGCCATGGCGGCGAGCGGGGTCAAGGCAGCAGAGGAGGGGGGAGGCAGGCGGCAGGGCCCGTGCGGGCGTTGTCGGCGGCGGTGCGGGCGGCGGCTCGCGCGGTGTGCCCCCTCAGCCTCGCGCTGTCTGAAACCAGCCGCCCCGGCAGCCGGAAGTCCCAGCCCCCACCCGGGGCTCGTGCCGCAGTGTGGCAGCTCCGGATTGGCTGGGAGCGCGGGAGCTTCGGCGGGCCGGGGGCAACCTGGTAACCGCCGAATGGGCGAGCGGGAGGGGGCGGGTCGTGGGGCGGGTCGTGGGCGAGGGGGCGGGGCTGCGCGGAGCGGAGGCGGGACTGCGGCTGCGCGGAGCTTGGGGGAGGAGGGGAGCTGTCTGGTCTGGGAGCGGGGTCCGGTGGGCGGGAGTTACGGGCTGGTGAAGGTGGAGCGGAGGGACGGAGCCTCGGAATGAAGTCCGAGAGCGGTGGGCCGGAGCGAGCCTAGCGCTGCGTCGGAGCAGGAAGTGGGGCCGAGAGAGGAGAGCTGCAGTCATTGACAAGTTCAGTGTCGGGAAGTGGTCCGGCGCGGGGAGAGCCTCTGCTCACCGGGACGCCCCGTCCAGCCTCCTCCCACCGCCCTCTCACCCCTTCTGCTTCCCTGTGTGTCCGCCCCTCTCCTTTCTCTCCTGCCCTTTCCCTCCCCTTTCAGTCTTTTCGCTTTGCGGTTTCTTCTCTTTCCTCTCTGCCGCCCCTGGATTCAGTACCGCTGGTGTTTATGAAGGACCTCCGCTGTGCCTAGGCGCTGGAGTAAGCTTTTGGGGATAGGAAAAGAGGCAAAAACCAAGGACGCTGCCTCCTCCCGACGCGCCCTCACCTTCTCTGCTCCCCTGTGTACCTCTCCCTCTCTGTCTTTCCCTCTTTACTCCCCTTTTTTCCTTCTATCCGTCTCCCCTTGTGTCTAGAGCTCCCCCTTTGCTCTGTTTCTTTCTCCCCTTTTTTCCTTCTCTGTCTCCCCCTCTGTGTCCAGATCTCCCCCTTTGCTCTGTTTCTTTTCTCCCCTTTTTTCCTTCTCAGTCTCCCCCTCTGTGTCCAGATCTCCCCCTTTGCTCTGTTTCTTTTCTCCCCTTTTTTCCTTCTTTCAGTCTCCCCCTCTGTGTCCAGATCTCCCCCTTTGCTCTGTTTCTTTTCTCCCCTTTTTTCCTTCTCTCAGTCTCCCCCTCTGTGTCCAGATCTCCCCCTTTGCTGTTTCTTTTCTCCCCTTTTTTCCTTCTCTCAGTCTCCCCCTCTGTGTCCAGATCTCCCCCTTTGCTCTGTTTCTTTTCTCCCCCTTTTTGCTTCTCAGTCTCCCCCTCTGTGTCCAGATCTCCCCCTTTGCTCTTGTTTCTTTTCTCCCCTTTTTTCCTTCTCAGTCTCCCCCTCTGTGTCCAGATCTCCCCCTTTGCTCTGTTTCTTTTCTCCCCCTTTTTGCTTCTCAGTCTCCCCCTCTGTGTCCAGATCTCCCCCTTTGCTCTGTTTCTTTTCTCCCCTTTTTTCCTTCTTTCAGTCTCCCCCTCTGTGTCCAGATCTCCCCCTTTGCTCTGTTTCTTTTCTCCCCCTTTTTGCTTCTCAGTCTCCCCCTCTGTGTCCAGATCTCCCCCTTTGCTCTGTTTCTTTTCTCCCCTTTTTTCCTTCTCTGTCTCCCCCTCTGTGTCCAGATCTCCCCCTTTGCTCTGTTTCTTTTCTCCCCTTTTTTCCTTCTTTCAGTTTCCCCCTCTGTGTCCAGATCTCCCCCTTTGCTCTGTTTCTTTTCTCCCCTTTTTTCCTTCTCTCAGTCTCCCCCTCTGTGTCTAGATCTCCCCCTTTGCTCTGTTTCTTTTCTCCCCTTTTTTCCTTCTCTCAGTCTCCCCCTCTGTGTCTAGATCTCCCCCTTTGCTCTGTTTCTTTTCTCCCCCTTTTTTCCTTCTCTCAGTCTCCCGCTCTGTGTCTAGATCTCCCCCTTTGCTCTGCTTTCCTTTGTACTTAGCAGTCTCTCTGCTCTGCTGTCTTCCTGTATGTCTCTCTCTGCCATTCCGTTTTTCTTATGTTCATTTCTCTCTCCTTTCAGTTTTATCTTCTCTCTCTGCATATCCTCTTCCTCCGTCTCTCAGCCTCTCCAGTTTTGACTTTTTGTCCATCATCCTTCCTCACTTTTCCTTGTCTGCCACCTTCTTGCCTGGTACCAGTCCCAGAGTTCTGGATTGGAATTATCATGCAAGTGATTCCTCAATCCTGCTTGGGCAGTTGCTGTGAGACTCCCCTCATATCTTTGGTCTTCTGTTTTAGAACTCCACTGCTGTGAAGCTGGGGACTTTGAATGTGCCTCAGCTGCTCCTGGTAGGCAATTCGTTAGGAAGGGGATCCTGCAGTATCTGAAGAAAAAAGATGAAGGTGATTGGGAGTGAGGGTAAAAACGTTCCCGTCTTCCCCATTCATCCTGGTGCAGCTCATCCTTCCCCTCAATCCCCCTGTTGTGGTTGTTTTAAATGGGGCCATTGTTCTTGCCTAATGCTTCTTTTTCCTCACAGTCAACCTCTAAAATGTCTGATGCTTCTAAGATCTTTGTGACAACAGCAGTGACCAGAGCTGATGCTGTGCGTTCCAGACTCATCGACACTTTTTCTCTCATCGATCATTTGCGGGGCTTGAGCCAAGCTGTGCCTCGGCATAACCTTCGAGAATTCCTTGGTCAGCAGCCTTTATCCTCCCTGGGCTCCTGACCACAACCTATCAAAATAGTTTACAACTTAAAAGGGGACAAAGAGGGAATCTGAGAGTAGGGGAACCTTGGAAATCAGGCAAGGTGTGAGGGAGCCCTCATATTGGTAAACTAGACCCAGCTGGTAAAGCAACTAGATTAATGCATTCTCTTGGCCAGACTTCGGGGGCATGAAGCCTCTTTAGGGCGGAAATGAATTCCATGTTACGGAAACATAGTGTTAACATTAAAGGGACTACAGGTTTTGTAAATCTGAACCTACTGTACATATTTCTCAGAGAACAGGCACTGCTACTCATGAACAATATAGTAAGAAAAGCTATTTTTACTTTTATTATATTCTTACTCCTAGTAATTTGATAGTTCCCTGTTACCATAAAGAGAAACATGATCCCTCAGTTTAAGACCCTTAGACCTGCCTAAAAACTGTCTGATTGGTCACTCTATCCTGAGTACAAATTTTCATAGTGCCTTTACCCACTTTCCCCTGAATATACTCATAACAGATCCTAACCGCCAAAGAAAACTGATGCTAGGAGATCATCATCAACTGGTGCGCTTCAGTATCAGGCCTGGTCATGACCGAATCCTTTTTGCTCAGAGGCAGCAGTGTCGTCTCAGAGTGCGTTGTAATCAATGGGCCCCCATTTCTCTTTGGGCTGGCTGGGTCCTTGAAAGTATCCTTTTGGCTAGTATAAAGTATTTTTGATTCCTGCTTCTTGGCTATGGGACCCAACTTCCTTTCCTGGCCCAGCCTTTAGCCTGTTATTTATCCATTAGACCCCCTCCCATATGCACATGATGAACTTGACTTTCCTAGCACCCAAACTAACCTAATTCCAATTCTCCCTATTCCTACCCTGAACGTCAGTATCCCACCTCCCTTGGACATTTGTTTCCTCAATGGTAAACAGGACGTCTCTTCATAAACCTTGTCAACTTCCTCATCTTTTTGAACACCATTTTACTTATGATTGAAATAGGTAAGACCTTGGAGTAGTTGGAGGAGAATAAGGCTTGGGAGGCAATTTCCCTTGAATTTGTTGAGGATTTCTTGAAACCAGTTGTTATTAGAGTGGGACAGATAAACTAGCTTCTTGGAATGGGGAACACAGAATAGTAAAACCATGGAGACCTTGAAAGAAGAGCAGGGAGGCTTAGGAAAGTAGAATGTACAGTGTTTCTTAAGCATAGGTAGCTTGTTGGGAACTGAAGAAAGAAAAACCAAATTAGCCACATTCATGGGCATACTACTGCAATCAAAAAAATCATTTGATTTGTTAGAACTAGCTTTTTCACATTTTTGTAAGCTGTGGATCCCTGTCAGTGAACGATACAGTACATTTAAATTTTAACAAATATATCTGGAATGATTACCCAAATGAAAAAAGGGTAATTTAGATAGAATTAATAAATCAGAAGAGAAATGGAAGGAAATGGATAGAATTAATAAATCAGAAGAAAGAGAAATGGAAGGAAATGGCAAACCGCTCCTGTATCTTTGCCAAGAAAACCCCATGTGGGGTCACAAAAAACTAGATGAAGGATGACAGTAAAAGAATAAAAAATAATTCTAAAATCAAGGAACATCAAAAGCAATAGATCTCTCAAGGCAGCCCATTCTACTTTGGGACAACTCTTACAGGAAGTTCTATCTTACACTGAGCCAAAATCAGTCCTTCCAAATGTTTACCTATTGTTCCTCCTTCTACTCTCTGGGAACATGAACAGATCTAACATTTATCCCACTTGAGAGCTCTTCAGATTTTTGTAGGCTGGTGTCATGTCCCTGCTAAGTTTTCTCCAAGGTAGACATCTCCTGCACCTTCAACCATTTCTTCATGGCCACAGCATGCTACAATGGAAAGAATACAGGGTCTGGAGTCAAAAGAATTTTAAGTTTAAATGTCTTATGTTTCAACTTCTTTTTGACCTCACACGAATTACTTAGCCTTTTTAGGCCTCAGTTTTCTCATTCTTAGAATGAGTGGGTTCAGCTAGATGGCTTCTGATCATCCAGCTTTAGCTCAGAGGCAATCCGTCCAGATCACTACCCCCTGGATGTGATCCATTTTGTCAATTTCATTCCAACTCTTTGTAACCCTATTTTGAGGTTTTCTCAGCAAAAGATACTGGAGTGGTTTGCCATTTTCTTTTCCAGCTCATTTTCCAGATAAGGAAACTGAGGTGAAGAGAATTAAATGACTTGCCCAAGATCACACAGCTAGTAAGTGAGGTCTGACTTGAACTCAGGAAGATGAGTCTTGCTGACTTCAGACCCGGCACTCTGTCCACTATGCTACCTTCTTGCCGCCTACTTTATCAATATTCTGGCTAAAATGTGTGCCTACAACTTAATGTGCCAGATGTGATCTGATCAGAGCTACTGTAATATATTTTTATACCTCTTCCTGTGATATAATTTATTTTTTTCTGCCTTCTTTTCACTTCTCCCATTACAGTCCCTTTGCACTCTTAAGTCACATTTGTTATCATCACATCATTTAATTTATACCCACTCCCTCTATATATATATCCCTTTTATATTTCATAATATACAATTCTCATGACTAACAAGTATCATCTTCCCTTATAGAGATGTAAACAGTTTGCTCATATTGAGGAACAAGTTGGGTTTTTTCCCCCTTGTATACCTTTTTATGCCTCTTTTTTATTTAATTTAATTTAATTATTATTTTTTTTAATGCTCTACAATCACTACCTTAAAATTAAGATTTTATCCCCCCCACACCTACCCCTCACTACCCCCCTCCCTCCCCAAGACAGCATACAATTCTGTATAGGTTCTACATATACTTTCCTATTGGGTACGTTTTCACTATAGTCATGCTATGTAGTCGAACTAAAATAAATGGAAGAAATATAACAAATCAAAACATAATACACTAAAACACACACATACACAAACATGATCTACTGCATTCTGCAGATGACTTCCATATTTCTTTCTCTGAGTGTGGAAGGCATTTTGTCTTAGAAAACCATCATTGGGATTTTTTTTTTAAATAGGTTCTTGCATTATTACGAAGTTCCAAATCTCCCAGAAAAAACTCTCACACACTTATGCCTCTCTTAAGACCAGCATTTGGAGATCGAATTTTCTATTGAGTTCTGGCCTTTTCATCAGAAAGGTCTGGAAATCCCTTATTTCATTGAATGTCATCTCCTTGCCTGAAATATTATGCTCAGCTTTGCTGGATTATTAATCCTTGGTTGCAGTCCCAGCTCCTTTGCCTTATGGAATATTGTATTCCATTTCCTTTGATCTTTTAGTGTAGAAGCTGCAAGGTCCCATGTGATCCTGACTGTAACTCCTTGATATTTGAATTATTTCTTTCTGGCTGCCTGCACTATTTTCTCCTTCACTTAATAGTTCTGGAATTTGGCAACAATATTCCTTGGTGTTTTTAGTTTGGGATCCCTTTCAGGAGGTGAACAGTGGATTCTTTTAATGACAATTTTGCCCTCTGAATCTAGGACTTCTGGGCAATTTTCCTTGATGATTTCTTGGATGATATTGTCCAGGCTCTTTTTTTCATCATGGCTTTCTGGGAGACCAGTAATAATCCTTAGTTTTTCTGTCCTGGATCTATTTTCCAGGTCATTTGTTTTTCCAATTATATATTTTAAATTTTCTTCT
The DNA here is from genome assembly GCA_023548195.1 of Bettongia penicillata ogilbyi. NCBI lineage: Eukaryota > Metazoa > Chordata > Mammalia > Diprotodontia > Potoroidae > Bettongia > Bettongia penicillata. Next base: position 5,738,111 of record JAJHZJ010000447.1, on the reverse strand, counting down.
ATCTTTTCATTCCTTAGATTCTGTTTGACTGATTCTTGATGTCTCGTAGATTCGTTAGCTTCTACTTGCCTGATTCTAATTTTTAATAAATTATTTTCTTCAGTAAACTTTTGCATCTCTTTTTCCATCTGTCCAATTGTTCTTTTTAAGGAGTTATTTTCTCCAGTTAGGTTTTGTATTTCCTTTTCCATTTGTCCAATTGTCCTTTTAAATTCTTATGTGATTTCTTTTTTCATGTTTTTAAAGTCATTGGTCAGTTTTTCTTCTGTTTCTCTAATTTGACTTTTAAAATCCTTCCTGAGCTCTTCCAAGAAGGCTCTTTGTACTTCTGACCAGTTCATATTCCCTTCTGAAGTTTCAGATGGGAGTACAGTCTCAATGCTGACCTCTTTGGTGGTTGTGTTTTGGTCCTTGTCCCCATAGATTCTATGGTCTTTTCTTTTCTGCTTTGCTTCTTTCTCATGATAATCACCCTTTTCCTGACTTTTAAAGTAGATCTCTGTGTCTGAGGCACCGGGGGCTCTGTCCCACATTTCTTGTGCCTAAAACTTGAGGCTTTGTGTGTTGTGGTCTCTGGTTCTTTCAGCTAGAAGCTAAAATGCTGCAGCTTACCTGGTGCTGAGCTGGCTAGTGTTGGAAAGCAGAGGCCAGGTGAGGTCTTTGTGAGTTTCCTGCAGTTACCCTGGAGCTAGCTCCTTAAGTGGAGGGGAGGGTCTCCTCTGCTGAGCATAGGCAAACTTAGTGGTTGGTAATCCCGTCTGTGCTAGTGTCTTCCCAATTCCCCTGGGGTGCTGAGGCATGCCTGGGGTCCTGGTGTTGGTGGTTGCTGGCTTCACCTTACCCTTCCCCCCCGGGGCTCAGGATCTTCTCAGGGTTTGGTGAGAGGGGACTGTCTGGGACAACTCTGATCCTACAGTAGTTCCCTTCAGCTTCAGCAAGAGGGACCCTCCTGAGCAATCTTACTAACCTCATAGACTAAGAGACTGTTTATCCCTTCTGCTGTTCCCACTGTTCCAGGATTTTTCCTGGGGAGATATTCTCTGGTCAACAAGGGGAGAGAGCTAACAATTACTGATCGATGCGCGCTTCCGGAACTGGAAATACCTCAATCTGATTAGAACTAAATACAGTGGAGCTATCACTTCCCTTGTTCTGGATGCTTTGTCCCCTTTCACTTTTTTTTTTTTTTTGCTGCCATGTCACATTGTTGACTCATAATGGCTTGTAATTTACTTATCTCTGCATCTTTATCAGAAGATTTTTGTTTGTAGCTACATGCACATACCTATTCTGTACTTGTATAGTTGATTATTTTAACCCAAAAGTGAGTTTACATTGATCCTTGTTGAATTTCATACTACTAGATTCAATCTGTTGAGTCTCATCCTGATTCTTGCCATCTAGCGTATTAGTTGTCCTCATCTTCATAGCATTTGCAGATTTGATAAATATGCCATCTATTCCTTAAATATCAAACTGTTCTGTTCCAAGGATCTCAGATAAATCACTCTACATTCAGTAAATGCTGATTCCACCCAACTCTACTTTTATCTAAGCCAGAGCTCTTCATCTAGTCCAAAAAAATATGAGTTACTGAAATCGAGCTACATTATGTCTACTAAATTCCCTTGATCTCTCAGTCCATTAACCCTTCCAATTAAAATACAAAATGTGATTAGTCCAGCAAGAGCTCTTATTGATAAAACAAGGTGGGTTATTTCCCTTACAAATGTTCACAAATTAACTCTTTAATAGTCCTAGGTTTTTGCTAGGAATAAAAATCAAGCTCATCAATATGGAGTTTACAGACTGTACCAGCTTCACTTTTTTTGAAAAATCAGGATGACATTTTCCTGTCCTCAATACTTCATGTTTTTTTTTTTTTTTTGATAACTCCATACATAATCCAGAGATCATGTTAGCCAATCAGTTATCATGTCTACCAGTTTTTTTCAGGGCTCTGGGATGTAATTTGTCCAGTTCTTATGACTTGATCCCATCCCAGGGCAACTTAGGTATTCTTACCATCACCTCACTTATCTTCAATTCCACCAACACTTATTAAACACTATGTACTTTCAGAACAAAGACAAAATTGAATCAGTTCCTGTTCTCAAGGAGCTAATGTTTTCCCAGCTGACTAGAATGTATACACATATAAGTACTGTATAATTTGAAGAAAAAGAAAGCACTAACAGTTGGGAGAGGAGGGGAAGGAAGAAGGAAGAGAGAGGCACATCAGAGCTCCCAAAAGACTTCTTGCTGGAGATGATACTTGAGCTGACCTTAGAAAAAAGTTAGAGATAATGAGAGGCCAAGGTGAGAAGGCCATGTTTTCCAGGCATAGGAGATAGCCAAGATGCCAGTTTGGATCCCAGAGTATATAAAAGTTGAAGCAACATAAAACAAGCCTAGGAAGATAGGCTGTGATTGGGAGTCAAATTGTAAAACATTTGAATGCCATACTGAGTAGTTTATAATTTATTCTAGAGGCAATAGGAAGTCACTAAAGACTTGACTAGGGAGATATGATGTGGTCAGACCCAGGCAGCTGCGCATAGGATCATTTGGAGAGAGGGGACACAAAGCAAGAAGACTAAGAAGGGCCATCAAAGGAGAAAAGGGGGCAAAATATAAGAGATGGTGTACAGGTAGAATCAGTAAGACTAGGTAACTGAGGAGTAATGGGCAAGGGAAGAGTCAATGATAACAAGCTGTGATCCTTAGTGACTGGAAAGATGGCATTACCCTCAACAGAAACTGGAAAGTTTAGGGGAGGAATGAGTTTTTTGGGAAAAACTGTTTTGGACATAAAAAATTTGAGATGGTGATGGAATATCCTGGATTCGGGACAGTGATTCAAGAGAGAGTTTAGGGCTAGATGATACAGATTTGACAGCTATCTGAACAGGTGATTTTTGAACCCAGGGAGCTGATGCAAAAACAAAGAGTAGATAGAGGAAATCAAAAGGTCTTGGAAGATACATGCTTTTTGATTGAGAAATGGATATGATTCAGAAAAGGAGAATCGGAAAGTCAGGCAGGTAAAAAGAGAATCAGTGGAGACAAGGGAGGAGAACAGTATCTCAGGAAGAAGGGGTGGTTGACAGTGTCAGAAGTTTAAAAAGAGGTGAAATAACAATAAAGATGGGGAAAAAAACGTTTAAATTCAGCAGTTAGGTCACTGAGATAGCAGAGAGAATAGTTTCAGTTGAGTATAATACTACCTCCAGTATAAATTCCTGCTGTGTACACTCAGCATAATCCAGCTGTTCTCACCCTTGTTTCCTTCAGTGCCATTTCCACTTCCTTATTCAGCATATTTCGGACTTCCAATGTTGGAGTCCAAAAATGGTGGCTCTACTGTCATTCATAGTGAAAAGAGTTTGTGGTGTTGGTAACTGTTTATTTAACTAGCTCTCTAGGAGGAAAAATATATGCACAAGTTCAAGTTTAATCTTCATTATTTATATTTTCTCCACCACTTTCTTAAGTCAAGACAATTACAAAAAAAATTAAGTTCTTGTTTGTAGCATTTGTTGATTTCTGAGGCATAGATGCTCACACTGAAAATTTAACAATCATTTCTTTAGGGCCAATACAAGATGGCTGTAGTACTCCCTTGCTTATGTACCTTCAATTTTTGTCTGTTTGCCTTCTTAAAATTTCTTCATTAAACACCCTTAGGATAATTTAAATAAGTTGGATCGCTCATGAAACTTTCTGTAAACTTCTTTTTTCCATGTACTGTTTTTTTCTTGTTTTATGGGGCAATATAGCTTATAATCTTCTGCTATCTTCCTCTAAGATTTTGTAAGCAAGTTTGTATTCTAAACCGGCATTTCTCGTGGCTGACAAATCTCTTTTGTTTGCAGGCTAATATGGTTTGTAAATTCTTTTGACCTCATGGTGTTTACATCATTTAAACTTCCTTAGTCAGTGATGGTAGTCTGTGTTTATTACTATTTAGTGTTTTGGTTTTTTTAACCATTCACTGCTTTTCAACATCAACAGCTGAGATCAGGTTGCAGTTGACTCAACTGAAGGTTATGCTAGCCTCTCATTTTATATTTGTCTAGTTTGATATTGATTTTGACCCATTGGTCTAACTTACGTAGACTGGTAATTCAGAAATAATTCCCACAGCAAAATCCAGTTTTTTACTTTCAGTTGAAGCATGATCACTTCCATTTTTTTGTGATATTATTTGGTACTTATCCATGTTCAACATCCCCTGATTCTCCTCTCAAAGAAAGTTTTTGTTCATTTGTTTAACCAGTGTGTAGATATGAGACTTCTGTGGAATACATAAACCTTTGGTTTCTCTTCTATCTTACTCTTGAGCCACATTTTCTACCATATTTTTCACTATCTTGTCTTGTGCTTCCTTTTGAATAGAAATTAATAAGAATGAAAGTATATGTTGATTTAAAAGTTTTATCAAGTTCTTTGTAGAATTTCTCTTCCTCCTCTATAATGAAAATTGAAACATAAACTACGGTTATTTTTATGGTTGTCTTTTTGCAAATGCTCCTTACATGTACCTCAATATGAGATGACCAAATGTCCCATGAAATGTTTCTTTGTTGTCTTTGGATGTACAATGAAATCAACTCATCCATTTCCTTTATTTGACTCTCTAGGCAGGATGTATGAGCAGCTTTCCCTTTAACTTCAATTTCCCTTCTTTTGTTTTCATTTATAATAAGAATGCCAAGATGGACATGATTCTATTGTTCCAGTAATATATATATATGTATATATATATATATATACATATATATATATATATATATATATATAAAATCTCCATTAATTAATTGGGCACAGGACAAGAATCTCATACGTAAATTACCAACAATTATATTAATGTCTAAAAACAGTGTGATTTTTAGCACACTCTTTTTTTTTCTCATCTCTGCCACTGTCACTACAGAAATGGAAATGGACCATACAGGACTGATGGACATTTTATATTTTTCTTTGTTTCATATGATGCCATTCCATTGTGAACTTCTTGAGGTTAGGGATTGTCTTTTGACTCTTTTTGAGTAACCAGCATATAGCACAGTACCTAAGACATAGTAGCTGCTTAATAAATGTATATTGATTGACTAGTGAAAAAATTCATCTGAAGATGCTGAATGTATCTGTACTTACCCAGACTGGTACTTTTAAGGCAAAGATGATTGCCTAAACCATATTTACTTTTCTAGTATTCAGTTATTCAACAAAGCATTAAGTGCCTGCTAAGTAGCAGGCCCTGAGATTAGAGAAGCAACACAAAAAAAAAACCCTATCCTTACCTTCAAAGAGCTGACCTAGTGTTGGCAAACAACATGTCCATGATAGAACCTGTGGCCTACTACCATGGCTTTGGAGGACCCAAGATCTCCATGCTACAACAAGGCCTCAAAATAGGGTGAACATAGATGTCACTGAATCCAGAAAGAGGGGGCATCCCTTACAAAGGAAACTTAACTTTACACAAGTAGTAGTAAACTTAAGTAGCTCTTCTAATAAAATGTGATGCAGGCTGAACCTGGGTTCAAGAGGAGTTTAGATAAATCAATATATGATGAATGTATAATGAATTATAAAAGAAAACTGAAGGTGTTTTGGGTACATATCCTTTACCCTTTGAGGTGATATCTTAGAGAATACTCTCCACAAGAAAGTTCTCTTGGTGTCACCATCAGAAACAAAATTCTAAGTGAGTTAATACTGTTGATCTGATCAATAATGGAATTCCGTAAGTTCTTAGGAATTTCTCTAGTTAGTGAGAAACTTTGTAATATTTTCATACTTGTAGAGTCTTATTTAAGCTAATAATCATCCATCAAAATGTAAAGTATAGGCAGGATTTTAGTAAATAAATTTGCAAATTGTGCCTTTTGATATAGGGGAAAGAAGACTGATTTTTAGAGTCTAAAGACCTGAGTTTAAATGCCGTCTCCAAACTACTTAACTCAAGGACAAGTCATTAAACCTCCCTGAACTTCAATTTCCTTGTCTGTACAAGGCAGATAATAATATTTACCTCCTGTGATAAAAACAAACAAAAACATCTTCCATCAACTTCATAAACCTTAAAACATTATATAAATGCAAGGAGTATTACTGTGAGTTATTATTAGAACACATCTATAAATAATGATGTGCTATGATCTCTTTCTACATCACAGATGGACTCCTTATTACTTCTAAGATCAGATGTAAAATCCTCTGATGTTCAAAGAACATTCAAAGCTCTTCATAATCTAGTGAAAACCACGCCCCCCACACACACATACACACTTCTAGTCTTCTTACATTTTACACCTCAACTCATATTCTTCAGTCTCATAACACTGGCCTCCTTGCTGTTCCTCAAACAAGCCAGCTACTCCAACTCTCATTTTACTGAGGGTTCCCAGTGCCTGGAATGCTATCCCTCCACATTTCTACCTCCTGACTTCCCTAGCTTCCTTCAAGTCCCAACTGAAATCTCACTTTCTACAAGAAGCCTTCCCCAAACCCTCTTAATGTTAATGCCTTCCCTTTGTAGGTTATTTCCTATTTTATCCTATACGTAGCTTGTTCGTAAGTCATCCCTATTAAATTGTGAGCTCCTTGAGGGCAGTGAATGTCTTTTGCCTTTATTTGTATCCCTGGAGCTTAGCACAGTGCCTGGCACATAGTGGGCACTTCATAAGTGCTTATTGTCTTAGTAGCTGATAGTCTTAGGAGCCAATTTGTTGTTTGTCTAGTGTTCTGAGAGATAATCTGAATTCTTTATACTTTCTAACACTGAGAGGGAGCACAAGGGATAGTCCTCTGTGCCTAGAAATTCTGGCAGCACATGAACCACCTGGCTTGTTTAGTAGAAGGAAATGGTCTAACTCTATCACCCACCCTCAAGATAACTACCCCTAAATTAAGTCCAACTTTCAAACTTCATTGATTACTCATTGTTCTAATCTATAGTCTAGTGTGGATTTTTCTAAAACACTTAGCTTTATTCATTACCTAGTGTTTTTAAGACTTGCTAAATTAAGCTAAAGAATTCCCAAGATTTCGGATCAAGATTTGATGTTTCAATATAATATCTGTATGATAGTTTACATTTTGATAATACTTTAAAGTTTTCAAAGCATTTTTCTCAAAACAAGTCATTAATCCAAATATTATCATTTCGCAGATAAGAAGAATGAGGTTATGGTATTTTCTAAGTTTCCTTATCTGTAAGATGAGGGTATTGAACTGGAAGATATCTAAGATTCTAAGCCCCTCAGCTTATAAATTAGGAAACTGAGCCCCAGAAATGTAAAGTGACTTCTCTAATGCCACACAGTAAATAACAGAGAGGCTTGAACCCAAATCTTCTGACTCAAAATCCGGTGGTTTGTTCTTTTCTGCACCACACTACCTCCCCTATGTGATCTTAGCCAAGTCAATCAATTTCTCCAGGCTTCTGTCAGTTTTCTCATCTATAAAATGAAACTGAATAGCTACTATTGTCCCCATTTTGCAGATGAGGAACCTGAAGTTGAGAGAGTTTAAGTGACTTTCCAAGGTCACTTGGAAGTGCTTGATCTAGTTAAAACATCAACCTGCACCATGTGCTATGCTATATACTATATGCACCAAACTCTACTATGTTCACAGTGCCACCTAGCTGCCTAAGAAAAGTGGGACAACATTGACCAGAAAGTTGGTTTCTATGACATCTGTGCATTGTTTTTACGTAATTTGACAAACCCTTTTTGCATCCTTACCATTTGCCTCCTTCATATAGAGGTAGTGAATACTACAAACATCCGAATGTTGCCAGTAATGACTGCTCTAGAGGTGGCATCTTGGTTCATCTTGCTTATCTTCATATTGGAAATTGTCCTCCTGTGGATGTTCAATTTTGCCCTCTTCTGGAAAAGTGCCTGGAATCTCTTTGACTTTTTTGTCACCCTCCTGGTAAGACTGAAAGGAGATGCTCAAAGGTGGGCTTAGGCATGTCAAAAGCCGCCTACAAGAATTTAGAATGGTGGATGGATTGAGGCAGATTATATGAGGCTATGCTTAGGTCATACAAAGAAAGGAAACTTGGAAGCATTGCTGCTTCTCTCAACTTTCCTACTCTTCTGAAAACTGAGAGGTAAGCAGGCCATGCCCTAGAAATGACACTCAATGGTTGGGGGTGGGAGGATGTGGAGGGTGAGCATGAAGAAAGTCTGAAAGCTAATGTCTGAGGAAACGTTTCTAACATCAGTACTTTGTGTGGTGCCCACAGTCTTTGCTTCCTGAGATAGTGGTGCTAATAGGGGTCTCGGGGGAATCATTGTGGCTGCAGTTGTTGCGCATCTGCCGGGTGTTGAGATCACTCAAACTCTTCGCTCGCTTCCGACAAATTCGAGTCATCATCCTGGCCCTCGTCAGGGCTCTTAAGGTAACTGCAGCAACCAAGGAAGGGATACAAAGAGAGGAAAGTGCAGGAGATGGGTGGGCCAAATGGACAATAGTTTATTGGATGGCAGTGAATTGGTGATTGGATTGTAGTAATTTGGGGATGAACGGGTCCACAACTGGGAAGGAGGGCTATAATGTCACATACGTGGGCTGGGCTGGATTGGGTTGGTGGGATAGAGCAATTTGACCTAATTCAACTATCCTTTGTGGCCTCCAGACCATGACCTTCCTCCTGGTGCTGTTGCTTATTTTCTTCTACATTTTCGCTCTGACTGGTATCTACTTCTTTGAGAGTTACAGCCGTTCAAATATCCCAGACTTGGAATACCAGATGTACTTCGTGTAGGCAGACCCAGGGGCAAACCTGGGGGAGGTAAAAGGAACTTGGGGTGGAATTAGGGAGCAGAAGTAAATAAAAATGGAGGTGAAGTCTGGGATCATAGTCGTAAGAACCTGGAGAACATAATAAGGTGGGTAGGAGGAGATTGGAGAAAATAATAAATGGTATTGACTGTGATCTGGAGAACAGAAAGACTCTCCATAGAGTTAGGGAGCAATATTCACTCCAGGTATAGTTTAGGATGCTAAGTTGCATACATGTATACATTGCCCAGACATAGCTATCAAATGTTGTCACAAGGTCTACTTCTGTGCTTCTAGAGAAAAGCAGTTCTAATCACTACTGTTACTCTGAGGTATACAGATTACGTTTCACATAGAACACACCAAGCAAACTTCTAGACATCTTCAGTTGTATTTATTTATCCCCTGTGAAGATGCTTGGATGTTCCCTGATTCCCATAGACGCTTCACTTAAATCCAGGGAAAATTATCTTGACTTTAATTATTTACAATATTGTGTATAAGGCTTATTAGGCTTATCAGAAAGTACTTCTGGTTTGACCCAATAGGCTCGTAGTACAGTTCCTTTTAGTGTCCCTGGTAATTACTCCTGAGTTGATATTTATTTCTCAGTCATGTCCAACTCTTCAAGATCCCTTTTGGAGTTTTCTTGGCAAAGATATTGGAGTGGTTTACCATTTCCTTCTCCGGTTCTTTTTGTAGATGAGGAAACTAAGGCAAATGGGTAAGTGACTTGCCCAGGGTTAGTCAGCTAGTAAGTGTCTGAGGCCAGATTTGAACTTAAGAAGATGGGTCTTCCCAACCCAGGCATGGCCCTCTATCCACTGCATCACCAGCTGCCCACTTCTAAATTATTAAGTAATAACTTCAAATATAGTTTATAGATTTATTAGTAATAATTCATATTTAAAACAAAATAGTACATGTAAAACAAAATGCAACTTTTGAAAGCTTTATGTGGGTCTCAAATATGGCCTCAGAACACTGTTTAGACCCTGGGCAAGTCATTTAACCTCAGTTCCTCATCTGTTAGATGAGCTAGAGAAGAAAATAGCAAGCCACTCTAGTATCTTTGCCAAGAAACCCCCAAATGGGGTCACAGAGAGTAAGGCACGACTGAAGCAACCAAAAAACAACCGCCACCAGTGGAGAATTAAAAGCCAGTTTGGCAAGTGAGAGGAATAAGATGAAGTTAAATAAGCTAAGAGCTGAATTATTCACTTAGAAAAGAAAGTGTAAGTACCAATACAAACTGAAGAATGATTAAAATTCGGAGAAAAAGAAAACCATAGAAGACCACAAGTAACAGTCAGAAATGTTGTTTCACAAGTCAGCATGACTCTGGGGACCTGGCTTTCTTCGTGAGAAGTCTAGCTTCTTGTCTCTAATTCCTTGTTCAGTTCTTTCCTATTTACCATTTTTCTCTTCTCTGTAGGGATATGCCCAACTCCCTGGTGACAGTGTTCATCCTCTTCACCCTGGATCATTGGTATGCACTGCTTCAAGATGCCTGGAGAGTTACTGAACTGAGTAAAACATTCAGTAGTTTGTATGTTATCCTCTGGCTGTTGCTTGGCTCCATCATCTTCCGCAACATCATAGTAGCTATGATGGGTGAGTAAGGGCTGGGGGGAAGAGGGCAGGGGAAGGGGAATTATGGGGTCAGAGAAGCTTGGGGAAAGGAGTAACTTGGGAGGGAGAGAAGGGTAGGATCAGTGTTGTGTAACTGCGGGTAGACAGGAACTAGAGGTGGGAGGTAGGAGCTGCGCCTGGAAGGTACGGGCCTCCAGCGTCCCGCAGCTTTTCTTAGTCTGTCTCAGCATTCACCCAACCCAATTTCTTTGTGACTCTTTGTGGTAGTTACTAATTTCCAGGCAATCAGGAATGAGCTCAGTGAGGAGGCAACACATTCGGAGATGCAGCACAAAGCTGACATGTTCAAGCGCCAAATCATCAAAAGGTCCACCACCCTCCCTCCCCATTCTCAAAGCCAGCTTTGGCCTCTTAGGGATGCCTTGGTCTACCTCCTTCTCCCAACTTCAAAACAAGCCAGCTTTTCTCCTCCTCCTAATCCCCTTTTCTCTTAATCCCCAGATTTTCCAGTGAGTACCTAGGCACAGAATCCTTCCCTGCTCTTCACCTAAGCTTATTATCTTCCTTTCCTCCCATCTTTGCCCAATATCTTTCTCCTTTCCCATTTTCTGACCTTAATTCCATCCTCTATTTCTCTCCTTTTCCTTTCTGCCCTCTTGGCTTTCTAACAGACTCCAGGGCAATTCCCTTTATTCTCTGTTCTCTGATCAATAGGAGACTTCATCAGAGAGATGGAGGAAAAGTCAAGGCCAAAAGTTCTAGGTAATGAGTGGGGGCAGAAATAAAGGGGCTAGTCAAGAATGTGGAAGTAGATAGCCAGAACTGAGTGTGGGGGTGGAGGCAACAAGACTGGGGAATGGAAAGTGGAAATGGTATATTTGTGGGGAGAGTGGGGAATGGGGGTTGTGGAGATGGAAGAAAATCACTTGGGAGCGTGAATGGTGAAAATAGGTATGAGTTTAGAAGGCAGACACTGACTGAGGGGGGAGGATATAACTATGAAGTTGGGATATGGGCTGATATTATCAGACTGAAATTCTAAGTACTCAGGCCTGGATTCTGTGAATTTGGACCCTACCCTACCCGTGGCCTAAAATCTAAGCCACAGGGTCTAGAACTGAGCTCAAAACAAGAAGCAAGAATATACCAGAAGTCATATGCTCTGGATATATCTAAAGAAATAAAAATCACCTTTCTCTACCATAGTGACCACATGTCCTCCTCGATTTCTCAACATCCAGCAGCATTAGAAAGTGATGTTACTCAATCAGAATTCTTAAAAAAGTCATCTGTCCCAAGAGACTCCTCATCTCCCCAAGAACACCTGTGTGAGCTGAACCACCTTCTATTCAGACCCAAACATTTTAGCACTTTCTTTCTGAGGTTTTCTCATCTGGACTTTGACACTTTAGTGTTATACACTTTTGCCTCTCATATTGCCCTCTAACAACTCTTGGTCATCTCCTCTTATACTTAACCTATCCCTGACTCCGAACATGTTTCTCAAAAACAGTTCTTCCCCACAGTGAACTTTGATAGCCCTGGACTAGTGGACTGGGAGACCCATGTGCACCAGAATCTCCACGGGCTGATGGAAATGGACCAGGATGAGCGGGTGGTTTGGCCTCGAGATTCACTCTTTCGATACTTTGAATTGCTAGAAAAGCTTCAATATAACATAGAAGAACGCAAACACCTACAAGAATTTGCAGGTGGGAAGCGTCTAAAGACCAGAAACAGTCACCTGACCAAGAGATGCTTAAGATAGTGGTTTGAGGGACCACTGTTCCCTTGACGTTTTTTTTAGGTTCAAAGCAGATGAATGCTGCACAGAAATCAATACAAAGACTAAGTGTAGAAGTTAACTGAGCTCAGTTGGTGGCTTACAAAATGACTGTCTTCCGGCAGTTCAGTTTTTCAGATCCCATTCCAGTGATCAAGAAACAAAATCTCAGATCAAGACTGGGACCAGGGCAGGATCAGGGAAAAGAATAACACGATTTGAGAATATGAGAGAATATAACACTAAGATAGCTGAGTCTAGAAGGGAGAACCTCGGAGGGAAAGTGCTTATATTGGGATGTAATAGAGAATTTGGGCCAGACCCTGAGCAGTAAAAGTAGGGAGGGAGAGCCAAGGTCATGTAGTTTCTATACAACCCAAAGGAGAACAGGAAAACCTGAAGAAGTTGTGGGACTGCAGCAGTGGATCATATAACCAGAGGCCACATAAGGACACTGGGTCCACCAAGAGTAAGGGAAAGGGGACACCACCAAGGAGAGGCTGCCAACATAAACACTTCAAAGTTTTGTGTACCATTTTGCCTCCATTCCTTCACAGCTCTTCCAGTTCTTTTGTCTTTCTCTAAAGAGCCTGGATCATGTGGTGGAGAGAAGAGGGGGTAGTAAACTAACCTCCCTAATTCCTCGATAATATCTTGGATCTAGGATTAGCTTCAGTTGTGTTGAGAAAGTCTCAGTGAAAATGTGGAACCACACACACACAACTTAAAAGGCAGCTCTGATATGGGGATCCAAAACCCAACAAGTGCAGTCCTTACTAAGTCCTTACTATGCTGTTTAGGATGACTAGAAAACTCCATTCTCACAGTCTATTTTTTTACAGTTAAGGCATTGATAAACCTGAAGGACAACTAAAGGACAGTCACTGATAACTGCAACAACGTCATAAACCAGGAGAAAGATGGAGAAAAGTTTAGTTGCAAGGGGAAGGTGCCGGACAAAATATGTTTGAATAAATGTATCTGAAAGTTCCCCTTCTGCCCCTCTTTGTCTCAAATGGCCACCAAAAGGCAGATTCAGTTGAAGAATTTAGCTTGGACACACTGGAGTCAATTGTCTTTGTCTGCCTAGTCCTAGTTCCATAGTCTCAACTAAGTCCTACCTTTCCTTTCTCACTGTACCCTCCCTATCCTGCTAAAGGCCACTTCCCAAATTCCTGTCCCTACCAAAATAAAGCAATCCTCTCTCTCTGTCTCAAAGGAACAGATTTAGCTGGGGAGATTGTGCCTGTTTTTACTCTAACGTATTGAAAGCTGGGGAAGGAATATGAGACATTGCTCATAATGTATAGTCTATGAACATAATTTATCCATAAACTACTAACCCTGTACCTAAACTGTACGTAGCTCACAGGCCCTCTAATGTTGACTACTACTGGTTCCATAATATTCACAGGGAATTCTCTGTTTCAATCTATAACCCATAAGCCATTGTTTCTGCTGTCGCAATAAATCATGTCATATCATAGTAAGGCAGAGGACATTTACTTAAAGAAGAATGCACATAAAATCACAAGCAACCACACTCTCACCACTCATTTCCTAGGGTCACTCCTCTCCCTGAGAGTTTCCTGGGGAAGATCATTGGTCTTGGTTTTTGATGAGTTGTTCTAGATTTAATCTGCTGCTTCTGTGCTCTGCTAGGATCTGCATATGTCAATTCATTCACAGCAAGACGGGAACGTAGTATCAAACTGCAGCATTGGTATGTTGGATTTCTGTGTGGAGTACTGTAGGCCGGTGGCACTCACAGCAAGACCCAGTACCAGCAAAAGATATTCATTATATTGTTAAGGGGTGTTCCTACTTCTCTGTACAGTAACCTTGGCATAGGATATCAGGACCAAGTCTCAGCCATTGTCATTTTCTGTCTCAACTCTTGACTGTCTTACCCCAGGCTCCTATCTCATTGCTTGTTTATCTTCAAGATTCCCATAACCTCTAAAGTGGGAGCACTGAAAGCTGCTAAGCTCCTTATAGGCTTCTGGTATGTAATTTCAGAGTAAAGATGGCAGGTACCATGCCTGGGTCATTATCTTTATGTATCCCTAACCTGTATAAGCACCTGTAACTATTACTGACCCAATAGAAAAGCATCCCTATTTTCTGCCTTCCTACCCATTTCTAGGGTAGTGGTCCAAAGCCTATAAAAGGATTCAGTTCAGGAAATTTATTCAACAAATATGTGATAGAATTGAAAAGGACTTTTAAACATCATTTATTTTAACCTCCTACCCAATGCAGGAATTCTGACAGATGGTCCCACAGCTTCTCCTTGAATACCTCTTGTGAATCAGCTTGTGAGATCACCCACTCTATTTTTAGGCAACCCTAGTTGCTAGAAATTTTCAATTTTTTTAGGTGCTTGGGTAAAAGGGGGAAGAAGAAAATTTAAGGGAGATGCACAAAAGGAGGTACCTGCCCTTAAAGGATGAGTTTAGAGTCTTATGGACATTTGAAACAGTTAAATAATGAAACATAATTAGGTGTCAAAACACATGCTGGTAGGTCATTGTATATCTCATGTTGACTCAGTATATATAATGTTGATGGGCTCCACATGATAGGAGGCTAGTGGCCTCCAAGGTCAGAGTTTACAAAGAATAGGTTTGGTCTTGGAATTTCCCTAAGACATCCCTTAGTCTTTGGCACATTATGCCCCATGCAGAGTTTAAGAAAATCTCAACCTACTTATGTCTAGGCTTCTAGGAAGGGCAAAAGATGTCTCCAGCTTCTGTATAAGTGCTCAAGCTAACATGTATTTATTAGAATACAGACTTTATTTCACCCTACAGAAAATTCAGAAGGTAGACTAGCACTCATAATGCAAAAAGACATAAAGGAGTCATTACTCATAAGTTTCGCCCTCTCATGGGTCCCAGTTTTCCACAGAGTTCTGAAGTCCCTTAGGCTTCATCCTGTGGTTTGGGCTTCCCTCAAAAGAATGGTGAGATTTGGGCTCATAGGCAGGCAGTACCTTAACGTTTTGGTGAGTCCCTTTATAACCACAGAGACTCACACAGGCATGCCCAACCTTATGGAATCCAGTCTAAGGGCTTGGACTCTGCAGAAAGAAAACTCACATTCTAGACTGGCAACCTCTGTTCCAGACCTACACCATCCAAACAACTACAATAATAATGAAGTCTAAAATCCAGTTCCCTTCAGCACTGGGGGGCCACGTTGCCAAATTTTTTTTTTTTTTTTTTTTTTTTTTTGTAGCCATTGGGAGCTTTATTGATGCAAAAGTAGCTACAAAAATAAAGTATTGCTGACATGGTGTAGGTCTGGAAGGGAACTAAACAGAACAGAAGGGAGCTAAACAAAGGCAGAGATACAGAAAAAGGGTCAAGCTTACATAGGATGATTTTAGGGTTTCCTTGTGGGGGTGGAGATCTAGGGTGTATGTCTTGCAAGATAAAGATACAGGGTGAGGACTATGAATGACACAAGGTAAGGAAATCCCATTTCCCAGGATGAGGGGTGGGGACAAAGAATTATATGGTCCCAGATAAGGGGAAGTTTTGTGGTAAGGGGAGACTTTAGGGAACCAAGGGCTTCACAAAGTCAATATTATTTTTAACTCAGGGTACTGTTTCTATTTACATCATTTCCCCATTCAACCACTAGATAGGAGAATTCTTTCAGGGAAAAGGGGTGAAGGTCATTGTCTTCAGTAGCTGCTTCCTGCTGAACAGAAGGGTTCACTTCAGGGACAGGGAATAGGTTGAGGAGGGGTAGTGGGAGCGCAGAATGCAGTTCCAGTTGAGTCCAGGGTGGAGAGAGGCAAACCACTCGGAGTCATCAAGGGAAGGGGTTGCTGTGGGCCATAATTCTCTCTCAAAGACACTGTGGGAAGGAAATTTTCTCAAAAGAAGGCTAGATCACATGGGATAACTCAAAAGCTAGATACCACTAAAGCTGGTGGTATCTGGGAAACAACTATGACAAGGAAGCTGGATTCTGGGATCAGACCGAGGACACTTTTCTGCTAGAGCTACAATCCTAGGATTCTCTAAACTGGACCTGCTAGAGAAGAAACACTTGAGCTCCCAAGGAAAGCTGGAATTTAGGACAACTTAAATCATACAGGCCATGCTGTTGATCATGGACTTCCTCGGCTCCTATTAATGGTTCTTGAGATACTCACAGATCTCTCTGGAATAAAAGTGGGAAAGAGAAAAATCCAAAAGGGGCTGAAAGTCAGCAGTCTAATTCTATAGAAAAAAGGAACGATTCCTCTCTGATAAATCCATCCTCTTAAAAGTCCAAGCCAGCCAATTCATCCGGGCAACCCAAAACACTAACAATCATATTCCTGACTTTCTTGATTTCCTTAAAAGCAGCTCAAACATCAATTCTCTCCTTTCTGCAAGAGCCCTTTTCTACCATGACCCTCACTCTCACTCCCAGTGTCTCCCTGTAAGATTACTTCCATTATAGGTACACAGTTATTTGTATTGTACTTCCCCTGTTAGAATATGAGCTCCTTGAGGGCAGGGAATGTTTTTTCCTTCCTTTGTATCCCCAACACTTAACACTATGCCAAGCATGTAATAAGTGATTAGTAAATACTTTACTCCTTCACTCCTTTCAACAAGGTGCCAATGGGCATGTCCCAGCCCTCTTCAGGAAGGTACCTTCAGAAGTCCCAAACAAAGATTCACCAATCCATAAGATCATCAGCATGAATAGAGAGGTCCTACAATTCACTAATACTTTTTAATGATTTTGTATTAAAATACTTACAAATATTTGAAAAATGATAATATGTGTGCATTTGTAACATTTAGCTTACAAGTTAAAGATCAAAATGACAACACTTTGTCCTAGACCCTCTTCTCCCTCTATACTATTTTATACTCTCTACTGGTTCTCCTCCTACCCTATTTGACCACTCCTCAGTTTCATTTTCTAGGTTTTCATTTAGATCAATTCCACCAACCATGAGTGTCCCTTAAAGTTCTGTCTTGGTCTTTTTATCCTTCTATGTTATTTCTCCTGACAATCTCATCAATTCTTATGGATTCAACTATCATTTCTATGCAGATGATTCTCAGATCTTTTTGTCTAGTCCAGCCCATCTGATTTCCAGACTCAAATCTCCAGTTGCCTATGACACTTTGGACTGAAGGCCCCATGGATGTCTCAAATTCAACATGTCCAAAACTGAAATCCTCTTTCACCTTGAAATCCTGCCCTCTAACTTCCCTATTACTGCCCATGCAGACTTGGAACCTAGGTGGCATCCTCAACAACTCATTCTCACTTCCCTCCCCAAATATCCAGTCAGGAAGTCTTGTCCTTTCTAACTTAATAACATCTGTTTCTCTTCCCTGATGCTGCCACCACCTTGAACCAAGCTCTTATCACCTCATGTCTAACCTGTAGCAGTAGCCTTCTGTTTAGTCTCCTTGCCTCAAGTCTCTTTCCCACTACAGTCCAGTACTCATTCAGCTCTCAATATGATCTTTCTAAAGCACAAGTCCGACTGTGTTATTCTCTCCCTATTTAATTAATCACAGTGATACTCTATTGCCTCCAGGATCAAATATAATATTCTTTACTTTGTTTATAAAACCCTCCATTACCTGATCCCTTCCTACCTTTCCAGTAGTCCTCTACCTTACACCCCCTTCCCTTAACTGTGGTCTAATAATGCTGACCTCCTTGTTATTTTTTGAAAGTGATGCTCTATCATTTCTTGACCCCAAACATTTTCATTGTCTCCCATGCCCGGAATTCTTTCCCTCCTCATTTCCATCTCCAAGCTTCCTTGGCTTCAAGTCTCAGCTAAAATCCCACAGGGTGCCTTTCTCTATCCACCTCGATCCTAGACTTCCTTTCTGTTGATTATCTCCATCTCGCCCTCTATATATCTTATTTAATCATAGTTGTTTGCTTATTTTCTGCCTCATTACACTGTAAACTCCTTAAGAGCAGAGACTGTCTTTTGTTTGACAAAGTATCTGGCCCATAGTAGGCACTTAAATATTTGTTGACAGACTAAAGGCCTTTTTAGGGGGGATCCTAACTTTGTCGTCCAGTGTGTTAACTGTTTCTCCCAAGTTTGTTACCTGAAGATTTTTTAACACTCAAAAAATACTCTCACTTTAATATAATAAACATGATATTATGATATGATGTGATATAATAAATATAATTGTATTAACATAATATAGTTAGAGCTAATATAAATGTCTATTTCCATCCTAGCCAGATGATTTAGAGGCCAGGGAGTACTTAAAAGTCATTATCTGAGTGGAAAGCTGCAAGTTTATCACTGTGAATGAAGTTCTTAGGCTTTTATACCTTTGTGGGTAGGTGAGATCTGTGGGAAAAGAGCTATTCATGTGGTTAGGGTGGGCCCACTGTAAAATCTTTGTAAGATAAAAATAAGAGCCATTTTAACATTGGCTAACTTTTCTTGTTTTTAATTCTAATTAGGTCATAGAGGTGTGGGGATGGCTGCTCATTTTTCTTTTTCTTACTTCTCTACATTTCTTCCCTCCTATTCTCCTCTATGATCCGCCAACCTGCAGCCCAAGGTCTGTCCTGAAAGTCTGGGCTTCTGATAGGTAACCAAGAGTAGTATCTAGCACTGAGTCAGCACTGTGCTACTCTTCTGGGTCACCTTCACACTTTCTTGCTTGTGCATTTACCTTGTGTTGTGGTTAGATTACATTTTGTTAGAATGTAAGTGCTTTGAAGGGCTGGGGAAGTCTTGCTTGTTTGTATCAGTACATGCCTGGCATATCATATAATAACATTTTTATTGCACTTTAAGGTTTGCAGAGCATTTTACATATGGCATTTGGTCCTTACAACTATGTGAGGTAAATGCTATTGCTATGCCCATTTTGCAGATGAAGAAACTGAGACTGGGAGAAGTTAAGTGACTTTCCCAGAATGACACAGGTATTAAGTGTCTGAGGTCAGATTTGAACTCAGGTATTCCTGACTATGATTCCTCTGTGCTACCTGCCTTGGAAATGAGAAGAAAATGGCAAACCAGTATAGTATCTTTCATAAGAGAACCCCAAATGTGGTCACAAAGAGTTGAACACTACTAAAAAATGTTTTCTCATTCATTACTTTGTGGTCTCTTTTCTGGAGACTCATTCCTAAAGAGAGTGTATTCATTAATTCAATCAATATTTGTTGTGTATTTTGAACAGGAGGAGTCCCTGCTCCCAGGTGACATGGGATTGGAGTGAATATTCTCCAGTTAGGGCAGTTGGACAGGATTTGGGAAAGAGAATGTGTTTCTGGAATCTCAGATTAGAATTCTGAATGCATTTTCCCAGAAAAACATTGCTGTGCATGGTGATTAGGAATGTGTGTATCACATACATACACACATGGGTGCACATGCATATATATACACACGTGCATGCACATATACACTATGACACACATGTGTATGCATGCACATGAATGTATATATGCGTGCATATATATGACACACATGTGTGTCTGTGTGTGTATAACCTGAGTTTCAAAACTCAGGGAATTTATGTCTTGCTAGGTAGGTATGACTCATTGAATGCCTGCGTGAGAGACAAGTTGTACTAGAGCTTTGGAGAAGAAATAACTTCTTCATTCCTTCTCTGACAGAGACAAATATGGTTCCAAACTCTGTTGAGACAAAGCCCTATCGAGGGAGGAAAAAAGAGACTGAGAAATAGCAGGCAGGCACAGGAGTCAGCCCACCAGGATGTCCTTATTTCCAGCTTGCCTGACCAGAGACTTAAGGGAATTTTCCTGGGGTGAGATTCAGGCCTCTCTCTTAGTTTAGCTGAGCTCATCTCATCTCTGTGTTGTTTTTTTCTCTTGTATCCTATATCTCTGTTTGCTATTTGCTTATATAAATGGGTTTACCTCTTTTTAACTATTTTTGTCTTTTGTGTGACTAGCATTTAATGGGATGGAGTCAAATGACTATGTATATAAGCTTGGCCTTACCCCTTTGCCTTTAAACCAGAAAAGCAGCTTGAACCTAAAAAAAAAAACCATTCCCCTAGACCAGCAATATTTTTTTAGAGGGGGAAGAATCAGATATAACTTCTCCCATTCTCTTCACGTCTTTTCTTTCTCCCCCTCCAGGCAGACGTCAACGTCTCCTTAGAAGAGTGATAGGCAAGATTCCAGAGATATCTACCAATTCTTCCTTGAAACGTCCATTTTATATCATCCATGTGCACATATGTAACCCATATGGGAAGCAGACATTCTACACATACTGCATAAGAAAACGTGAGCATTTCAGTATAGTACTAATCAGAGGTCAGTATGATACACTGGGAGATTTTCTTAAAAGTACAGGAAGGCTTGGGTTCAAATCTTAGCTTTGGCTTTACTGGTTGTTGGACTTTGGACTAGTCACTTAAGTTCCTTGTGCCTCATTTTTTTCTTCTGTAAACCATGAATATCAACTATCATTATTTTTACTACGTTTCAAGTACATTAGAATTAAAACAGTCTACTATGAACTGGCCTGGGAATCTAAACACTATAACATTGTTCTTCTAGGAAAATGTTCTTTGCTGTCCAAATAGTCATCTTATAAATATATTTCTGGACACAAACCGCTTGACAAAGCAGTAATCCATGAGGAGAAACTTTGGAGGTAGCTAACTAGGAGAATGACTGTGTGAGCAACGAAAGAAAAATGATTCTAATGGGTAGGACAGCTTCTCTGTTCTCCAGAAATCTTGCTGATTTGAGACTACCCCAGACGTGGAAATTATGTAAGGAATATCAAAGGAAGTTCTGGGTCCATCCCTCTTCTCATTTGCTCCTCTGGCTTAGCTGCCTTACTCATTACTTTTTGCCCCTTCCCCCAGCTCTCCATCATTCCATGTAGGTGCTCCCCTTTCAGTGTTTTCTCCAGAGCTGTGCATATGTTTCCAAGAGCAGCTCCTCTGACCTTGAACAGAATCCTTTATATTGGCTTTATGAAGAGACCTAGGTTGACCCACAGAGAGAACTCAGGCATATGTTTCTGTTCAGCCTTCATTCAATATGCATTCGTACAATATAATACTCCTGTCTCACCCATGGGGCCCCCAGAGATCCAATCAAAAGGTCCCATCTGTGTGTTTGTTTTTTACTCTTGTCAGCCTGAGAACTTAATTAGTTCAAAGCTAAGACATTTAATGAAACAGTATGACAAGAAAAATTGCAATAGAACATTCCCTCTATAAAACCAGAGCAAATTCTGCCACAAGTACACACACCATCAGAGGGGAGGGTAAGCAGAGGAATCATATAGGCAGGGAACATTTGTGATCCCTAGCACAGATCTCTTCTGTGAAGTAACCTCACTGTTTTTACCACTCCTGCTCACTGTCAGGTGTATCATCTGCCAGTGATTGGTGCCCACATATTTTCACTTGGTCATTGCTCCAATGGTCTTGGGGGTTACTGGGTATAGTTCTGCTGTGTGCTGTCACACTGGTCTCAGATGGCCTGCTCTAGTGGCTGTTGAAGTTTTTCCTGGGAGACATTGCTTCCAGCCACCAGATTTTGGGTTTATTTCTTCAGAACCAACCAATGGCCACCTCAGTTTTCGTGGTATTAATTACTAAATGCCCTTCCTAATAAGGAATGGGGCAGCTAGGTGGGGCAGTGAATAGAGGTGGGCCTGGGATCAAGAAGACCTAAGTTCAAATCTGACCTCAGACGCTGACTAGCTGTGTGACCCTGGAAATCACTTAACCCTGCTTGCCTTAGTTTCCTCATCTGTAAAATGATCTGGAGAAGGAAATAGCAAACCTGTTGGTGTCATTTCCAAGAAAATCCCCAAAAAGGGGTCTGGAGACATAGATGACTGAAACTATGGAATCACAAGATCAGACTGACTCCTCTTCAGTCACAGCCAAAAGCCGAGCAGGGCGCCCTCCATCTAAGGTCGAGTCATTTCTGGGTGTGGGAGGAGGCTCCAGATAACTAAGCAATTTGGAGTAAAGCATTCCCAGCATCTGCAGATTTGGCATGTAAATGGTTTGATCTAAAAAGATAAACTCAGGTCAGAGTCCCCCACCCACTAGTCTGCATTCCTGTGTGCGTAACTACCAGAGGCAAAACTCCTTTGTTTGCCACTCAGCTTTAGGTATGTAAAATCTTGGCTGTTTCCTGAAGTCCACTATAATATGATACTGCTATGTTATTTTATTGTTTGTCTTACGTTGCCAAATAAGAGCATGCCATCAGAGAAATGATGACATGACTTGCACTTGACTTTGTTTTGCTGTGCAGGTCACCAGCCTCACTTCTCCTCCTGAGTCACCTTGATCCTGATGACTGGAGATGACCCAGGATGCACTGGGAGGCCTGGGGCCCTTTCATCCAAGGTCTTTGCAGATACTCACTTAGGGTAAGGTAACTCACTCTAAAAAAGAAAGCTGGGAGGGAAGTAGCAAGTTACTATTGATAATCACTCTAAAACCAGGAGGGTCCAGGGGACGGGAAGGGAAGGAAAGGGAAGGAAAGGGAAGGAAGGGAAGGGAAGGGAAGGGAAGGGAAGGGAAGGGAAGGGAAGGGAAGGGGAGGGGAGGGGAGGGGAGGGGAGGGGAGGGAAGGGAAGGGAAGGGAAGGGAGGGAAGGGAAGGGAAGGGGAGGGGAGGGGAGGGGAGGGGAGGGGAGGGCAGGGGAGGGGAGGGGAGGGGAGGGAAGGGGAGGGGAGGGGAGGGGAGGGGAGGGAAGGGAAGGGGAGGGGAGGGGAGGGGAGGGAAGGGGAGGGGAGGGGAGGGAAGTAAGCAGTCAAGAAACTATACACAGAGACTACAACATTGTAAATGGGAAAAAACGACATGCCTAAAAATTAAAAATAAATGTAATAAAATTATGAAGATTAACCAGGACTTGAATAAAAAAAATATGAAAAGACACTCCCAACTTATCTCTTTGTGGAGGGAGGAGGTCCACAAATGATACACATTCCACATATTTTTGGATTTTCTCAATGTATCAATCAGTTGTGCTGATTTCTTATTTCTTCTCTAAGCCTCCCACCCCACTCTACTATCTATCATATGGGGTAACTCTCAGGGAGGAAGTAGAGGGGGAATACATGGGATAGTACAATGATGTAAGAAACAGAAAACATCAATAACAATTATTTAAAAATTAAAAAAAACTTTGCTATTTCCTGACACATTTACTAATTAGACAAAAATTTAGGTTAGCCCAAAGGTCAGGTGAAAATAAGAAAAGTTTCCTTTTTTCATGACTAGAAACAGTGGCATTATTTATGGAACCCACGGGCATTCTCTGTTCTGTGCTTGCTGTGGATACCAACATTCTCAACCTAGCTAATACCAAGGTCAAATGAGTTGTGTAGTTTTGTGACTGTTTAGATGATGTGATCATAACTGTGACCCATTAATGGGAGATGGGATAAGTCTGGGTAATTTGGAGCTAGCTTCACCATTCTGAAAAGGGTAAAAGAATGGGGTAAAGTGACCTGGTGCTTCAGAAGGGAAGTGAATGTGAAAAGCTTTGCCCTCTTTGAATATGGGGTGGGAAAGTAAAATTTTAGAAGGAATCAGACCAGAGCAAGGTATTTGCAAGGTATTTCTTCAAGCTGGGAAAAGTTTGAAAAATTTCAATCTGCCTATCCCATATACACCTGACTTGAAAAGTGTGTCCCCTATGTTCACTGAAGGCTTTGAAACCTTAATGTAACACATCTGAATTACCAGAAAACAAGTATCTCTGTGCTGTAGGGAGCAGAATTGTCAGTCTCTAAAAAAGTGACAGAAGCATTTTTAGACTTCCAGTCAAGATGGCTTCCTTAGTGGGAGGCAAACCACCCAGCTAAAATATGTCTACTAAAACTTAACCTTAAAGTTCACACCAGACCAAATAATGATCAGGAAACTATTTCCTGGAATTTTTTTCCATCCCAAAACTATACAAAAAGTCAGCCAATATGGATAATAGGAAAGTCCCTTTCCCAACCCAGCAGAACAAGTTTCAGCATCTTCATACATGATCTCAGACAGGATACATGAAACCCATAAGGCTTTGTTTCTAAAGCAAGAGGGGAAACTCCCCTGAAAAAGTCCCAAGGTGGGTGTCTTGGAAGCCCCAGGGATCAGGAATGACAGTAGAAGTAGCAACCAATGAATATGCTCAGACCAGGACAGCTAAGGCCCAAGGATCCTGGTCTTAAGACTCTGGAGGGTGCTTTGAAGATTCATCACTCTGATCCAAGGGGATCTAATCCTAAGAGTTAGAAAATCCAAGGCAGGATTAAGCAGAACCTACCACTTTCCTCAAAAGCACATCAAGGTATATAGAGCTCAATTCTCACACAAAATGCCATTTCAGACACTAATGCTGGAGAGATAAGTAAATCAAAGAAGACATCAACCAGTAATTTTTTTTAATTATTGCAGATCTAAATCTCTCAAAAAGTGGAAGTTTAATTGTAAGCAGTGATTCAAAGGATGTTCCCTAAGCACTTGAATGAATAACTAGAAGAAATGAAGCAGAGGTAAAAATGAAATAAAAACTTTAGGGGAAAGAACTGGAAAGAAAATAAGCAGCTTAGAAAAGAAAGTGGTAAACCTTACTCAAGAAATAGAATCTATAAAACTAAAATGGATCAAACAGAAGTTAGGACTCTACAAAGACAGTGAGAAATAGAACAAAATTAAAAGATTGAAAAAGAAGAAGACAATGGCCACAGTGAAATTATTTAAGAATCACTAGACTCCCTGAAAACTACAATTAAAAAAAAAGAAGCCTAGATACGCATTTCAAGAAATCATAAGTGATCTTTTAGGATCAGAAAGCAAAGATGGAAAGAATCCACTGATTGCTTCCTGAAAGAGATACATTATTTCATTTAAGTTGTTGGTTTTATTGGCAAGTTGGTCAAAATATGTCTATTAAGATCTATTTCTTCTTCATTTAATATGAATTCTCCTTTTAAATCTTTGATATTGGAAACTTGTTTTTTCTCTATCTTTTAAATCAAATCAGCTAAATGTTTCTATATTTTATTGCTTTTTCTTCACATACATACAAATAACACAATGCTCTGAATCCTTCTCAGGACTGTCATATTAAATGAGAAATTTGTAAAGGGCTTTGCAAATCTTAAAGCATTATATAAATGTTAAATATTGTTATTGCTATTATTATTGTTAACTTTTCAATGTTTCTCTTGACTCCCACATTTGTATTTCAAAGTTTCTATTCAGCTTTAGTCTTTGCATCAAGAATACTTGGAAATCTTTTTTATTGAAAGTCCATTTCTCCCCCTGTATAATTATATTCAATTTTTCTGTGTAAGTTATTTTTGGTTGTAGGTCTATATCATTTACCTTTTGGAATTTGAATTACATGCTCTTTGTTCCTTTATGTTGTAATTGTTAAATCGTATATGATATTAATTGATTCCTTAGTACTTGAATTCTTTCTTTATGGACACTTGTGGTATTTTTTTCTCTGTTCTAGAAGTTCTGGATTTTGACTTTGATATTCCTAGGAATATTGGGGTTTCTTTGGGGAGGTGATTGATGAATTCATTCTGCTTTTACTTTGTTTTCTTCTTTTAATGTGTTCTCTGCATTTTCTTTTATGATTTTTGAAATGTGATATCCAGGCTCTTTTTCTGTTTATGGCTTTCAGGTAGTTCAGTGATTCTTAAATAATCTCTCTTTGATCTGTTTTCCAGGTCATTTTTTTTTAATAAAAATTTATTTATTTAACTTTTTACATTCATTTTCACAAAATTTTGGGTTCCAAATTTTCTCCCCTTTTCTCCCCTCCCCCCACCCCAATACACCGAGCAATCTAATTTTCCCTATCTCCAATCTGCCCTCTCTTCTATCATCCCTCCCTTCTCTTATCCCCATCTTCTCTTTTGTCCTGTAGGGCCAGATGACTTTCTATTCCCTATTAACTGTATTACTTATTTCCTAGCAGCAACAACAATACTAAACAGTTGTTCCTAAAACTTTGAGTTCCAAATTCTCCCCATCCCTCCCTCCCCATCCATTCCCTTTGGGAAGGCAGGCAATTCAATATAGACCCTATCTGTGTAGTTTTGCAAATGACTTCGATAATAGTCATGTTGTGTAAGACTAACTGTATTTCCCTCCATTCTATCCTGCCCCCCATTGTTTCTATTCTGTCTTTTGATCCTGTCCCTCCCCAAGTGTTGACTTCAAATTTCTCCCTCCTCCCATTGCCCTCCCTTCCATCATCCGCCCCACCCTGCTTATCTCCTTCTCCCCCACTTTCCTGTATTGTAAGATAGGTTTTCATACCAAAATGAGTGTGCATTTTATTCCTTCCTTTAGTCGAATGTGATGAGGGTAAACTTCTTGTTTTTTTCTCAGCTCTCCTCTTTTTCCCTCCACTAAAAAGCCTCCTGCTTGCCTCCTGAATGAGAGATAATTTACCCCATTCCATTTCACCCTCTTTCCTCCCACTACATTTCTCTCTCACCATTTACCTTGATTTCTTTTAAGATATGGTCCCATCCTATTCAATTCACTCTGTGCTCTCTGTCTCTATGTGTGCATGCATGTGTGTATGTGTGTGTGTGCACACGTGTACATGTGTGTGTGTGGTCCCACCAACTACCCAGATACTGAAACTTTTTAAGAGTTACAAATACTGTCTTTCCATGTAGGAATGTAAACAGTTCACTTTTGGTAAGTCCCTTATGACTTCTCTTTGCTGTTTACTTTTTCATGCTTCTTCTCATTCTTGTGTTTGAAAGTCAAATTTTCTTTTCAGCTCTGGTCTTTTCATCAAGAATGCTTGAAAGTCCTCTGTTTCATTGAAAAACCATATTTTCCCCTGAAGTATTATACTCAGTTTTGCTGGGTAGCTGATTCTTGGTTTTAGGCCTAGTTCCTTTGACTTCTGGAATATCCTATTCCATGCCCTTCGATCCCTTAATGTAGAAGCTGCTAGATCTTGAGTTATCCTGATTTTATTTCCACAGTACTGGAATTGTTTCTTTCTAGCTGCTTGCAAGATTTTCTCCTTGAGCTGGGAGTTCTGGAATTTGGCCACAATGTTCCTAGGAGTTTCTCTTTTTGGATCTCTTTCAGGCGGTGATTGGTGGATTCCTTCAATACTTATTTTGCCCTTTGGTTCTAGAATCTTAGGGCAGTTTTCCTCGATAATTTCATGGAAGATGATGTCTAGGCTCTTTTTTTGATCATGAGTTTCAGGTAGTCCCATAATTTTTAAATTGTCTCTCCTGGATCTATTTTCCAGGTCAGTTGTTTTTCCCATGAGATATTTCACATTCTCTTCCATTTTTTCATTCTTTTGGTTTTGTTTGGTGATTTCTTGGTTTCTCGTAAAGTCATTAGACTCCATCTGTTCCATTCTAATTTTGAGAGAACTATTTTCTTCAGTGAGCTTTTGAACCTCTTTTTCTATTTGGCTAATTCTGCTTTTGAAAGCATTCTTCTCCTCATTGGCTTTTTGAACCTCTTTTGCCAATTGAGTTAGCCTATTTTTCAAGGTGTTATTTTCTTCACCACTTTTTTGGGTCTCCTTTACCAAGGTATTGACCCGTTTTTCATGCTTTTCTTGCATCTCTCTCATTTCTCTTCCCAGTTTTTCCTCCACCTGTCTAACTTGATTTTCAAAATCCTTTCTGAGCTCTTCCATGGCCTGAGCCCACTGGACATCCACCTGGGATGTCTGGGATACAGAGGCCCCGACTTCCACGTCTTTCCCTGATGGTAAGAATAGTTCCTCGTCATCAGAATTGAAAGGCAGGAACATCTGTACCCCCTCAAAGTAGCTCTCTATAGTCTTATTTTTCTTCCCTTTTCTGGGCATTTTGCCAGCCAGTTACTTGACTTCTGAGATTCCTGTCCACCCCCGCCTAGATCTGCCCAGCTGGTGCTTGGGGTCTGAGATTCAAATGGGCTTTTCACGGCAGGTGTGGCTGCTATCCAATGTGAGCTTAAGTTCTGGTGCTTGGGTGGGGGCAGGGCCACCTCCCAGGCTCAGTTCCCTCAGGGGCTTTATGCAGAGACCTTCAGTAATGGGGCAGGTGGGGGTAGGGCTGTCTCCCAGGCTCAGTTCACTCAGGGGGTTTATGCAGAGACTTTCGGTAATGGCCGTGAACTTCTGCCTGCCTGCTCGGGGAGTCCTGGGCTGCCACCCGCTGCCTCTGCTGCCTGATGGGGCCCGAGTCACAGAGACACCCTGCTCCCCTCTCGGCCAGCTCAGAAGTCTCTCTCACTGACCTGGGGCATCTGTGGGCGGAGGGACCTTCCCGGCCGCTGGAGATTCCATCCCTGAAGCCTGCTCGGATCTGCTCCTCTGGGGCTGTGGCCAAGGCAGCACAGGTGTGGGCTCCACTGTCCAGAGTGCGACGGACCCCTAGGTATGGCTCTCCAGGGCTCTCTGGAACGGAAATCTTTTCCACTGTGTTTCTGTGTGCCTTACAGTGCTCCAGAATTCGTGGGGAGTTCTTCTTGTAGGAAATATATGGGCTGTGGGTTTGGAGCTAGCATACGTGAGTCTTTCTACTCCACCATCTTGGCTCCACCCCACTCATTTTTTAAATAATAGGAATTACCTTACATTTTCTTCTACTTTTTCAATCTTTTGACCTTGCTTTAATATTTCTTGTTCTCTCAAGTAGTCATTACCTTTTTTTTGATCCATCATAATTTTTGGTGAATCTGTTTTTTGGGTAAGGTTTTATACTTTGTGCTAAGATGTTAATTCTCTTTTCAAGTCTCTCCTTCATAGTTTTCATTTCTTTTCCATCCCTCTCATTTCATTTTTAATATCATTTAAAACTCTCTAACAAAAAACCTTAGAACATTTTTTTTCTAGGAATTCGAATTGATTTTGTGGTCAAGCTGTATATTTCTTAGAGGCTTTGCTGGTGGGTATTTTGGAGTTATCCTCCTCTTTTGCCTTTGTGACTTGGGCATTCCTAGAATCACAACAACTCTATTTATTGTTGAGATTGTTCACTCATTCTTTCAGCCTTGCTGCCCAGTTTGGGACTAAGTGTCTTCATTCATCCTGATGTGTATCTGGCCACTGGACCCAGATAGCTCTGGAGAAGAAAGTGAGGCTGGTGACTTAGCACAGCCCTCCCTCACTTAAATCCAATTCACTTGCATGTCATGGCATCACCTTCATGATGTCATGGTCCTCTTTGAGAACAAAGGACAAACTACCAATAGGAACAGGGCTCCAGTATACTCTAGAAGAGGCAATGTTGGAACTTTGCATAATTCTTGTCTGCTTTGTTTGTTGTCCTACTACTGCAGTCAGAGCAATAGTACTTTGACCCTGTTCTTTGTGGGGTTTGGCTCTGAGATCCTTCATCCTATAAAAAGCAACAGCATCAAGGTCCCTGTGACCAGTCTCAGATTACCCCATGGGGTAAGGATCAGAGAATGATGAGACTGTTCTTTGAGAGGGGGAGAGATTGGACCATTCCCCAGTCACCCAAGGTTGGCCTTAGCATCAAGTCCAAAGTTAGGAAGTAGACAGGAGCAAACAAAAAAAAAATTCCACTCTAAAAATCTATTGATAGGAGCATTCAATACACAAACCCAGAAGAAAAGAATGACCCCAAAATATCTACAAGCAAAGTCTCAAATGAAAACATAGCTTGGGCACATATTCAATTAGAATTAAGAGATGAAGCAAGAGTTTAAAAAGAGTTAAAACTGTTTTTCTAAATATAATGAAAGCCTATATCAGATTTCTTGCCACCCTGGGGAAGGGAGAGAAAAAAAAATTTGAAACTCAAAATATTATAAAAGTGAATGCTGAAAACTATATTTACATGTAATTGGAAAAAAGGAAATACTGTTAAAATGGGGGGAAAATAAAATGAGAACACTAGAGGAAAAATTGGAAAAGAAATGGTAACTATGAAAGAAAGAATTTGAAAGGGAATTAAAATGCCATAAGAGGTACAAAACCCTGTCCAAGCAATAAATTTCCTGAAAATTAGAATGGGTCAAATAACAACAATGATAACTGGCATTTATATAGCACCTACTGTATGCTAGCCATTTATGGTAAGTACTTTACGAATATAATTTCATTTTATCCTTGTAATAACCAAGTGAAGTAGATGCTACTTTTGGCTACATTTTGCAGCCAAAGAAACTGAGGCAAGCAGAGGTTAAGTATTTTGCCTAGGGTCACAGATTTGAAGTTCTCCCTGTCTCCAGGCTCAATGCTCTATGCACTGTGCCAAAGACTCTATGAGACAATGAGAAATTGTTGCCTAATCACTTAAGTTGAAAGACTGGAAAACAGAAGGAAACATAAAGTTTCTCACAGTCAAAACAACTGACTCAGAAAGCATGTTGAGAAGAAAAAAATTAAGAATCATTGGACTGCCTGAAAGCCAAGACTAAAAAGAAGAAAGAAAAGAAAAAACAAACCAGCAAACCCAAAAAGAGTCTACACATCATATTTCAAGAAATCTTAGAAAACTGGCCTCTTAGAACCAGAGGGCAAAGTAGAAATAGGAAGTATCCTCCAGTCACCTCCTGAAACTCAGAAATAAAAATTCTCAGAAACATTATCAAAATCCAGTCTTCCAAGGCAAAGAAAAAATGCTGTAAGCAATCTGAAATTTAGTAGTCATCATTCTAAAGGAGTGGAGAGCTTAGAATATATTACATAAGGTAAAGGATATCAGTTTACTGTCAAGAACAGCTTGCTCAGAAAAACAGTATTATCAGATAGGGGAAACAAGGGATTTTTACTGAACTAGAGGACTTCTAAGCATTTGTGGAGCAGCTAGGTGGGCCATAGTACACAAAGGACCAGCCCTGAAGTCAGGAAGATTCATCTTCCTGACTTCAAATCTGACCTCAGACAATTACTAGCTGTGTGACCCTGGACACATCACTTCACTCTGTTTGCCTCAGTTTCCTCATCTGTAAAACGAGCTGGGAAAGGAAATGGCAAATCATTTCAGTATCTTTGCCAAGGAAACTCCAAACATGATCACAAAGAGTCAGCTATGACTGAAATTACTGAACAACGATTCCTCATGAAAAGATGAGTTAAGTAGAAATGTTGAAGTTCAAGCACAAGAGTTAAGAGACCTGTAAAAACGTACATGAACAAATATAATAACTACTTGCATTGTAATGAAGAAAGAAAGGAAAGAAGGAAGAAAGGAAAGAAGGAAGCAAGTGTCTATTAAGTGCCCACTATGTGCTATGCACTGTGAGAAGCATGCTTGCTTTAGAAAGCACTATACTCATTGTGGAAACCAGGAAAGCTCTCATTTTATTTTATATTTCCTGTGAATGGGTATCTCCCTAAAGGAGCACAATTACTAAGGCTACTACAAGGCTATTTATTTCCTTTTCCAGACTCAAATTTCCCCCATCATTCCCCATTGGCTAGATGCAACTTCCCGAACTTCCCATGTCATGTTATCTTTCTTGATATATTCTCCCTTCCTTGTCATGCATAGAATGTACATTTAAATTAGCTTACTCCACCCTAGGGAGGTGTTGGATAATATTAAATATTATCTATATTATAATATTAAATATTAAGAACTCATTAAGCATGTGCACAAGTTTGACCTTTTTACTTGAGCAGAACACTGGTTCTGCTAGGTCATAGCTCTGGGTAGAATCAGTCACCTCTGATTTGCATCCTATTATCACTCCTGCTATCTCTCCTGCAAAGCTGAGAGTCGTATTAATCCTGTGGAAGCAGAATTCCTTCCTTGGTTTCTCACAGCACTGTGCTAAGTGTTTTGCAAATATCCCTTTTGATCCTCACAAAAACCATGGGAGATAAGTTTATTATACCCATTTTACAGTTGAGGACACTGAGGCAGAGGTTAAGTGTCTTGCCCAGGATCACACAGCTAGTAAGTATTTGAGCCCAAAAAATGAAATCAAGTCATCCTGAATTCAAGCCCAGAGCTCTCTTTACATACATATATTTGTTTGTGTTTGTGTATGCATGTGTATATTCATACCTGTATGTTTACATATGTTTCATTTTAGATATAGCCAACAAGAAAATTTGTTTTGCTTTATTATATGTGTTAATAACAAGATTTTCTTTCACTTTCATTTTCAATTTGAACAATAAAGAATGGGACAGGAGAAGGGAGAGGGCAGATAATTTGCTAACTAAAAAAAAGTAAAATTTAAGAAAAAACATCAAAGGACAAATAATCTCAAAAGCAGCAAACATTAACCATCCTAAAGTACCACCCCTTGAACTGCTGATCCCTAGCACTTAATAATAGGACCTCAAGTCCTAGTGAGTTTTGCTTTCATTTTTTGGGGAAGGGTTAATTATGGGAAGACTTCTCAAAGATGACTACTAAAGGAGCTCTATCTTGATTCCCAGGCTAGCCACTAGATGATGAGTTCTGCAAAATCTAGCAGCCACAGCTCTTGGGTGCTTTGTTAGAGCTTTGAGTTGACATTACCAAGTGTGGGCAAGGTTTCATTGATTGGCCACAAGCACAGACCTATCAAGTCTATCATTGGTAGAAATGGGAAAATATCAGTAACAATAACAACATTCCCATGGGATGAGATGTAAGTCAAATGGTATCCCTTCTGTAGAGACATATCAGATAGTGATATAGTGGCATCATCACTTCCATCTTCTTTTTTGAGGTAGAATGGAAATAGGGGTTAAGTGACTTGTCCAGGATCACACAGCTCTTAAGTGTCTGAGTTTGGATTTGAACTCAGTTCGTCCTGATTTCAGGGCAGGTGCTCCATCCACAGCACTACCTAGCTGTTCCCCCACCTTCTTAAAAAAATTCAATACCTCCTACCTTCTCCTACTCTCCCCCTGCTACTATCTCCCCCTGCCCTAGTCATTTTCATCTTCTTTCTTCTCTGTGTTTTCACCTTGGTATTTCTAACTCCTGTAACTTCTCACATTAGTTTGTGCCAGCCCAGGTGGTCAGTCCTATGATGTGTGGGCATAGAGGCTGTGTTAGAACTATTCAGCAATGGCAGCTGCCAGAAAGATCAATTCAGAGATATCCGGGCACAGTATTCATTCAGTCTGCAGTCATTTTAAGAAATATCCCTTTGATCACTCAATACGAATTTTTAAAGCACCTACTACACACTAATATACCTCCCTTTTCCAGTCCCCTCCTTTCACTTTGTTGGACCCTAAGTGACTGCCTATCTGCTTCTAGTCCTGACTGTGAGTCAGAGGCACAGAGAGGTGGAAGGGTAGCATCCTCTCATATTACCCTGCACATTTCTTGATCAGGACTGTTTGGGCTTTTGCCATGTTGTTCCTAACTTCCTGGAATACCTCATTTTCAACTTTCTCTTTCTTCTATACATAGATTCCTTTGTACATATTTATTTGTATGTTATTTCCCCATTAGATCGTTAAGTTCCTTGATGGTCGGGATCGTCTTTTGCCTCTTTTTGTATCTCCATTGCCCAGCAGAGTGCCAGGCACTTAATAAAAGTTTATTGATTGATTAAGATGTTCACTGTTAATATTCTCTGCATGCTTATCTCTTTCTCTCATAAGCCCATTTTTCTGACCTCCACTCCCTGGTTCCCTCTCTCCTACCTCCTGTGGCTCCTTCCCATTCCAGCTCCTTTCTTTCCCTAAAGTATCCAAGCTTCTGTTCATCTCACTCACTCACTTTCCAGTAGGGCTCTCACCTTTAGTTCTGCAGCTCATTATCCCTTTACTACCTCTCACTGTTATTTCTCTTCTGCATGGCTATCTCCCTCTCTCCCTTGCTTACCTTTTACCTATCTGATCCTCTCCCTCCAACTCTATCTCTAGCCCCTTTCTAAGATCCCCTGGACTTCCCTATCACTCTGCCTACCTCCCCTTTCCCACCTTTCCTTATGGCCACAGGATCAGGTGATCAGAGAGGCTCAGGTGACAACACCATGTTAGGTTACCCATCTGTTAGGTTACAGATATTCTTTCCTGCAGGCCTGGGTAGTGTTGATAGCTGGAGTTCATGGCTACTGTGTCCTGCCCCCATTCAGCTCCCCCTAGGAAAAGCATCTGCCCAGCATTTGCCTCCTAACGTCTTAATGATCATCTTGAAGCATGGCTCTGAGCCTCTGGTCCTTGCTGTTCCTACTGCTGCTGCTGTTACTTCCCCATGCAGGTGAGGGAGGGGCTAGAGGACAGGGTGGAGAGTGGATGGGGAAAGTCTGTGGGGAGGGACTATTTATGGAACCTAATACGTGTTTGTTGAATTGAATCCAAGGGTTGAAGGTGAAAGGGGAGAGAAGCAGATAGACCAGGGCTAAGAGAGAGAGGAGCCAATCAGTGGGAGAATATGAAGGATCAGAAGTTGAGCTAGCCCTGCCCATGGGCCAATGATAGAATATAATTTCCCCACCTTTCTGGGCAGAGAGAATAGGGACATCTGGAGCTGGACCCGAGCTTGGGCTCCCATCATTTCTGCCACAGTAACCTCTGACTTCTTCCTCCACAGTGACCTTGGCCCCTGTGGAGTCCCAGGACTCGGATCCTGTAATTTCTCTCCTGGGGTCATTTTTAGGGGCCCTGGATATGGTCCCACCAAGCTTCCTTAGTCGTTCACAGTTCTCTGCCTTCCTAGACAATATTTCTTCTACCCTGGAAGGCTTAGAACCTAGAGATATTGGAGGAGAAGAACCTCCAACCCTAAGAGCCCCTGCACTACGGCTTCATGATTTCCTGGTGACTTTGAGGGGCAGCCGGGACTGGGAACCCCTGATCAAGCTACTAGGGGACACCTTGGCACTGTTAGGACATGAGCAGACACCTCGGGACTTTCTGGGGCACCAGGCAGGCACCTTAAGTGGGCTGGTGGAGCTGCTTCTGAATGTCCTGCTTCCTGAGGAGTCCACAGTGCCTCCCCGGCCCCCTTGTACTCGAGATGGACCTCCTGATTGTGATCTGGCTGCTGATTGGTTACCTTCACTTCTACTGTTGCTGGAAGGCACTCGCTGGCAGGCATTGTTGCAGATGATTCCTGTGGCTGACACCAACTTCACAGACCCTGGCTGGGGGGAGCCACCACCCCGACTTTTGCAGGGCCTCCTGGGCCTGATAACACCATCTGAAGAACCAGGTGCTGAAGGACCCCTTTGGGTGGGTCTACTTCGTACAGTAGGGGCTCCCCTCTATGCTGCCTTCCAGGGAGGGCTTCTGCGTGTTACCCACTCCCTGAAGGATGAGGTGTTTGCCATGCTGGGGCAACCAGAACTTGATGCCAGCGGGCAGTGCATGGGGGGTAAGTAGTGTCTGTGGGTAAGGAATTGTCAGTAGTGAGAAGAGAGGGGGTTGGGTTGTGGTGGGGTCATCTCCTTTTCTTTTTCCATCCTAGGTAACTTGAGACAGCTGCTCCTATGGTGAGTAACTGTAGACCAGATCTGAGAGAGATTGAACTGTGCCAATTAAGGGAGACAAAATGAGGGAGTCAGGTCTTGAGGGCTATAATGTAGAGGGATGGTATAGCACTGGGACTAGCCAAAGAAGAAGGGAGGGCTAAACTAGATTGCCCCCTACCCAACCACCACCCCCACTCCAAAGGCTTGATGACATCACCCATTGCTAGGCTGATTGCTTCATATGAGTCCTTCCCTGGGAAGTCTAGTCTTTGGGTTATCTAGAACTTGGCCTTGGTGGACAGGAAGGATGCAGAGAGGTCTGTGCCTCAATTTTCTTCTGGTTGAGGTAGGATTTTTTTTTTTAGTCCTATACCTCATCCCCATCTACCTGCCTCCTATGAACCATTCTCAGTAATACCTAGACTCCAAACGACCAAGCTTGTGGCAAAGTCCACATTTACCTCCCCTTCATTCCTACCCCAATGCATGACTTTGGACACAAGGTTAGAAGAACTCTGTGAATGAGTCTCTGAACTGACTGATCCTGTCTTACATCCTCCTTTTCTACTTAGGGGTGTACTACACAATGTATCCTGGGATGCCCAGGCACTAGGATTCCTATCTGGGATGCCACCCCCACCCCCTGCCCTCCTCCACTGCTTAAGCACTGGGGTACCATTGCCCCGGGCCTCCCAGCATTCAGCCCGAAGCAGCTCTCGAGAGCCTCGAGCCTTCTCCATGGATACAATCTGTTACAACGAATCAGACTCTGACTTACCCTTCAGTATCTCCAATTTCTCCATCCACCTGTATTGTCAGCATGCCAAACCCTCCACTCCCCGCCCTCCTTCCAGCATGGCTGTGACCTGTGAGACAGCTGCATGGTATGTGACCTCTCTAGAGGTGAGCGCCCAGTTTTGGTTGCAGGCATGCCATGATCAGTACCCGGAACAGTTCCTGGAAGTCATCTGCAGTAATTTCTCCCTGATATCACTGCCCAGACCCAACAGAGGCCTTGTGAGGCGGCTCTGTGCCAGTCTTCTCCCCCCACCCACCAGTTGCCCAGAAGGCCTACCTCCCATTCCCCTAACCCCAGAGCTCTTCTGGGGTTGTTTCCTGGAGAATGAGACATTGTGGGTGGAGCGAATGTGTGTGGAAGAGGGCCTAGAGGCGGTGCCCCCACAGAACCAGGCATGGGTGCAGCATGTATGCCAGGGTCCAACCCCTGATGCAAGTGCATTCCCACCTTGTCATGTTGGGCCCTGTGGAGAACGTTGCCCAAATGGGGGCAGTTTCCTGGAGATGGTATGTGTCAATGATACTCTATATGACTCCCTCGTGCCCTTCTGGCCCTGGCTGGAGGGACAGTGTAGAATTAGCCGTGGGGGTAATGATACCTGCTTCCTGGAAGGATTGCTTGGTCCTCTGCTGCCCCCGCTGCCTCCTCTGGGGCCCTCTCCTCTCTGCCTGGCTCCAGGTCCCTTCTTGCTTGGCATGCTGTCCCAGCTGCCCCGATGTCAGGCTGCAGTGCCTTCCCTCTCCCACCCTACCCGCCTACACTATTTTCTTCGCCTCCTGGCATTCCTCTTGGGTCCAGGGACTGGGGGTATAGAGGTCCAGAGGCTGCTGGGCCAGGCTCTGCTACTCTCCAGTCTTCCTGACAACTGCTCCTTCTGGGACTCCTTCAACCCCTGGGGCCGGAGTAGCATGCTACGGTCAGTGGGTGAATACCTGAAGCAGGAGCAGAGGCTGGCTCCACCTGGTCCTGGCCCCCCTGATGGTCCTATTCCAGATCCAGGCAAGAGGGAGCTACTGGCTTGCTACAGTGTGAGTACCCTGGCTTGTCAGAGGAGTTGGGGGACTGTTGGGGGATTGAAAGAAGTTTCTTTTTGCCACTACTACCTTTTTCCCCCCACTCCCTCCATGTACTTTTCTTCTTTCATAAGGCAAGGTGGAAAGATGGGTTTGGTCTTTGAGGTGGAAGGTGGAAGGGATTGCGGGCTAGAAAGGTCTGTGGAATTAGGGTGGTGTTTGAAGTGAGAATATCTAAAAGTTTAATGATTTCTGGTCTTTAAACCAAAAAGACCTGGACATGCACTTCTGACACATACTGGTTGTGTGACTGTAGGCAAAGCATTTAAGCA
Organism: Bettongia penicillata ogilbyi; assembly: GCA_023548195.1. Lineage (NCBI taxonomy): Eukaryota > Metazoa > Chordata > Mammalia > Diprotodontia > Potoroidae > Bettongia > Bettongia penicillata. The sequence continues at coordinate 5,700,426 of JAJHZJ010000447.1, read as the reverse complement.
TTCTAGGCAATCCTCACCTTCTCACACTCACAACATTCACTCTTAGTGTTCTAGGTAATTCTCTAAGACTATAATTTACAGCGTAGCTATATACCTCCATTAGTAAAGGGAATTTCCTCACTAGGAAGTTCCTTATTTCAGTGAAATCATAGGTTTATGTTCCCTCCTAAATGGCTTCCGGATGTCCAAGAGTTAGGAAATGATACCTCAAATGCCACTTTTACCGTGAAGTCTTCTTTATTACCAAACCAGAATTGAGCAATCTGATCAGTGAACTTTTATAGCACTTTATTTATGTCTTATGTATTTATCTCATTGTATTTTTGTGTCCTAACTATATCTACAGTTAGGACACAAATATATATATATATGTCTTACCTCTCTTACTAGACTGTAACCTCCTGAGTACAAGGACTATATCTTATTTATCATGTCATTTACAGAGTCTAGTGCCATGCTTTTCACATCCTGGGCATTTAACAAGATGTTAAATGAATGAATGGCTAGAATTAGCCAAGAAACTTTTATTCTAGACCCAACTGGGCATATCCCTTTATTCACCCCAGTTTTCTCATCTGTAAAATTATATAATAAGATATAGATAATATATAGTTATATCTATGTATGATGTAGAATAAATGTAGATAAGATTATAGAAGACATTATACTAGATGGTATTGAAAATCCCCTCAATTTCAAAATTTTGTGATTTATGTCACCCTACTTATTGAATCCCTGATGACGGCAAATGGAAGTGCTTTGGTTGACAGCACTCAACTAAATTAAAATATGTATTGTCACCTGCATTTACTCAGTATTATGTTCATTGATCAAGGGGATTCAGAAATAAATATGATCCCTATCCATAAGGAGTTTACCATATAACAGAGTAGTTGAGGAGACAGCCCACACCTACAAACAATTATAAATAATAACATGAAGTAGTATGAGACTGAGGCCAGTTCCAAAGTAGGTAGAATACCTGGGGAATCTATGGGACTGACTGGTGAGGAGGGTTGCCTTCTTGATGTGTTCTTTTTCCCAATGGCAGCCATTACTGTGGGAATTGCTCCAGAGAGAGAAGAGTGCTTGGGTCCTACAGATCCTTGTTCAGGTAGTGGTCCAGGGAGGGGCAGAGCAGGGGTGGGAGACTGTGGCCCATTAGACTTGGATTCCACAAGCCATTGGACCCTCAGGTTCTTTCAAGGCTTTGAGAGTATGCCCACCACAATATCACCAACCATTTTTCTTACCTTGCTATGGTCTCCTCCCTCTGTCATCCTCCAGGAATACCTACACATGCCTCCAGAGAATCTCCAGCAGTTGGTGTTATCAGCAGAGAGTGAGGCAGCCCAGGGTTTCTTGGCACTCATCCATCACTCATGGGCCCAGTTGAAGGTGGGAAGCCAAGAGGGTCACTGGTCCAGACTGAGACACAAGGGGGAGCTAGAAAATAGAAGCAAGAGATGCTTTGGATTAGAGATCCAAAGATGCATGGATAACTTGGGAGGGGCTTAGTCAGTGAGAGGAAGAACATGGTCAGGATGAAGTCATTAATCATTATTATGCTTCTGTCAGGTACCCCCATCAGAGGAGCAGGCCCTGGGCCGACTGACCGCTCTCTTGCTCCAGCGATTTCCTCAACTCACACCTCAGCTCTTTATTGATCTGTCACCACTCATCCCCTTCCTGGCAGTAAATGATCTGCTTCGCTTCCCACCTTCTCTACTGGCCAATGAGAGCGTGTGAGATACTTGTTTTTGCCACAAGCTTTCCTCTTCCCTGGCCTTTCTTATTTCCCCACCACCACCCTTGCCCTAGACCTAGCCCTATCCCACCATCCAGCATTGACTCCATATTCATTCCCTATTGTCATCCTTCTCCCCTTGCTTCTCACCATGGTCTTACCTACTTCTCTACTTGCTTCCCACCAATTCTGAGGTCTCAGCCTACCATTCATTCACAGGATCACAGATTTAGAGCTAGAAGAGACCTTGGAAGCCATTAAATCCAACCCCCTCCCTTTACAAATGAGGAAATGAGATTGAGACAGGTAATAATTTGCCCATGGTCAAACAGGTAGCGAGCTGAAGAGCCAAAATTGGAATACGGGATCCTTGACTACTAATCCAGCACACTTTTCACTATACCACGTGACCAAACATGCCAAGATAAATCCTGGGTGGCTTCACTCGGTTGAGTACTGATATCAAAACTAGGGGTCTGGAACAGTGCTAGAAGGTGATACTCCTCTCCCTCTCCAAGGCTGGCCATCATCCGTGATCGTAGTCCAGTCATGAGACCTGAGCAAAAGGAAGCCTTGGCACAGCTGCTGCTGGCACCTGAGCTGTTTGGGGAAGTGCCCGCCTGGTCTCAGGAGCTGCTGTGGGCTGCATTGCCCTTGCTGCCCCACCTCCCTTTGGAACACTTCCTGCAACTTAGTCCCCACCAGGTACTGATAATCCTTCCTATGAATGTGAAAAGTTTCTTCTCTTGACTTTGATCCTTGACCTTGACTGGTTTCTGCCCCTGCCCTTCCCCTGTTGAACGAGATGGGAACTAGTGGTCAGGTTTCATTAGGTCTATGTTCTCTCTTTCCTTTTTCCCTCCCTCCCCAAGAGTCATCCTTTAGGTGGAAAGAGAGCTTTCTGGTAGCATGTTGGGAGAAGTTTGGGCCCAACTGTGACCCCTACAGTAGCTCCCAACAAGACCCACTTGACCAAACAATGACTCAAATCTTTCTATTTTAGATTCAGTCTCTGGAGGACAGTTGGCCAGCTGCAGGGCTAGGACCAGGACAGGCCCGGCATGTACTACGCAGTTTGGTGAATCAGAGTGTCCCAGATGGTGAAGAACAAGTGCTAAAGTGAGTGGTTGTGGAGTTAAGGGAGCTAGAAATGGACAGCACTATCTGAAATTTCAAATTTGTAAAACCTTTTTGGAGAGCAGTCTGGCAAAACACAGTAAAAGATGTACAAATAAGCAGAACCTTCAATCTAATAATTCAATTGTTAGGAATATCCCCTGAAAGTGTTATCCAAAAGTAAACAGAAAGATTTGTTTAAAGATTTTCAGAGCAGCATTATATGTAATTAAAAAAAAAACCCACAAAAACTAAAAACAACCTTACAACCACAGGGGAGTGGTTTGATTAAATGTAGTAATGATATAGTATGATGAACTGTTATAATTCATAGACATTGACAAGTGTAAGGAATTTTTAAAATCTAGAAAGAACTTTATGAAATAATGAAAAGTGAAGAAAAAGACTCCAACTGAGATCGTAAGAGGAAAAATCCCTTTGGGGATTTAGAGGGAGGGAATGAAAAGAAGTTAGGATACTTTAGGTGCTGAAATTAATTGATTTAAATGTAAATAGGTACTAAGCAAATTTAGTTGTTTGTACTGATGCTTAATGTTAAGTTTCCTGCATCCTGGGTCATCTCCAGTCATTCTGATGAATATCTGGTCACTGGACTCAGATGGCTCTGGAGGAGAAGTGAGGCTGGTGACCTACACAGCCCTCCCTCACTCAAAGTCAAGTACAAGTCATGTCATCATTTCTGGGATGGCATAGTCTTCTTTGGGACCTAAGGATGAACACAATGTCAAGTTTTTAATAAAAGATTTAATTTCCAGAAAAGGAAAAACAAGACTAGCCATTGGCAGAGGCAGTGGAGCAAGAAAGGGCTAAAATGAAATTGTCGGAATCTGGGGAGAAAGAGAGAAGGGAGAATGTGATATCCTCAAGTGGCATAAAGCTTGAGTGATGCCTTTTCAAGGCCAGGCTTGGTACCACAGAGTACCAGCATGTTCTGTATATACAATGCCATAGAGCCCTGCTTAGTGGCTATAAGATTCCTCTCTTCATGCTCATGTTAGTACCCACATAGAAATTGGCTCTGTGATTTCTCAGGCTGGGGTCCCTTGCCTGCTTCCTAAGTACCGAGGAACTTCAGAGTCTTGTGCCCTTGAGTGACCCCATGGGATCAGTAGAGCGAGGACTGCTTGAATGTGTGGCCAATGGAACCCTCAGCCCTGAAGGACGGGTAAGCCCCTTGATGGAAGAACCCTAGCTCCAGGGCTCCCTTGCTGTGCCCATGTAGACCGTTATTACTCATCTGACTTAACCAGGACTTTGTGGAGTGGTGTAAGGCCCTTTCTGCCTTCCTGTCACCATGTACGACCCTCTGTTATTACCTTTTCCTAGCCCTGTCTTTCCTCTGGTTTCTGATACTTCCACTTCCTCCAGCACCATTTCATCCCACCTTGGCCCACACCATTCCTGTCCCTCCTCTTCTTCCTTTTCCTTAACCCCTCCACATTTTTGTCCCAGGCCAGGGCCTAAATACCTCTGAATGATTGAAGATAAAGTTAAGAGGCTGGCAGTCAGGTGTCTGTCTCCCATTTCCTGCTTCCAATCCTTATTTTGCAGGTGGCACATGAACTGCTACGGGTGCTTCGTTCAACTGGGGGGGCAGAGTTGAGTCCCCAGGAGCTGCAGGCCTGGGGCCCCCTCTTCTCTCAGCTTGAACTCAGCTTCCTGGAGGAGCTATCAGAGTCTCAACTCAGAACTATTCTCCCTGCCTTGCAAAGAACTGACCTCACACTTGGCCAGGTCAGAGCATCTCTGATCCCCTAGGAAGCCTCATTTGCCCCTATTTCTCAAAAAAATCTTCCCCTGTTGGCACCATGCCTTATGTTGTGATCTGAGTAAGCTGTGAGTCAGACAGACAGAGATAATGAGCACTAAGTAGGGGGAGTCTAATGGTAGGACCAGGAGGTTTCAGGAGAGAGGTTCTTTTGTGTGACATGAACCATCTGGTAAAGTCTATGAACTCCTTAGAATAATGTTTTAAAAATACACAATTATACTAAAATACAATTATAAAAATACTAAAAAAAAAAAGTTCACATACATCAACTTAAGAGCCCTTGCTTTAGGGGCTAGCGGCTGGACTGATTCTTCATTCCTATGCTTCTTCCTCACTTTAGGCTACCCTACTGCTTGAGCGCCTCCTCCCACAAGAAGATGTAAGTGGCAGATCCTCTCTTCAAATGTTTCCCTGGCAGATCACTGACCCCCTTCCCCACTGCCACACTCACCACATCAGTCCTTGAGCTTTTGCCTCTTCCTCAGGCATCCTGTACTTGTTTCTCTTCAGTTGTCAGTGGAAGACCTCTGTGCTCTCCGTCCTCTCTTTCCGGGTCTTAACCCACAGTCCCTCAGACTCATTCCCTCAGAGGTCTTGGCTGCAGCCTGTCCCTGCTTGTCATCCACTCTGTCCAAGCTTTCATCAGCTCAAAAAGCAGCATTGTTGCAATCTTTTCGGGTATGTAAGTAGATGGAATGAGTAGTGGAAATAAATAATACTAATGATTGAGAGGGTAGCAGATGCCTCTAGCTCTGTCCTCTGTCCTTCTTGTAAACATGGCACCCCAAAATGACGGAGATACAAAAACAGCACCAGCAATTTTTATTCAGGTGAAAGATGGAGTTCAAATCACAGGACCAATTGGTGCAGATCCAACTGTGTGTCCTGCTGACCAGGTATATCTAAAGTTTTCTCACTCCACTCTAGCTCCACAGGTCTCAGGACAGTTTTATTTGTCTGACTTGGGAGACTTTCCCTCCTCCAATGGTTTCCAAGAAGTCAGACCTGTTCTACTCCCTGCCCTAACCTGCAATAGATTTTATTTGTCCCTTGGGAGGGGTTCCAGAATCCTGGAGCTGGTCCAGATTCAAGAAATGTGGTCCAGGTGTGTCTCATGAGTTACCTCATGTGTCTGAGCACCTGGTTGTGTAGGAACCTAAGGACTCCCAAGGTCTGTCTTATGAGCTACAAAATGGAGTGGAATGGCCCGACAATGAGAAATCCTGAAATGGTAGGGAACTATTTCTATCCCTACCCCTGCCCAAAAGGACCATACTGTGGCTCCTCCTCATCTTCCCTTTCCCCCAACTGCCATGGTTCCTTTTTCTTTTCTATGGGCTAAACATTACCCCTCTCAATTCTGCCCCAACCCTACCAGCCAGGCTCTCTTATCTGGCCAGCATGTTTACTTCCCTTGCTGCCTCTAAAGATGCTACAATTGGACACCCCAGTTCTTTTGGCCAATCTCAGTCCCTATCGGGAGCTACCCTGGTCTGAACAGCAGGTAACACTCCCTGCTTGGCACTTTCTTCTCTCTCTCTCACTTCGGTACCCAATCTAACTTGATGTTTATAAGCCCTCCCACACTGGCTCTTCACCCCTCCCTTTCTCCATTTCTTCATTTCCCTTTCCCTGGGGAGATAGTATGTGGGAAGAGGTAGGGACTTTGGGAAGATGGGAGCTAGCCATGGTTCTGGCCCTTAGGGAGGTAGATGAAATGGACTCTGGGTAACAAGTCTTTGGTCAGTGCCTTTATAGACAGAGGCCCCTTTGGTTTCACTTCCTTTGCAGGCTCAGTTTCTCTGGAAGAAGATGTCAATGACCACCAAACTGACCCTAAGAAACTTGCAGTGAGTGTCTTATGTCAGAAACAGGAAGTTTCTCTTGTGTTCCCTCTGCCCCTGTTGAGGCAGCATACCTCCTTCTGTTCCACCCTGACCCTTGCAGTGCTAAAGAGAGACAGGGAGCTCTCATGTCTGGTCTACTCAAGATGTCTCTAGGGACTCTAGCCAAGATCATCTAACACTGATAGATGACTTCTCCTTAGAAACATACACACACACACACACACACACACACACACACACACACACACACACACATTTATGTTGTTGAGTTTTTTCAGTCACATCCAATTCTTCATGACCTCATTTGTAATTTTCTTGGCAAAGATAGTGGACATACATTTATACACATATGCACACACACACACACATATACATACAATTTTGACAGCATTATAGGTGTCAAGCTGGGGGTGGGTGGGAGGGATCAGGGGATAGGCTGTTGTCTGTCTTAATTGCTTCTCCCAAGTTTTTTCCCTCAGGTCTCTGGGCACCCTGGCAGGAGGCATGACCTGTGAGTGGCTGCAGCAGTTCAGCTGGCAGACAGATTTCCTTAAAGTGGTGGTCTTGCTCTACCGACTGCCTGGTGGGGTTCGAGGGAGCCTGGTGAGAGACTTTACTACATGCATTATTGGGAAAACAGTGTTATCAGACACTAAGAAAAGGAAAGAGCAGCGTTGGTATCAGATTTTCAATCTAGGCTTCTGAAAACACTTCCTTCCCTTCCACAGAGGGCCTGTATTTGGGAGGAACTACAGAGGAGGATGGAAATGTCTGAACTGGAGCTAGGAGGCCTGGGACCAGACCTGAATGGTCTGCAGCAGGAACTACTCTTCCAATTACCGTAGGTACTGGGATCCAAAGTCATGGGGTGAGGATTATAGCTCCAAGTTCCAGGAGGCCTATTGTGGGGTAGATGGGAATTTTTTCATTAGGAGATGCTGTCAAAAGTGGTTATTTCCTGCTTTGGATCATAGAGCCTTTCATAGTGTTTAATAAGTGCTTGTTGGACAAGGTTGGGTTGAATTGGATTGGTTTGGGTCACTCAGATTACTTCTGGATCAACAGGTAAGGATTCTGGTTAAAATGACTAATTCTATTGGTTGGCAACCCAAAAATGCACCCTAGGCATGGGAGGAGTAAAGGAGTATGTTGCCTTTGTTTATCTCCATGCTTTGCTTCTACTGCAACATGTATCTGAACTACGTTGCTGGAAATTTTGGGGAAGTGAGGGGGGATGATCTCAGGGCTTCTCTAGGAATGAAGCAGTGATAAAAAGTAAATTGTAATATCATATTCCTGAACCTTCCTCCATATTCTCCAGAGACTGCAATCTCTCCACTATAACTGTTTTGTCTGGCCCAGTTTCAAAGTTGTCATCTCTGGTTTTCTTTGATGATGTTATTTTGTTTATCAGGGAAATAGGACTACTTCCAAAGTCATTTCCATGCAAGGATGTGTGGGTTCTATTATGTCACTTCCTATCTGAGCAACTGTGCCCTCCTCCGTCCCCTAATTTCTTAGTAGAATGGGGGAAATGTTGGAAGACCTGGTTCCTAGCTTTATCTTTCCCTTTGTGCTGTGACTTTGGATAACCTCTCTGGGCTCCAGTTTTCTAATTTGTCAAATGGAGCTATTAATTTTTATTTTGCTTACTTCAGAGTATTGTCATCAAGATCAAATTAGGTAATGGACATGGAAGCACCTTGAAATTGGCAAAGTGTTACAAAAATGATAGTTCTTTTATCATTCCTTCCTTTTTGATACATTCTATTATGTCACAATCTTTTGGAGCCAGTACCAAGTGGATTGAACTGGAGGGATGTCTCAATACCATTTCCTTTTAGAAGAACCTGAAACCATCCCACTTCCATTCTCTTTGCACTTCAAGTACAATCTTGGGAAATAAAATCAGGGATATTTAATTTTACTTCCTGTTCAAGAGTAGGGATAAGGGGTTTTGCTGGTATCATGCTGTGGTTGTAGCCTATCTGATGTCACTGCCTTTTCAGGGACACTTTGCTGTCTTGGGACTATGGGGTTCTCTGGTATCATTTTCTGACTGGACTTAGTTACCAAGGTTCTACTGATATTCATCTCTTGTAGAGTCCAGCTAATTGATAGGCTGTCCAATGATTCAATTCTCTTGGCACTGGAGCTAGTACGAGGAGACCCTGAACAATTCCTGGTGCTGCCCCCGATCAGACGAGAAGCCCTGGCAGAGAGAGCACTACGCAGTCTGGTAAGAGCCTTCCCCTCCTAGATCTTAAAAGGTGTTGTCCCCCTGAACCACCTGAGTTTTCCTTATCCTTCAGGATCTCAGATCCCTTAGGAATTAGACCCTTTCTAGACTATTTCCTAGACCTACCCACAAGTCCTGCATCTCACTTGCCCCCAGATTTATCCTTCCAGAGTCCAGATGCTGGAGAATTCAAGGAAACAACTCTCAGCCTCCCAAGTCTACCCTTTCTTAGCTGGTTTCACTGTTCAAGGATATTTTGAGGGCCAGAGTGAAATGGAGAATTACAGAACCATAGAGTCAGGGAAGGTCAGAGGTTTTGGAATATTGGTCAGTAATTGTGGTATTCTGAGACAGAGGTCAAAGTGCCTTGGATTTCCTGCTTCCCTTAGGCTCCACGGGACGTCCCACTCTCGGGGGAAGTGTTGGAGGCATTGGGCCCTCTGGTTGGATCCCTGGGGACAGAGAGTGTGGGCCGAATCCTTCCACAGACTCTACTGGCCCACCTCAATCGGCTGCAGAACTTCTGCCTGGGAGAACCATTTACCACAGGGTTGGGATGCTTGCTGTTGCATGAGTCTGCATTTGGGTATGGACCTTCAGGAGTCCAGAACTCCATTTCTCTGCTCAGTATCCTTGAATTCTAACTACCCAACTTCTACCTCCATACTTATAATACTGCTTCTCAACTCTTAGTCTCCAGTTTTCCTTCCCCCAGGTTTTTGGTTTTTCTCTTGATCTAAATCCCTTCTTCTTCTGCCACTGACTTCACCACAAATTCCCCAGGCGGCCAGAACTTTGGAGCCGAGATGAAGTGGAGCAGGCTGGACGCCTGGTGTTGACTTTATCTTCTCAAGCCATTCTTCTACTGCCCAGGGTGAGGTGGGGACAGGGAGCAGGTGGGGAGGGCATGGAATTCCATTCACTAAAATGTAGGTAATTGATCCATAACTTAGTATCACATGAAGAAACAGGGAGGGGAGAAAAAGGAGAGAGGCATTCAGCATGTATGAGGAAAGTCATAGAGGGGGCAAAGGCTTTAGAAGTCAGAACTGAGATACCTGCCTTTGGCTGCCTCTATGTCTTCCAACCTTTGCTGGAAGGAGGCCTTGGGGCCAGAGACCCTGGAGAGACTTCTAGAGAGACAACAGAGCTGGGAGCAGAGCAGGGCTGGCCAGCTGTGTGGAGTTCCAGAGCTAGGCCTCAGAAAAGCAGCACTGGTGACTGGGGTTGTCCAGGCAGAAGCTGAAGATGAGCCAGGTGAGAGTCCCTCAACTTCTTAGACTTCCCATATGGTACAATAAAAAGGATATACAAGGAGCAGAGACAAGTTCTAATTCTAACCACTAACTTGTTTTGACTTGGCCAATTAACTTCATCTTTTGGGGACTCAGGCTTTACTTGTAAATAGGAGATTTAAAGAACTCTCCAGTTCCATAACACTCCATAACCTTTGTGCTGTTCCCTGGACTGTTAGCTTAGCCTTTCACCACATCTCCCCTCTGCCCAATGCCTTCTGCTCCACCTTCCCTCTCTCCAATGTCTTATTGTATCTGTCTCTGACCCAGATATGGCTGCTATCAAAATGGCTGACTGTGATGCTCCCCTTCACAATAATCCTTAAGGATTATTGCTTTCAGAGGAGCCCCATGGGGCTAGGCTTTTAGTTCTGCATTGTCTCTCTCTCTCTGGCCCTCCCTTGTCCCTCAGATCCTGTACCTACCTGTGCAGATGTTCGGGGGACATTCCCGGCAGCTTGGTCAGCAGCCCAGATTGCAGAAATGGGACTCTCTGATTTCAAGGACTGCCTGGGATTGTTTGCAAAAGACCCTAGTCTTGGGCCTGATGAATTACAAGCAGCAATGAACAAGGCAAAAGAGGTCAAGCCGAGGGCTGGGGGTATATAGAAGCCAATGGGGGTGATCAGCATAGAAATGTGAATACAAGGATGTTTGAGACTGAGGAGGGAAAAGGGGAAGAAAACAGGGGAAAGGGGCCAGAGAGAACCCCTTCTTGAACAAGTGGACACAAGGAATAGAACCTGCTATGTTCCCCTAGAGGAAACCTGAATTTCAAACTCCTTTCCTCCTAGTTGTGGGGTCCTCTTCAAGGATTTCGTCCTGAGCAGATCCTCCAGCTGGGTCGGCTGTTAATAGGAGTAAGAGAGCGTGAGCTCCAAGAATTGACTCTGGTTGACTGGGCAGTACTAGGAGCCTTGGGACAGTTGGAAGGCTGGAGAAAAAATCAGGTGACTACTTCCTAGGGTCTCAGACCCCTGGGTGTGTTCAAGCTCTTAGATCTTTTCTTTGGAATTTGTTTCCCAACTACCCTACATCTTCTCTTTTGAACTCCCCCATTGTCCTTTGTAACCCTGTGATGCCATATTCTGTGCTAGAGAGGCTCCTTTGACTACTCCTTATATTCCCTTCAACTTCTTATATGTCCCCAGACCTCAACCCTGGAGACTTAGTCTTCCCTTTAGGCCCTGTACCCTCAATAACTGTACAGAGCATCTGAGCTGAAAGGTATCTCACTTATATGGCACCTACCTATCTTCTTAAAACTGAATTAATTTTTTAAGGATCCATTCAATATTAAGTTTCTATGACCATGACACCTTCTCCTCCTTGGTTCCCATGTTCCCTGTACCCTCCAGCTCCAAGTCATTGTCTCCAGCTTCTTACGTCAGAGTGGCCGACATGTGAGGAACCTGGATTTTATTCACCTAACTGCCCTTGGTCATGCAATCTGTGGCCTTCGGCCAGATGAGATACAGCATATCAACAATCGGGAGTTCAGGTCCTTTGTGGTGTGGACAAGGAGGGGAAGGGTGGGTTCATTGGCAAAGGTCATTAAAAGGGAGTCCCTAGGAAAGTGTGGGCAAAGAGAGAAAATCTCAGTTCAGAAGCTGTTTTGCTTGTCAAAGTAGCTCCTTTCTGCCCTATGATCAAGCCCTGTTTTCACTTGTCCACAGCAAGGCCGTTCTCTTCCTGGGCTCCTTGCCTCTCCAGTGCTCTGAGGAACAGCTAGAGGCTCTGGCTCACCTGCTTGTGTTGCCCGGAGGCTTTGGACTAGCCAGTAATTGGGGACCTGAGATTTTTACTGAAGTTGGCTCACTTGCAGGTAGGAAGACAGGAGAGGGTATAAGCAATGGGCAAAGCATCTCTGGTTTGAGTGGTGGGGGAGGGTAATTTCTAAGGGACTGATGGAATTTTAGAGCTGAAGAAATGGAGGAAAGGGTCTAGGTGAAAGATTTTGGGGGAGGCTGTGGATAGAGGATTAATGGGCACAGTTCATGGTAGGACCTAAGTGCCTCACTCTAACTGGATCTCTAGCTGGACTCCCAGACCTGGCGCTCTCAGCACTGCTTCGGGGACAGATCAGAGGCCTCACTCCATTAGCCATTGCTGTTATGCCAGCACCCAAGTTTGCTGTGAGTACCCCCAGCGGGATTGGGTACAGAAAAGTAGAGCCTAAAGTAGGCATGAAGAGTTGGGATGGAGGGAGAATAATGTGGATTCACTGAACATTCTCCAGGTGGTATTCAGCCCTGTCCAGCTTGCTGGTTTTACCAGTGCTCAGGCTCTGGCTATCACCCCTGAGCAAATGGCCTTCTTGAGTCCTGAGCAACGTCAGGCAGTCATCGGGGCTCAGCATGAGGGAAAGGAGAGGCTGGAACAGCTGGGTGAGTGACCAGTTTCACAATTTAATTTCTTCATCTCCACAGCCTGTTCTTAACTCCCAGGATCTGACCCCTATTCTTCTGTGATATATGGTACTTTGCCCCTTATATTACTGGTCTAGGTAGTATCTGGGGTGAAGGGGTCCATAGACAGAGGAGCTGGATTCCAAGTAGATCCCTGAGAAGTAGAAATCAATCCTTTTTTTTCCCTATCTCTCTGCAGGGCGTAACACAGCTTGGGTTCTCCAGGAACAGACAGTTTCTTTCTGGACCCCAGCACTGATTATCTTCCTAACTGGCTGCTTACCTTGAAGCTGAGGGTCTGGGTAGCCAAGAAGGGAAGCTGATGGAAGAAGGGCCTATATGGTCACAATTAGTAAAGTATAAATTGAAGGGTGCCTAAGTGTTATTTATATTTGTAATATATAACAACAGCTATAAAAGGAAAATGCTGCTACTTCCCATCTATTTGAAATTTAGCATGGCCTGGCCCCCAAGATCTTTTGTCTACCTCCATCAATTTACTACCTCTTTCAGACCGTTTCCCCTTTTTTTGGAATTAGTTTCCTGTCACTCTATATAGCATTAGAGATTACAGACAACTAGAGCATAACAAGCTGCTTTTTACTGGGTCAAGGGTCAGAATTCACAGTTGGCAGGAGATGGTATTTGATGAGTAATTGGCTGAGAGCTTGGGAAGGTCTATGGGTCGCTGGAAAGCTAATTCTTGGGGTTGAGAATGGGTGCAGGCACACGAATGTCCTGTCCTCTCTCTAGTCGCCGCTCACAGTCAATCAGGTAGTTAACCCCATCAATGACAAGTTGTACCAGCTCCACCTGGAAGACATTGAGTGATTTTGAGTCTCCTAACATGCACTCTGGGAAAACAATCTTGTCTTTCATACTCCTGGAGCTTCTTTCCTGATCTTCACCTCCCTCCTACTAACCAGTCCCCAACATTTCATTCCCAATGACTTCCCCAACCCCAAGTTTCATCTCAGACTTGCATCATCTTCTTGGATTTCTTTTGGACTTCTCCTTCTAATCTTCCTAGGATTCACCACTCTTAACCCTTGTCCCCTGATACCCAAACACTCTTCTTCCTACAAGTTCTCACCTCTGATTTACCTAGCCGATCCAAGTTGGAAATGTCAAAAGTGCTGCCTGTGGCTGCTGTGTCCACCCCACCAGTTCCACGTTTTTGTAGCCTTAGGTTCTCTAAGATCTTGGGGAATCGACTGTCCTAGAGGGAAACAGAGCATGGAAGACAGAGTCAGGAAAGAGGGAGGCAAGTCCTCCAGGGTCTGGGGCTGAGTGTTCTGTTAGAACTCTTCCCCTTACTCAGAATTCTCCCATTATCCCCCCACTTTCCCTTTGGCACCAACATGTGCCTACCCCAATACTATTTTACTCTTCCCCTCCCTCAGCTCTTTCACCTTGCTTAACAGGGGCAGTTTGACATGTACGCCTGCTCGAAGACCAGTTCCCAAATTAGAAGGGCAAGTCAGGATGTAACCCAAACGTTCATTCCACATGAACTCCCAGCCACGTTCTTGGATTAGACGTTCCACCTGAGACACATAAACCCTCTTAACTAAAATCATTGGCACATGGATCCTCTTTTAGGCAGAATGATAGTGATTCAGGAATCTCTAGTTAGAACTGGGAAATAAGAATACTTTCTTTAGCTAGAACCTTAAAGACAAAGATACCTTAGGGACTAGAACCTAGGAGAGGCCCCTCATTTAGTATCATAGAACTATTTCCTTCAGTTAGAAACAGAGGCAGGGGTCTTAACCCATTGACATGAAAATTATTAGCAGAACAAGAGAAACAGTTTTCCCATTGCCTTGGGAATTCTCCCGCATACTTGCTCAAGGTGGTATAAATTATTTATCTAGAAAATGGAATGCAGGAATTCCCTTCTCTCTTCTGAAACTCTTAGCTAGAATTAGATATACGGAAACATGCACATAGAATTTGGAATAGAGGGGATACTTAGGTTAGAACTTAACATGGGAACTCAGTTCCAAATAGAACTGGTGACTTCTTCCTTCTCTAGAACTTTGAAGATTTTCCTACACCCTTAGAATGATTCCAATGGCCACTTAGCCAACTGGAACCTCAGCCATCCTACTCATTGGTTAAAGCCATAGACATGAAACCATAATAAAAGTAAAAGGCTCCAGAAGCTAGGCTTACCTTGGAACTAGGAAGACAGAGTATTTTCTACTACAGTCATGAACATACCCATCCCCTTTTTCTGCATAGAACTTTTTTCTGCATGAATCTAGGGACATGACTCAAATTCTACCCATTCTTGCTCTCTCCCTCCCCCTCCAGGCTTCATCATTCTAAATTAGATCATTCACTCCTTCCCACCACAGATCTCCCAAGGTCCCCACCTACTTCCCTTCATATCTTTGTTTTCTGATTCCCATTTGCCCTCCCAACCAATTCCTCAGCCCACTCCCCTCCAACCTCCTTGAGCCCCCGGCAGAATCTCTCGAACACTCTTTTCATGTTGCCACCCTTTTCCATTGAGATGACCCGTGTGTGATCCTCCTCATTCACCCAGATCAAGAAGCTTTTTTCATTGTTGTGCCTGAGGGAGGGGAGGTATAGGATCAGGAGGCAGGAATGGGGTGAGGTTTTGAGTGAAGGGTCATGGAAAAATGTAAGAATGGAGGGCAAAGGATTGAAGAATAAAAAGTGCACATTCCATACCAGATTCCTCGAGCATCTGGCCAGTCTCGGGCCATTCCTGCTGCTGTCAGCAAGGGAGACACAGGCTTGTCAAATAGGAAGTGGTCCTGAGGGGAGTTAAGGGGCATAGTATAAACATCTTTGCAGGTCCTCAACTACTTTAGCTTCTGGGTCTGTCCCAGCCGCATAAGTCATATCTCATTCAGCCTCTTCCAACTCTAGTTTCTCATCCCACCCACTCCCATAGAGCCCCTCACATCAATAAGTTGCTGTTGTTCAGCCTCAGTCATCTCACTGAGTCGGTAATATCGTCCAGCCAGGTCACCCTGCAGGCCACTCAGTGCATCCACTACAACTCGTTCCACCTCCCGTCGCTCAGCCCTTGTACAAGCAGGGGGTAGACTGAGTCCCCTGATGCTTCGGCCAGTCCGGACTCTTGAGGATAATACATACCTCTCATCAAAGTGACCAGCTCGAATCTAGAAGATTTGGAAGATTAGTTAAGGACACTAAAGTATGATATATTAGGTGGACTTAGAAGGTCCTGGGGGTAGGAGGTAGGGACTAGGGGCATCCTAGCTGCTCTACCTTGCATATGCATAAGGAGGTATGATTCATATAGGATACCCCATTTCCCCAAATATGGAAATTCCTTCAAAACATCCCTCTATGTGGCATGGTAACTCTACCACAGGAACTATCTTGTTCTTCCTGAACTTGCTTTCCTTTAAGATGCTTCCTTTCCTACATCAAGATGATGATCCAGACCAAATTCTCATATTAGGTCATGGAGGTCAAGAAATCAGCAAAGTCAAGAGAATAGAACACCAAAAATTCAGAGGGATCATGAGACAAGAATGGTACAATTTAAATGGCTTAGACTTTGGTTATTCAATGTTCACCTTGCTGGCATCCAAGTCTGTGGTATGTTTCATTGTTCGGGGATCGTAGCCATTGTGTCTTTCTTGGATCACTGGGTCAAAAAGCTCAGCAAATACCTGGGGAAATTATGGGGAGAAGGGTGACCAATGGAGAAAGACAAATTTTCTTGTTTTCCTCCAAGAACTCAGTCTTACACTGATTTCATTGAGACAGAAAACTTGCATACAGAAGAATACGGGGTCAGAGGGGAAGGTTTGGGGGTCACTGGAAAGGAGGTAGGATTCTGTGAGGCAGCACTGGGAAACAGGAGTTGGGTCATTGGGAGAAGCTCAGAGGTCCACCCACCTCGTAGGTCTCTTCATCTCCGGCTACCATGCCCACAGTCTTGATGAAAGGGTGACCAGGGTTGTCCACACCAGTCTGGATACACTGGTCTAGTGTCCATCCTGTGGGTGTGGTCTTGTCGCAGAGCCGGGCATAAACAGCTGGAGTCAGGTGACTAGCCATGCAGTTGTTATGTTTTCTAAGGTCAGGGTACTCTGCACTGAGGAGGGGTACAGAAGTGACCATAGGGGAGGCAGGGGACAGGAACAAAACATAACTTTACTGGGATCTACTCAGAAGCTTAATCTCCTGTGTGTGACCTCCTGTTGTCTTTCCCCACAAGATGGGAAGATGTGCAGCGTGGAAAAGAGAGGGATTAGAGAGAGAGAGGTGCTGTATTAATCGCTTTAGGGATCCTTCTGGCCTGTGCTCCCTACGTCAGTCATATGCAACCCTTAGCCACAAACCCTAGTTTTCCCAAACCTACTCAGTGTCATTTTCCCAGGAATACATAAGTAGGACTCAGGGAAGAGAGGAATCTGGATGAGCTAGCAAAGGATTCTTGGCAAAAGGATTATAAATGACAGAAATAGATCAGAGAGCCCCCAACCTGCCTGAGCAGATCGAGAACTCTCAAGGCCAGTATAGGGCTTTGGGGGCGGGTCATTTGGTAACAGGTCTCTAGGAATGTGTCCCATGGCTCCAGCTAGCATTCCCATCCCTGACCCTCTAGTGACAGCCTCCCTGCTCTAGTGTCAAGGTTAATAGTCGCTATTCGAACCCTGGTTCCCAATTTCCATCCTCATCTTCCCATCACCGCCCTGGGCACCCCATTCCTCAGGCGCTGATACCTGGGTGGGTATAGCCTTCTTCGCTCGCCAGAGGCTCGTAGTGGGTCGGGACGGAGCAGATACCCAGCAGCCAGAGACCCTGCACCGGCCACAGCAAGAAGCCTGAGTCCCGGGCGGGCAGAGAATAATCGGGAGAAGGAACTAGCCATGGCGTGGTGGCCGGGTACTCGATCTGGGAGTTAGAGCTGGAGCTGGGGCCCAAAGCGAACCAGAGGCCGAAAGCTAGATCTGTAGATGGAAGGGGGCCGGCGCTGGGCCAGAACCGATGCTGGAGCGGAAGGCGAAGTGGTTGGAGACTGGGTTGAAGTCAGAGCAGGGGCTGGCACTCGAGCTGCGTGGAGAAGCGCAGTGAGCTTGGGGGGTATGCGATACAGAAAGGTGGGGGGAGAGGCTGGAGCCGCAGTCCCTAGGGGAGGGTTTCGTGGAGGCCCCGCCTTCTACCCTACCCCTACTGGGGGTGTGTGTGTGTGTGTTGTGTCATCTATAATCAAGCAATTGAGAGGGAAGAAGGAGGGGCGCCTGACTCTAAGGAACGCCCACAACTATCCTGGGGCTCTCTTCTTCCCCATTTCAGCACCAAACAGCGGACAGCGCTCATGGGAGGTGCGGCACCCGGATACCTGCCAGCCCCCGGAACGCCCAGTTTAATTTGTAACCGGAGAAGTGTACGACGTGGGTGTGAAAGGGTGACATTGCCTGACACCCCCGACTTTTCCTCTTTACTGAGCTTGCCCTACCACCATCTCTTCCTTGAGAGAGGCGGCGCCTTAGAAACCGAGAGAAAAGGGGGAACCCACTCAGACACCAAAGGAAGCAGCAGAGGGACAGAGACTGAGATGGACAGAGACGAGTGCAAACAAAGTCACCCAGATACACAGAGAGGCAGAAAGAGGCAAGTGGAACCTAAACGAGGAATCCACTTGTTCAAGGTCACCCTTTCCTTAGAAACAGGAAGAAGATTCAGGTGTCTGGCTAGCGGCCCTGTGCTTACTTTTCATAAGCTTGAGGGAGATTCAGAAGGGCCTTTTCTCACCCCCATGGGCAAGGGGATTCAACTCACGCTTTCACTTACACCGTGCCCCCAGGCACCTGCCCCATGGTCCAAAGCTGATGCCCTGTTTTCCCAGAGTTTCCCAGTCCCCACTCCTCAGCCCATCTTTCCCTCCACCCTACTGCCTCCTGTTTTCCCTTTTCTCAACTCTGTACCTGATCGGTTGGTTGAAGACTCAGGTTTCCCGTCAGTTTCTCAGTCTGACTTTATGGAGTGTGGAAGTTGGTTTGCAAGGCAAATTTCTTCCTCTCTCTGCTCTTCCTTTTCCCCAGTGTCTGGGCTGGAGGGGAGTGAATGAAGGGTGGAGTAAAGGGTAGGGGTGTGGTTAGGAGATTGGGTATATGGGGATAGGACTGGCAGGCACAGAGCTCTTGGCCTTTCAACCCAACATAATCATTTCCTCTCTGGGATCTTTAATACTGATTTAATCCAGCTTTTAAGGTCTACTCAGGCACAAGGGCATGGGGTCATCAGGGGATCTAGTCCTTCTTCTATACGGCGTCACCGGTCTTTTCTCCTCCCTCTTCTCTTGAGTGACATTAAATGAATAGCTGGCTTGGCCCCAGTGTTATAGGTGTGGCTCCAGGTGTGTCTTGACCTTCAAACCTAGCCTGCTGTTTCAGGAAAGAGGGAGAGAAACTAAAAGGGAGGAGCGTAGAGAAAGGGAAGGGTGAGGCAGATTAGCAAGAGAAGCAGTCCAGGGATTTCTTTTCCTTACCGGACAAACCACATTTGCATATCTGAATGGAAATCTTTGGGGAAAGTTCACAGAGAAAGAGCTTTCTTAATAGCTTTCTTTCCTAGTGCTAAAATCTTAATACTTTCATTCTCTTCTGGATCCTATTGTCCTCTCCACAGTGGGCAAAAATTTGCCTCAGAGCGAGATACTTTCAGAAACCACCAAAGGCCTGTCCAGCTCCTGGGATTTTAACAATCCTTCCCGAGGAGGAGTAATTGCTAAAATGTAGATGAAATAACTCCTCTGAAGAAGATGAATATTACTTGTGCTTGTGGGATTATCATTCAGATAAAAGAGGAGAGGGATAAAGTTCACTGGAAGTGAATATAATTGCTCAGGTAAGGGAGGGAAGAGTTAATCAGATGTAGCAAGAGAGTTTTACGTCAGAGTGTGGGTAGTTATGAGAATTAGGGGTGAACATAAAGGTTGGATGGAAGTACTGCGCGTGTGGGAGGTAGGGACTTGTGCCTGGGGAGCCAAGGAATTACCTAGATTAACTGGGTATTTACTCAAATTAGGATAATTACCTCATTTGGAGAATACCTGGTAAAAAGGGACATAATTATCAGGAGGAGGGTACAATATGCAGTCAGAGGGGTATTTACTTCAATGAAGAGATTTTAAGGAAAGTGCCTAGAATATCAGTCCTTGGAGTTATTGCTCTGATAATCTCTAGGTTAGCATAATGTGGAGTCCGGTAATAAATGGTGTGGTAAAGTGTCAGGGATCCAAAAGCTTCTGAGGAGGAGATCAACTCACCAGTAGTTCTAGAAGCAAGGAGAGGAAGCCAAGAATGGGGTGGGAGGATTGTCCTTATAGAGAGCTCCAACAGAGAATGGCTTGGTAGACATCAGATTGAGTGAAGAAGGGGGAGAGCTGGCATTTTTCCTCTAAAAACCTTTCCAGCTAGACATCTTTCCACCTCTCTGGTCTTCAACTTGCATTAATTTTCTCTGTAGGGTCTCTGATTTATGCATACATGAAATTCTGATCTCTCCCCTGAGCTTCAGTCCTGAATCACCAGCTGCTTACTGGATATATCCACCTGTATGTCCTATTCTCAAATTTACCCATTTTTTTAACTTTTCTTTTTCTGTCAAAGGACTCATCTTTCTAGTTATCCAGTTTCACAATCTTGGAATCACCCTCTATTTGTTCTTCCTCCTCACTCTAAATTATGAACTACTGTCAAGTCAAGTCTTGTGAAATCTACCTCCAGGACATCTCTTGCATCCTTGGGTGTTGAGAGGACTCAAATGAGGTAATAGATGTAAAGCATTTTGCAAACCTTAGAGCACCACATTGCTGTCAATAATAACAATAAACATATGTACTATTATTAATCCATAGTCACCAGGCCGCTAATCTGATGATGACTTCATTCTCCAAGTCTTCAACTGCACTTCCACTGAGCTCAAGTAATGTTTATAGAGCAATACAGAGATGTGCCGGTAAATATTTGACAAGTGAACTGGGAGGAGGCTAGACATAATGTATTCACTCATTCTTTTAAGTTCAATTTGCATTATAAACACTTTCTTAAGTGTTTAGACAATCTTAAGCATCTGGACAATCAGCAAAACAATAAATCAAGCCTTGATTTATAGAAATTGAAGGATTCCTGAGGGATAATGCTCATGCTGACCACTTAACAATCTGCTGGCTTGCATCTATATCCTTTCTACTCACAAGGTTACTTTAGTTCACCTCTTACCAATACCATTGCAATAGCCTGGGTCACAATAGATAGAACACCTAGCCTGGAGTCAGAAAAACTTACTTTCCTAAATTTGAATATAGCTTCAGACACAATCTGTGTGACCTTGAGGAAGTCACTTAACTCTGTTTGCCTCAGTTTCCTCCTCTGTAAAATTGGCTGGAAAATTAAATGGAAAACCATTCTGGTATCTTTGCCGAGAAAACCCCAATTAGGGTCATGAAGAGTGGACAAGACTGAGCCACAACAAGCTCATTGGTGTCCCAGACCCAAATCTTTCCTCAAACCAATCTGCTGTATAAATGTCAGTGATTTTTACGAAAGCTAAGACCTGTTGCTCCCCTGATTCATAAATTCCAGTGGTTCCTTTTTATCTTTAGGATAGAACATGACCTCTTGAGACTCTTCAGAGCCTTCACAACCTAGCACCTTTTTAACCTTCATTTTAGCTAAAGTGGGCTTCTTGCCGTTCATCACATAGAAATATTCCATTTCCCATCTCCATTCCCTTGCAACTGCTCTAACGCATTCCTAGAGTGCACTCCCTCTTTACCTCTACTTCTTAGAATCCCTAGTTTCCTTTCAAAGCTCAGCTCAGTTGTTACCTTCTTTTTAAAAAATATATATTTTTAATTAATTTGTTCTCAGTTTTCCGCAATCACTTCCATAAGTCTTAGATTTTCTCCCCCTCCTTTTCCCTTTCCTCCTCGAGATGGCATGCAGTCTTATATGGGTTCTACACATACATGCTACTTTCTTTCCATAAAAAAAATACTTTGAATTTATTTTTGTGAATGTGTATGCTTATGTACGAACAAAGAAAGCCCTTCATTTCGGACCTTATAGTCCCTGAGAGGTATGCAGTAGACGCTTAATAAGTGCTGGTTGATAATTTCAGCTTCTGCTTCCTTTTGCTACTCTCCAGTCTCCATAGTCTCTGTCTTTGTCTGTGGCTTATTTCGTTTGCACACATTTTCAGTCACTTCTTCTGCACCTACGCGTGCAGCGTACAGTGCTTCACACTGAACCGTCAGCAGCTGAGAAGACCACGTCATCGGAGAGGTGATGACGTCACTTGGTTGCCCTTGCTACAAAACAGAGGAGGGCCCGGCCTTTGCCCTTCCGGGGATACGCAGCTCTACACGTCGCGGTTTTCCCCTCTCCCCGTCCCCTTTAAGCGTCCGTCCGCCGGCCACAGTCTCTTCGTCTGGCTCTCGGTCTTTGTCTTTGGTCCCGGGGCTCAGAGTTGCAGGATGCGCAAGGATTGAAGGAGGTCCCTCAGTGGAAGCTGCGGCTGGCCCCAGCGTCGAGCCAGGCTGCGCCGTCCCCAAGCCAACACCAGGGGGCGCGCTTCCGGCCGCAGCACCGGCCAACGCAGCCTGACGCTCGGCCCGGAGCGCGCCCGCCTCTGATTGGCGGCGCGGGGGAGGGGAAGCCGCGCTCCGATTGGGTCGCTGTCAGGTGCGCGCTGCCGGCAGGTTCGGCTGCGCCGGCGGAGGGAGGCGGGTGAGCGAGGGCCCCGGCAGCGGGGGAGTGGCTGGGGGCTGGGGTCGGGGGCGGCGTCTGAGGGGGTCGCCCGCGCCGGGGGGTCGCGGTGTGCAGGTGCGAGCTCCGGGGCTGGGAGAGGCTCCGGGGGGACCCGTCCGTGCCGGCGTAGGCGGGGGGACCCGGCGGAGGGGGGGCGCTCGGTGCCGGGGCGATGGGGGAGGGGGCAGAGCCTTCCGAGGGTTCGAGGGGAGCCCCGCGGGAGCAGGTCCCGGCCTGTTCTCGGGAGGGGGAGAAGGGAAGGAGCCTTCCGCAGACGGGCGAGAATCTGGGGAAGGGGGTGGGGAGCCTCGGGGGCGGTGTGGGAAGACGCGGGGTGCTCCGCTTTGGGGGGGCCGGGAGAGCTGCGCCTGCACCTCAGCTAATGCGTTCGCTGGGAATTCCAACTGCGAGGATTCCCGGGGTGCTTTGGAGGCCGGGTCGGGTGCCTTGGGCAGGGTTGCGAAAGTGTTGCTTTCCTCCCTGGACCTTTCCCTCCTCCACGCCTTTGCTCCTTCGGTGTAGCCGTGCGTCTTATCGCCAAATAAACACTTACGTGCCGGGGAGAGTGGAGCTTTGGGGCGGAAAAAAGTGTGTGCGTTCCCAAAAACCAGTATTAGAAGTGCCCTTCGCCGCGGTTCTCGATGTATTTGTGGCTGGGCTACCCCCTGGTCCCAGCTTTTTTCCTGCTCCTTCCCCGCCTCCAGCTCCCCCTCTTGCCCACCCCCCAGCCCCATTCCTGATCCAGTGCAGAAGTCCCTCCTTTCCTTTTCCCTGTTGATTCAATGCAAAGTGAGGGAGGCTGCCATGGAGCTTAGAGCGGATCTGAGGTTCCATTCTGTTACCTATATGTGTGTGTGCGCGCATATATATACATATATAATATATACATGCATATATGTGTGTATGCATATACATATATAATATATACATACGTATGTGTATATACATACAGAATATATATACATACATACGTGTGTGTATGGAGGGAGGCAGAGGGAGAGAAGGGAAAAGGAGTGGAAGGGCCTTGGCAAGGATGTACTGACCTCATCTTGAAAAGATACATAGAAGCAAACCTTACTGTAATCAAAGTATACTCCTGTTCTTTCACACAAGCCTCCTTCCTAGCAAACCCAGGCTTATCATGGCGGTGGACACTTTCTTTTCTCCCCTTCTTGATGTCCTCGAAGGCAAAAGTTCTTAACCTTTTTTTGTGTGTGTGTCATGGACCCCTTTTGACAGTCTGGTAAAACCTGTGGGCCCCTTCTCAAAATAAAGTTCGCTTGCATTCATAATTGAAGTAAATGCTAAACTTCAGTTAGACTTTAGTGACTATGAAGATATTATTTTTCACATCCAAGTTTGTATACCTCCTGAAATCCACCCATGGACCTCAGATTAAGAACCCTTGCTCTAAGATTTCAGAGCACTAACCTTATCTCAAGAAGTGATTTCCCTTATTAATAATAACTCCACCTGTCATTAACCTGGTTTTGTTACCTTGTTTGACATTTTTCTAGACCTTAAATAAGGGCATCTTGCTCTTTACAGACACATTTGAGACTGTAAAGGGTCCTCTACCTACCTATTTTCAGGCTTCTCTTTGGGCTAGCTTTTTGAGAGATAGCCATCAAGTCTTCTTTAACCATACTTATAAAAAAACCAAAACCCTTTTCTCATTTGTTAAGTAACTCTTGACACAATCAAAGTGTATGCTTATTCCCTCACACAAGGCTTATTAATAGCAAGCATATTGATGTATATGGAGCTTCTAATTTTGAATACTTTAACCCGACACTGGTGTGTCTGTCATTGGGATGAAATGTGAAGTCAGGAAGACAGACTGTTGTGAATTTAGAGCAAAACCAGAAGAGACTCCATGGGTGGAAATGTACAGGATCAGAAGAATCCTAGACATGAGAGGAAATTCTGTTACAGAAAAAAAAAGAGGGAGAACAGAAAAAAATCTAAGCTGCTTAAACTCAGAACTGTACAGACACTTGAGAATACTTATAAGGCATGAAAATCAGGCCAGGTCACTGAGTCCAGAGTAACAACAAAATGTTATAGGCACAAAGGCATTCTACAAGGAAATAGGATAATATTTTTAAGGTCTAGAAAGAGACCAAGGAAAATATAGTTTCTTGAATAACGATTGGGGGATGAGAAAAGGTCATAGAAAACTGAAAAGACAGGTGTCTATGGGAACAAGTCAATTATAATTACATAATTAGAGAAAACACCACTTGTAGTGAGAAGGTATAAAATCAAAGCAAATTACTGAAGAATATTTTAAAAGGTTGGATGAATTTAAACATATACTTTTCTTCCCAAGCTAAAGTAAACACTTACATAGCATTTTCCAGAGTTCTTTATTTATAACAACTCTGTGAGGGAGGGATTTCAAGTAGGAATACTCTCATTTTGCAACTGAAAAAAACAGCCTCAAATAAAGTAAGTGTCTTGCTTAGGGCCATGTTGGAAAGTGGCACAGCCTGGATTTAAACATAAGTCTAATGTTCCTAATTTTGGTTTTCTTTCCATAATGCCATTCTGCAGAACTTTCAACTGTTATTTTTGAGAATTTTTGCTGGCTGTTTTCCAAGGTAGAACCTTGTGCTGTGATATCTAGAACTTAGGGTCCCTGATGAGAGAAACGTGTGTCAAGCACTCTACCCTCAGTCTGACAGTATATTGTTAGAAATAGGACTGCCTTAAGTTCAATCTCCTTAATAGTTTTATGGCCTTCATTTTGACATCCAGCCTTATGTACATTTCTTTGAATTGGAAAAGCTGTGGGTTAGATGCAGATGTGAAAGGCTTTGGGGCAGTTGACATAGCAGTGGACTGCTGGGTTGAATTGGAGATAGCCGGCTCAGGCAATGACAGCTGGCTTCATTCAGCTTTTGTTAGGGTCCCTCAGCTTAGCACTGCGAGGAGAGTGAGAGAGGAAGGCTAAGAAAGTTCCAAATTGAGTTCTAAGTCTGGAATGTCACTGTCAGCAAAGAACATCCAGCTTCCCTGCTCCGGTCCCCCCTTACCTCCAGCCCTTCTTATGGGGAGCTGCTCCTCCCACTTTTGCTCAAGACACTTTTCCATTGGAAGAACTGAAGAAATAAATGTCAGCCCCATACAAGTTAACTCCCTGACTCTGGTAATAGTTTCATTGCTGGGATAACCTTTGGCTGTTCCCTTTTGTCTGCTCTTCTAACCTTTAATTATTGCAGTTTCTTTCACCTGGCGTCTTCCTTCTTTCTTCTTTACTTCTCATCCTCTTGCACCTGTTCTTCCTGATCTGCTGTAGTCTCATGTAACCTCAGTCTTGTTTCCCTGCTTCACTTAGAATCCTATGTGGTTCTCTATCCATGATTCTGTATTAGACATATTCCACATCCTCTGTTCACCATGGGAGCTGATGGAGTGTTGTCTCCTGCAGATCGGGATGAGTGGGTCTCCTGGTGGGAATGTGGTCGTTGACGGCCAGTGATATTGAGAGTGCCACGCCCCGCTTCTTCGTTGGAGCTGGGGATGAGGGGCTGGGCACCCAGGGAGCAGGCATGAGTATGGAAGAGAGTGAGAGTGAGCTCCTTGAAGATGAGGAAGATGAAGTGGTAAGTACATGAAGAATAAAAGGTATGGTGATGCCACTATTACTAAGGGCAGTATTCAGTGGTGACCACTTCGCCACCCTCTAGGGAGGCCTGGGCTATCTCCCTTCTATTGGCATCTGGCTCTTTTCTGACTTAAGAGGTGGCAGAATAATGAAACAAACTACTTCATTTGTAGAACCTTTGCTCCAGTGAACTCATTAGAATCTAAGGGGTTGCTGGCTATCTGGGTAACCTGATGCCTGGTCACAAAAATACCCTGCTATGCTCCTTTGGAAATGACATTATTCCATGGACAGCAGGAGTCCCTAAATTTGTCTTGGGGTGGGAGGAGAAGGAGTTATGCCTATGGGTGGGAGCACTACTCCCTAGATTTGACTGTGTCCTGTAGCATATATATGGGGGAATCCAATGTCCTGACAAAAGGGGAGGATTTGTGTCCCTAAGAAGTCCTGACACCTTGTATGGAAAGTTTCTGACAACATCTTCCACCCTGTAGCCCCTTGAGCGGCAGATTATCGTTGGTATTTGTGCCATGACCAAGAAGTCCAAGTCCAAACCGATGACCCAGATCCTAGAACGACTATGCCGCTTTGACTACCTAACTGTGATTATTCTGGGTGAGGATGTTATCCTCAATGAGCCTGTGGAGAACTGGCCATCTTGCCACTGCCTCATCTCTTTTCACTCCAAAGGTGAGGACCTTGGCTAGAAAAGAGAATAGAATGAGGTTGGAAATTGTGGGGTTTGGGAGTTTAGATTTGCCTTTCACTGTTTCACCTCATTGGGAGAGTGACAGTGAATAGGAGTGCTTATTCCTCCTGACACATTTGCCATCTTTAGGTGGGGGCCTACACACTCCAGATCTTAGGACAATTCCACAGCTTCTAGAACATCAAAAATTGTGGTCTCTTGGAAATATTCCAAAAGTTCTTTTGGATCTTTGGGAAATGACACAGGGGTAGTGGTGGGGTTAGTACATAGAGGGATTCAGTGGAAATTGACAGTTCTCATTTTGTATTTGTGTCTTGGATTCTCCTTTTTTTGCTAGGCTTCCCTCTTGACAAAGCTGTTGCTTATGCGAAGCTCCGAAATCCCTTCCTCATCAATGATCTGACTATGCAGTATTATATCCAGGACAGGTATGGCTTCTACTGGCCAGTCAGATATATGGGGCTGTGTCCTTCTTCATTGGCACCCACAGACTTAGCCTTCAGTATTTGGGGAGCCCATTTGGGGGAAGGGCAAAACCAGACACTTGCTTCTCTCTCACACTGTGCTCTAATACCCTCATCTCCATCCCACCCCCACCCTTCCCCTCATGCTTCCTTTAGCTAATAGTTTTGGGGTTACAGGCGGGAAGTATACCGAATTCTGCAAGAGGAGGGCATTGATCTGCCTCGATATGCTGTGCTTAATCGTGACCCTGCCCGGCCAGAGGGTGAGTATCCAGCCCCATCCTTTACCCAGCCCCCTGGGCTTCTGCTATTGCCAACTAAGTAGGGTTTTGGTTGTTGTATAGATGGGAGGGTTAGGGGTCTTGGGACAAGGCCTCTGGGGTGGTTCCTATGATGCCAGGGCCCGTAGATTTGAAGGTTGCAGAGATTGAGGTGCTGGGAGATTCCAGTGGTAGAAGAGGTGTGCCCAAGGCCCCCAGGACTGACCATATTCTACCTCTCAGAGTGCAGCCTGATAGAGGGTGAGGACCAGGTGGAGGTGAATGGAGCTGTGTTTCCCAAACCATTTGTGGAGAAGCCAGTGAGTGCTGAGGATCACAACGTCTACATCTACTATCCCAGCACAGCTGGTGGGGGGAGCCAGCGCCTCTTTCGTAAGGTGTGGGGGCAGTCAGGGATATGGGGTGGGGCAGAGAGATGGAAAGATAGGGATGGAATTGTGGGGTAAAGGCAGAAGGATTCAGGAAAAAAATGATGAGAGAGGATGGACCCACATGTTTTCTTAATCCCTCTCCTTTCTGTAGATTGGCAGCCGAAGCAGTGTGTACTCCCCTGAGAGCAGTGTCCGAAAGACTGGATCTTACATCTATGAGGAATTCATGCCCACAGATGGCACTGATGTCAAGGTTGCAGTGGAGGGAAGGGGGTGTGGGTATACAGGTTACACAAGTCATACAATTTTGGAGGCAGAAGGGACCTCGGAGGCCATATAGTTTGGTCCTCTCATTTTAGAGATTCATTTCCTTGTCTTTATATGTACGGAAAGTGAAGCTCTGAGAATTTAAATAAATTACCCAGGGTCACACAGTTAAAGTGTTGTTGTGGGGGGGTGGGACAGTTGGAAGTATAAAGAAGGGACATACAAGATAAAAACTGAGTGTGGATTTGGTAATGTACTGAAATTACAAGGTAAGGAGTGGAGATAGTAGGTTTGAAACATTTATGACATTTGTAAAGTAAGGTTGGGTAGGCATTTGATATACTGCAGTAGGGGTTTTTTAAAATAGAAAATGGAGGATAATTTTGGCATACTGGTGGAGCAGTCCTCATACTTATGTGTCTATAGCCTTAGTTGGATGAGTGTTGATTTTCTTAGACTCAGGATCTTTATTCTAAAGCAAGACTGAATATAATGCCCAAAGTCTCTCCCTTTAAACTGATTTCTTTCACGTAATCTCATCAAGTACACATGTCATGATTGACCTGAGGGAACCATGTGACATGGATTCTCTCAGGAATGATATATTTTTGTAGGTGTATACAGTGGGGCCAGATTATGCCCATGCTGAAGCCCGAAAATCTCCAGCATTAGATGGAAAGGTGGAAAGGGACAGCGAAGGGAAGGAGATTCGATACCCAGTCATGCTAACTGCCATGGAGAAGCTAGTGGCTAGAAAAGTCTGTGTTGCTTTCAAGGTAGAGGAAGATCCAAGTTGGTGGGATGGTGTTTTTGGTGGGGGCAAGAGGGAATATAGGATAAACGGGGTGGTGGGGAAGGGTTAAAGACAGGAGGAATTTGGGAAGAAATTATTCCTCCAACCTGGTTTTATCTTTTACCTTACTCTCCTACAGCAAACGGTCTGTGGGTTTGACCTTCTTCGTGCCAATGGTCACTCCTTTGTCTGTGATGTTAATGGCTTCAGCTTCGTCAAGAACTCAATGAAATACTATGATGACTGCGCCAAGATCTTGGGGTATGGTATGGGAGACAGTGGTTTGGGTGAGGGGAAGCCAATCTAGAATTGGGGTTACCCTTTTTTTTTCTGTTTAACAGAGATCTTTTCTTTTGCAGTTTTGTTGTTTTGTTTTTTTTAACCATTTGAGGAAGAGTATTCCATTGCTTTTCTATGTCTTCTTCTTTCCAGGAATACCATAATGCGGGAGCTTGCCCCCCAGTTTCAGATTCCATGGTCCATTCCCACAGAGGCTGAAGACATTCCCATTGTCCCCACCACGTCTGGCACCATGTAAGAGAGAGAGAGAAGCTGTAATTATTTACCCACAGAGATATCTGGAGCTTGGGATTCCCAGAACTGACTAATAAACACTTGTTACCTTTCCCTAGACTGATAAGGGGATGGATCCCTTTTACACAGTTTCCTTAGCTATACCCCCATTCCTCATTGCAGATAGTATCTTTTTTCCCTCCTAGGCATTCATGAAGAGGTTTACTGACTGAAGTTGCTCTAACATATTCCTTCTTTCCAGGATGGAACTCCGTTGTGTCATTGCTATCATCCGTCATGGGGATCGAACTCCCAAACAAAAAATGAAGATGGAAGTTACACACCCTAGGTAAGAGAAGAGTCCATATCCTGAGTGAGGAAAAGCAGATAGAAGGAGATTGTTCTCACAGTTCTTGACTCTCGCGTTTATGTTTCCTTCACCCACCCATTCCCAGGTTCTTTGCACTGTTTGAGAAACATGGTGGCTACAAAACTGGGAAACTGAAACTGAAAAGACCAGAGCAGCTGCAGGTGGGTATCCTGATTGAGGAGGGCATTCACTGTAGGTGGGAGGGATATGAGTTTGAAAAATCTGTCCAGGAAAAGTGTCAAGTGATCCTAAGATAGATAGGTGACTCATCAAGTTTTGATCACATCCCATTATTCCCCCACTCACCCAGGAGGTGCTGGACATCACTCGGCTGTTGTTGGGAGAACTGGAGAAGGACCCTGGTGGTGAGATTGAAGAGAAAATAGGAAAGCTGGAGCAGCTGAAGACTGTGTTGGAGATGTAAGGAGTGGGGTGAGAATAAGGGATCCTGATAAGGGCTGTCAACCAAGGCTGTGTCCTGGGGTTGGAATGAACAGTGGACTCTGTTCTTGGCAGGTATGGTCACTTCTCAGGCATCAATAGGAAGGTACAGCTGACTTACTACCCCCATGGAACAAGGGTCTCTAATGAGGAGCAAGGTGAGATATACAGCCCACTCTACTTCTCTGAATCTCTAGCCCCCCAGGCTATAGAACAGTCACTCTTGGCCCTACTTCCTTCCTGCTTTTCTAGTTTCATTCTTCAGCCTTTGCCCTCAAGAATTATTGAGGTTAACGTCTGGACTTCCACTCTGTACTACTTAGATGTTCCTAGAAGGTTACCTAGACCCAATTCACTTCTTTCTGCTATCCATAGATCAACATCGGGAGATCCTGGCCCCATCTCTGCTGCTGGTGTTAAAGTGGGGTGGGGAGCTGACTCCTGATGGCCGGGTCCAGGCTGAGGAGCTAGGACGAGCTTTTCGCTGCATGTACCCGGGGGGCCAGGGTGAGTGTGTTGAGGAGTAAATGTATGGTGTGTTTGGAACAAGATAAAATATGGGATGAGTGGGGGAATAAAGAAAAAAAAAATCACTCTTGCAAGGAAAAGTTAAAGGGAGGGAGGAATAAATTCCTTCTTCCCTGCCCTAGGATCCTGACAGATGTCTATTTGTGGTCCTCTTCACTCCCAGGGGACTATGCTGGCTTCCCTGGTTGTGGGCTTCTACGACTCCATAGCACTTACCGCCATGACCTCAAGATCTATGCTTCAGATGAGGGTCGTGTACAGATGACGGCTGCAGCCTTTGCCAAGGTGTCCACCCTAACCCCAAGTCATGGACGTTGGCAGTTGAGGCTGGAGGGTTAATGTAATGCAGGGATTCTGGGTGCTCATCTCAGAAGGATAGGCTGGTGGCTGGATGAGGGAATTTGACCCACTTCTGCTTTTCTGGGCATAGGAGGCGGGAGGTAGGGGCACGCTTGCCCCCACCAAGCCAGCTCTGTGTCTTCTCCATAGTCCCTTAGGCCCATTCCACCCCTCCACCATCAGGGCTGCTGGCCCAGAGAGGGGATTAACAACGCCCCCACTCCCCATGGCTCCTGTCATAGGGATTACTGGCACTAGAAGGGGAGCTGACGCCCATCCTGGTGCAAATGGTGAAGAGTGCCAACATGAATGGGCTTCTGGACAGTGATGGTGACTCTTTGAGCAGCTGCCAACACCGTGTGAAGGCACGACTACATCACATTCTACAGCAGGACACACCCTTTGGCCCTGGAGACTATGAGCAGGTCTGAGCTTCCTTGTGCCCTATCCTCCAAATATCTCATTCTGGTTCCTATAAATAATACTGTTTGTCCATAGCCCCTTCTGCTAATTACACAGTAACTGCATTTAAATAGTTAGGTGTCCTGTCCTCATCTTTTGGTATTTGTGGAATCCTAGGGGTTCCTTAAGGCACCATTTCCCCTTCTCCAGTGACCCTGCTTCATGACTGGGGATGCCTCAGGGTCTTGAAATGGAACCCACTGTGGTGGATTTAGGTTACAGTTTGTGTTATAGGTTGGAATGAAGGCAGGAGACCTGCTTTGCATTAGTGTTGCATGTATGGAGCTATTCTAAACCCAGCCTGTTAAAAGAGTTCCCTGTCCAAGTTCCATTCTGAAATTCAGGGCTAGTTTAGAGTCACTGTTCCTGAGACCATCTTCTTTCCAGGGTTAGCATAGGCCTTGGTAAAAAGAAGGACCATTTGCCAAATTGAGGTTGAACAACATCTCTCCATTTCCCCTTACTATTCCTGTTTTGGTTAGTCTTCGGGGAGCTTGAATGGACTGCACAGCTGGTTACTTTTTCTGAGTTGGTGTAAGAAGGGGTAAGTGACCCCACTTCCTCTTCTCTTGGCTAGGATGTAATGAAGCCCCACTTATGTCTCTGCACCTTCCCAGGTATCCAGTTGGATGGAGTTGATGCTTTATCCTTTTTACTGGTCTGTACCATTTACTTTCAGTTGGAGATGGAAGATTCTGGATTGTGTGAAATATCTCCATACCCTTGTAGGGCTCATTCATATAACCAAGAATATGCCTTCACTGACAAATCCTTCTTCGCTTATGCTGACCTCAGGCTTTTCCCTCCACCCTTGCCCCCTTTATTGACCATAATGTCCAAGGAGAGAGAGAGCTCAGGGTAGTGTCTCCGGATACCAGTTATCTGTAGACATAAATACATACAAAATGTCCACATTGGGAGCTGGCGTGCATTTGCTTTGTGATTATCCAGATTCAGGGCTCTGAGCTCATGATACTCTTCTCTTTGTTTGACTCAGTTGGCCCCTACTGGCAGCCTCTCCTTGCTCAACTCAATGGCCATAATTCAAAATCCTGTGGAGATCTGTAACCAAGTCTTTGCTCTGATTGAGAACCTCACACACCAGATCCGGGAACGGCTGCAGGACCCCAAGTCAGCAGGTGGGTAAGAACACTCCTCCAGGATATTGTCAAAGTTCTATTGTGTCTTCTTCTGGGTGCCCACGGGAATCCTTATCTTCCCTCTTGGACCCTGCGTATTTGGAATCTATTTACTCTTCAGGATAGTGATGGTGGCCTAAAATGATGGCCCTTAACTCGTGTTAGTGTTCTCTGCCTAATATGACTTTTTCCTGTTACCTTCAGACCTGCAGTTGTACCACAGTGAGACTCTGGAGTTAATGCTGCAGCGCTGGAGCAAGCTGGAACGTGATTTTCGGCAGAAGAGTGGACGCTTTGATATCAGCAAAATACCTGACATCTATGACTGTGTCAAGTATGATGTGCAGCACAATGGGAGCCTGGGGCTCCAGGGGACATCAGAACTGCTGCGACTCTCCAAGGCATTGGCTGATGTGGTCATTCCTCAGGTTGGTTGTGGAAATGGTTCATGACTGGAGTCTGGAAGATTAGGAGAGAAGAAGCATAGAGGCAAAGTGGGGTTAGTTGGATTGCTACAACCCTCTTGTGATGACCAACCACACTTGATATGTGCCCTTAGATTATGAGTAAGAGCAAAGGAGTTTGGCCTAAGTAAAGAATCTGTAACACATGGAATGGGAGTAATAGTGGGTTTGAAGAGAGACCCAGGAATGATAGAAGCCAGGAGGATAGTGTTAGGTTTGGGGGGCAGTGGAAGAAGGCAGAGGCAAAAGGAACATAGGCTCCCTTTCCCTTGAGTACTTACTTAGGTTCTGGTTCTCCAGGAGTACGGGATCAGCCGGGAGGAGAAACTGGAGATTGCTGTGGGCTTTTGTCTCCCATTGCTGAGGAAGATTCAGCTTGACCTACAGCGAACCCATGAAGATGAGTCTGTGAACAAGCTGCACCCCCTGTGAGGGAGGGTTAAGGGGGTACTGCATGGGGGATGGGGCATGTAAAGGGCTCTTGGGGAGGTCAGAGCTAGAGCAGTTAGAGAGGCTTGGGCACAGGATGACCCAGTGAATATGAGGGATAGGTCCTCCCTCTTTAGGGATGGTGGAGGGGTGCTGTTATGACTGTGTACTTATGAATGATGAGGCAACTTTCTCAGGTACTCCAGAGGAGTGCTCTCCCCAGGCCGCCATGTCCGCACGCGTCTCTACTTCACCAGTGAGAGCCACGTCCATTCCCTGCTCAGTGTTTTCCGTTATGGAGGGCTTCTTGATGTAAGGATCCTCTATCACCACCTGCCTATTATCCTGGAAAGCTCCATTCTTTAGTTCTCCTTGATCTCCAAGCAAGCCTTTGTGTTTCCTGGCCCTCCCGCAATCCCAGTCTTAGGCCCACCACCCTCTTCATCCTCTGTCCTCTTCTTCTCAAGTCCTGAGATACCTTTCCTCATATTTGATAGGAATCTCAGGATGCACAGTGGCAGAGAGCTCTGGCATATCTCAGTGCCATCTCAGAGCTGAATTACATGACTCAGATTGTCATCATGCTATACGAAGACAACACCCAGGTGAGGAGATGTCAGGGTAGGATCAGGAAAAGATCTACCCTCTCTACCCCTAAATATTGCTCAGAGAAGGAAGTCCTTGCCCATCCTCATCATCTGTGGTCCACAGTGTGGGAGATCATCTGGATTACAGAGTACTTCATGAGTAAGGGTAGGAGCTTCCTGGTAATCGGAGAACCAATTCTGGGAGTAATCAGTGCCAGAACGAACAATATAGAACTCAGCCACTGGACCTAGGACTAGGGTGAGAGGAGAGCAAGATCTAGATAACTCACCTTTCTCTCTAAGCTTCAAAAGTATTTCAAGTGCATTTTGTAACAACCAAATTCGTATAAGAGGTAGAGGAAAAACATTTATATTTAGTGAAATCACATGAACAAGGGATCACAGGGTTGGGGAAGTGAGGATTCCTTGACCCTAGGTATTAGAAGAGATTCACAGTAATATGGTACTAGAGAAGTAGGCGGGACACAAAAGCCTGAGAATTAGGCACCTTTCTTTTTGGAACTCCTTTTCATCATTATCAACCTGCTTCCTACCATCCCATCCTTTGACATCTTCTCATCTCGTGGTATCCCCTAGGATCCCTCATCAGAGGAGAGATTCCATGTGGAGCTTCACTTCAGCCCTGGAGTGAAAGGTGTTGAGAAGGATGACAGTGCCCCCGCTGGCTGTGGCTTCCGCCCAGCCTCTTCTGAGGTGGGAAGAGCTGGAATCTGGGTCTCAGAACCTGAGAGATAGGGATCTAGAGAGTTGGTGGCAGGGAATGAATGAGGTAGGTATAGAGAAGGTGGTTACCTCTTTTTCTCTTACACATGATGCAGAATGAGGAGCTGCAGAAAGACAAGGGCAGTATGGAAGACCTGTGCCGGCGTAAGGGTCGAGATGAGCCTGATAGGGTGTTGCAGACGTCACCCCAGCCCCCTGAGATCCCTGGTCTCCCAAGAAGATCACCACTCATCCGCAACCGTAAAGCTGGCTCTATGGAGGTAATGGGGTGAGGAGAGGAGAAAAGATGAAGAGGGGACACAATGGATACTATCCATGTGTTCTCAATCACTGCCCCTCCCATGCCCTTTGCTCAATGACTTTGGGAACTCTAAAGTAGCATCAGCCTCTTACTCACTGTTAACAGAGTGATCTTAGCCTCCTGATTCCACAGGATGCTCCCTTGCCTCTGGAGCTATTCAGATCAGCTGGTTTGAAGCTAGAATTCCCAGTGATGGAGAGGCAAGAGTGATGATGCAGAGATTACATATATTGAGATGTGGGACCAAGAAGACATCTGGACAGTATGAGAAAAGGCAACTTCTTAATAATTAGGAGTCTAAAACTGGGTACTTTCCATTCCTACGTGGCCTTCACAAAATATTTTGTCCAGATGTCAGTCTTTTTGGTTCTCTTTCCTGGAAAGAGATTCACTGAGTCATGTGAGTCTACTTTTTTTTTTTCTGAAGAGACAATCTGTTTGACCCTGTGATTAATCTTGGTTTTGGAGACTTTTTGGTACTGTTTTCTGCTCTGGAATATTTTGTTTTTTGTTCAGTTTTTGTATTTCTCTTTCTTCCCTGG
Organism: Bettongia penicillata ogilbyi; assembly: GCA_023548195.1. Taxonomy (NCBI): domain Eukaryota; kingdom Metazoa; phylum Chordata; class Mammalia; order Diprotodontia; family Potoroidae; genus Bettongia; species Bettongia penicillata. The sequence continues at coordinate 5,664,855 of JAJHZJ010000447.1, read as the reverse complement.
TCCTCAGGACCCTATGAAGATCTCTCAGGATAATCCGAAACTGGCTTTCAGAGTCAGTTCATGATTTAAAGGTCTGACTAAAGAGGTGACTAGAGAGCCAATATAGATACTACATTTTCCTTGGAATTATCCCTTCTTTATTTATTTTTAAAAATTTTTTTTGGCCAGCAAAATTTTGCCTTCTCTGCCTCATGTCCCACATACCCCTTCCCCTGACTGAAAAGGAGAGGAAAACAGAATTTCTGTTGCAAACATGTGTTGTCAATCAAAGTGAATGGATTTCATATTGGTCATGTCCAAAAAGAATACACACAAATATACATACATATGTATGTAAATGTCGCATTCTTCACTCTTGAGTCTTTCACCTCTATCAGGAGGTGAGTATCATGTTTCATTATTAGTCTGTTGGCGTCATGGTTGGTCATTATATTGATCAAAACTTCTAAGTCTTTCAGAATTGTGTGTCTTTACAATACTGCTGTCATTCTCCTGTTTCTCTACATCAATTTATACAACTACCCAGGTTTTTCTAAAACCATTCCTTTCATCTTTTCTTATAACACAATAGTATTTCATCATGTTCATTTACCATAACTTGTTTAATTGTTCCCCCCAGATTTCAGTTTTTTGTCTCTTCAAAAAAAAAACTTCAAATATTTTTGTACATCTTTAGAGTTTGTTTTGTTTAGGACTAATCCCTCCCTTAATTTGTCCTCCAGTTCCCTCTCCCCACGTCCTCCTCCACTGAGTGAAATATATTTCTGAACCTGTTGTGTGTGTGTGTGTGTGTGTGTGTGTGTGTATATGTATGTGTGTATTCTTTCCCTCCTTTGACCAGTTCTAATGAGAGTGAGGTTCAAGTATCATTATTCTCCCCTTCTTCCTTATTTGTATAGATTTTTATATGAAATACCTAATTACCTCATGATTATTTAAAGAAGATTTTAAAGCCTCATACCTAAGGTAGATGTCTTCAGGCAAAGTAAAGCTAATGCTACATTTTTTTTCCTTGTAATTCACCACTTGCTGAAATCCTCACACACACATACCACAAAATGAAAGCTGTACATAGAAAGAAGAGTGCCATCTCTAGCATCAGGGTGCACTCACTACTTAGCTGATCCTGATTTCCACCAGGTAGGTGACACAGGACTGATGAGAACTTCTGTGTCCTTGGTTTTTCTACTTTAGGAAATTAGCTTAAAAAAAAGGTACTGTTAATATCCCTAGATAAATACAAACAGTGAAATATACAAGAATGGAAGATTGTAATTGATTAAACATGGAAATGTAGACTTTTATTTGTAATTTGTTTTTAAAACATTTTAATTTTAACAAAGTTATCACAGAACTTCCCTGTTAGTTTTCATGTGCCTCTCTAAACTTCTTTATTTGTATTTATCCAGATTTTGTGGGTGCGTCTATTATTATTTCCAAAGTTGAAGTCAATATGTATATTGCTTTTTTGGATCTGCCATCTTCACTCTGTTACTTCATATAAGTCTTTCTATATTTGTTTATATTATTCATGTTTTTTATGTTTTTAAAAAATTCTTATTTTTATTGATGTCTTTTGTTTTTACACCACATTTCCAAATGTACCCTCTCTCCCTTTGTTCTTCAGGGTAAATTTATAGACTGTTTTCTATTTGTCAGGCACTGTATTTTTTTACAGGTGGTATCTCTTGATCTTCACCACAACCCTGGGAGGTAATTGCTGTTATTATTCCTATTTTGTAGTTGAAGAAACTGAGGCAAGCAGAGGTCACACAGCTGAGTGTCTGAAATCACCTTTGAACTCAGGTGTTCCCGACTCCAGGCCCAACATTGTCCATGGTGCCACCAGCTAACCATTACTAGTAGCAAAGAATTAAAAAATAAAGAGAAAAAAATCAGTCCAGAAAAACTAAAGTGTACAAACCATGTCTGACAGAATATTACACAGCGCCTCCTGCAGTAAGGGGAAGGAAGTACATTTTCTAAATTCTTCCTGAATGCCGTTATAATTATGTAGCAGAGATTTTTGCTGTGTCGTCGTTCTTTCTGTTTACGTTGTTGTCATGATCTAAGTTGTTTTCCAGGTTCTACTTACCTCCCTCCTTTTACACACACATAAGTCCTTCTGTGTCTTTGAACTCTTGGTCTTCATCACAGTGGTCAGTTTCTTATAGCATAGTAATATTCCCTTACATTCTTTCTTATGCCACAGTTCGTTCAGCCATTCTCTAATCAAATGCAGTTTTCCCCTCAAGTTTTTATATATTACAAGTATCATTGCTTGGAATATTTTCGTACAGGTCTTTTTTAAAATCCTTTCAATTACAGCTTTATGATGTAATCCTAGTAATGGAATCCTGGGGCCAAAAAGTGTGAGAAGTTTCATATCTGTATTATTTAATGCCATTTTGGTGTCCTGACCTGTGATTTTATTAGTGTAGAGAACTACTGGTTTGTATATCCTCTCCAGGGATGCAGGTCAGCCACTTAATTATTACCTAGAGTTGTTGTTGCATGGAGCATTAAGAGGTTAGAGAATGACCCGTAATTATACAGGTAGTATGTGTCAGTGGGACTTGAGCCCTTGTTCCTCATTCCAAGGCCTGCTTTCTATCCTTTGCACCATAATGCTGTTCAAGTAATACCTTATTGTTTAACAAAAGAATCAAACCAATTCATAGCTCCATCAGCTATGAAGCAGTAAAAGCACGCCTGTGTTTCCTTAGTCGTGCCAGTATTGAACGTATGGTTAAATCTTTGCCATAATTGATAAGTGAAGGGCGGCGTCTCAGAGTTGTTTTAATTTGTGTTTCTTTTTTCATTAGATGGTTTGAATACTTTCATTTGATTGTTGATCATTTCACTTCCTTATTATGATCCTTCTACCCTACTCCCAGTTCAGCCTTCTGCCTAGGAAGGACTGATTTCTTCCTGGCCTACCCACGTGTGTTCTCTAACCTAAACCTAAAGGGTAGGAAGCCCCTTTTCTCTGTTCTCTGGTTATATAACCTTGCCATTTAATCAATCCTGTCTCATTCCACTGCTTGCATTCTACTTTTTCTCCATTTTCATGTCTATATTAGTATATGACTTTGATACCAAATGAATCCTAAATAGACTTTCTCCCCAATTCTAAGTAGCTTTGCTTTGTAAGAGCTGGATGTTAGAGGGGTAGCCTTTTGCAGCCCTGTGACCAGCTCTTTATCTGGTCTGCTTACAGGTCACAAATATGCAGTGTACAGGCAGGCTAACCAAATGATTCTTTGGGGATGGCCAGTGGAGGGCAAGAGGCTTCCCCTGGCCTCTCCTTGCCATTGGCCTACAGCTCAGGGCTGTGGTCACCATCTACCAGGCATCCTGTTTACAGGTGTCCCTGCCCTCTTCCCCATCTCCTTTCCTTTTCCCGTCTTCTGTCTCTGATGCTTGGGACCTCGGGGATTAGCACATCTTCTAGGGAAGGCAGGGCATGGTGGTTGGAGAAAATGATCAGGTGTGGTCTATTCAAAAATCCTTTAATTTCTAGGGTAGAACAGGATAAGGTTTAGACAAGGTTGGAAATGGAACTCAGGGGTGTGGCTGTAGGATCATTGAACTTTCTATTTTCCCTCTGCAAGTAAAGATGGAAAAAAGGAGTCATTAACACAAAGATAGGGGGGAGGGAGCAGTTATCCAAACTGTTTTCTGTTTATCACTGAGCTATTGTAAACTTTCTGAATCTTATGAAGGAGTATATAGGAAACAGGGAGCTTTCTCTCCTGGGACTATGGAGCAGGAGGAATGATGGTTTCTTCGATGGAATGGAAGGGGCTATGGGGAAAGGGAGCAAAATGGTTTCTGTTACAGAGGAGAGCCTGGGCAGCTCTTCTCTCTGTATACCTGTCTTTCCTTCCTGTCTTCCCATCAGTGCCCTTTTGCCCTGAAGCTCTTCTGATACTGGCTGCTTGACTTTACAGAGGAACAGGACCTGGATTTTAGTGTTCTGGCTTATGTAGGGAGATGGTAATATATGATCCTTTCCCCACAGGTGTTATCTGAGACTTCATCCTCACGACCTGCTAGTTACCGTCTATTCCAGTCTTCACGTCCCCCCGCAGAAATGAAGCAAAGTGGCCTGGGTATGGTTTCCCAACCTTTGTTTTTCAGTGTTGGGTAGGGAGGTCTGCAGTATGACTGCAGCCATTCCCAACCCTGGGAGTTGGGTATACCTAAGTTTTTTGTTGCCAACTGGGAATGGAAGTGGGAGGAAGTGTACTTTGGATGTGAACTTTGATTTCAGGTGACTGATTTCCATCTGTGAAAAATCAGTCCCTTGATTCTCTGCATCAGTTTTTTTCCCTAGGTTTCCTCAGTCCTTCCAGTCCAAACTAGACCTTAAGGGAACTAGGAGACTCAGAGCCACAAGAGTCATCAGACACAGAGCTCTCAGCAAGGACACCTAGAACCCTAGAGTTGTCCCATACTTTCTTTCTTTCTGAATTCTAATCCTGCTTTTTCTTTCTCAACTCCCATGACCTTTTCCTCTGCCCTCTCCCCTATTCCTCTGCCCTCTCCCCTATTCCCTTCTTCTCCTTTCTAAAAGTAAAGGATGAATCCTAGATAAAATTGCAAGGGGATAGTATTTCTTTAATAAGGAGATCTCCAGTAAGTGTACAGAATGGGTGAGGAAGACCAAAAAATACGTAGAAAGAATCTTAGTGTCTGGGAGGTGGGGAGGAGGGAATGTTGGTTAGTAGGAGGGAGGGGCCTCTCCATTCAGTATGTCCTTTATCTCAGTATCTCAGTATCTGGCTAGTGTCTTGAGGTTGGGACCAGAAACACATATTTGGGATCTCTAAGCTTGGTCTCCTGATCCTGTGCCTCTTATTATCCTGCTCAGTCTCATTTGCCTAGCCCTGTCTACGGTCTCACTGTCTTTGTCCATGGAATCCTGCCTGGCCTCAAGCAAGTTAGAACTTGATCAGAACACCAGATAAGAGTATTTGTTGATTTCCCTACCATCCTTTGCTGGGAAGGATGCATCTAAAGGTGGTGTATAGAGCTGGGGTTTGGAGTACATTTTTCCAAGTGCCTGAGAAGAGAGGCCACTCCCCCAGAAAAGTAGATGGGAGTACTAGTCAAGTGGTGCTAATAGCACAATAGAGTAGGAAAAGGGAAACTAGATTTCAGTAGAAGTTTTGGGACCCAGAGAAAACTCCCCAGAGATAATTATATCCCGAGGCCCAAGGGGGAACGTAGCCAGTGAGGCCTGGAAATGGAGCTGATTTATTTGGAGGAAGAGCAGAGATTGTTGAGATCAGATCCATTTCTCTTCATTTCCCTTCTTAGAGCCTTCTTCCTAGAGCCTATTTCAAGTATGAGGGATGTGGACGAGCCATTTATATCAGGAATAGAATGCTGATTTAAAAGTTCTCTGTTTGCTTCTGAGGACCAGAAAAAGAGTCTGTCATCTGAACTGCTTTCTTTTATTCCTTGATCTAGGTAGACCTTTTACCCCTGTGATCCTGGCCCCCTCCCTATAGACTCAAGGGAAACTCAAGGACTCCCCAACAGGTCTGATATTATCTCTCTTGTAAATGCAAATCAGGAGCCTTGACAAAGTGTAGTAATGGTAGCTAACAGGAACTTAGGTAGCAGTTTGAGTTCATCTTCTCACTAAAATTATTGGCAGGGTGAAAAACCTATTCGGAGCAGAAGACAGGTCCATCTAGGGGCATCTTGTTTCCATTATGGGACAGAGAGATCTTAGGGGTAGTGACCCTTCTTGTCTTTCCTTTCCTTTGGGGATTCTGTACCCTATGGACGGCACCAAGATCTTTCCTCTGTTTTGGTATTATGATTCTGAAGTTCACGCCTGAAGTTCCCCCTTAGAAAAAAAAATGTTGTGAAGGAAAGCGCCATGAGTTTGGAATCTGAATACTTAGGCTTTGCCACTTTTACTCTCTATCTTGAGAAATTAACTTCACCTCTTTGGCCTTCAGCATTCTCATTTATAAAATGAAATTGTTGGCCTAAATAATGTCTAAGGTCCCCTCAGCTTTAAAATCATATCATTTCTAGGGCTATGTGTGTCCCTACCATGTGGACATTTGACTTTCAATATTGCATTTAGGTAAAGATAATTGTTGATTGATAGGAAGCCTTTTTTTGATCAGTATTCATATCCTTGATTTTTGTTATCTTTTTCTCTGTATCCCATTGCCTAGAGTGGTGTTCCTCACATAGTGAGCATTCAATACAGTGTTCATTGACTATGGAGGTCATTATAGTGCCCTATGAGGTTTTTTTGTCATGGGAGGGTAAGAGGAATGTGTCAGTTTGAACAGGGGTAGAGGACTCTACACCATTTCAAGGAGCAAACTTTTTTTTTGCTTGTTGGTGGAATTGAACTGACCGTCAGGAGACCTGTACAAGTGAATGTAAGATTTCAAGGTCTTAGTTTTCTCTTTTATAAAAGAAGGACTCTGTATGGTGATCTCCAGGGTTCTTACAGTTCTGAAATTATTTGAGTCCCATGATTCAGTTCTTGGAGAAAGTTTGAAGCCCTGAAAGCTTGGTTGGGGAGGCAGAGGGAGTGAAAGATTATGAAGAGAGTGGAAGGGAGCCATTAAGACCCTGGGATCTTTCTTTGGCGGCATCCAAAGTACTTCTTCTCTCTGCCCCTAAGGGCCTGGGGTGCCTCAAGCTCTGTTCTCAGGATGGGGGAGCATCAAATAGGGATGGAGAATCCAAGAGAAGCTCTCTCCCCTGGCATTTTAGGGAATCATCTGAAGGAGGACAAAGTATAACTTATCCCTCCAAGCAGCTTTGGCTCCCCTAAAATGACTAAACTGCATGGAGAAACAACTTTTTCCCCTTGCTATGGGCCTGTGCACAAGGCCCCCATCCTTCATTAACTTGCCCAGTATAGTAGTATGTAGCAGTGAAGGCTATGTGTGGTGGTGTGGCATCCTTGAATGGCCTTGCTGTGTGTGTGTGTGTGTGTGTGTGTGTGTGTGTGTGTGTGTGTGTGTGTGTGTGTGTGTGTGTTAAGTGTGTAATAGTTGCAGCTTTGTTTGGCTGCTAACATGCTTCCGGCTTTGCAGGCTCACAGTGCACAGGGCTGTTCAGCACCACAGTGCTGGGTGGTTCATCCAGTGCCCCGAATCTCCAGGACTACGCTCGCAGTCATGGCAAAAAACTCCCACCTGCCAGCCTGATGCACCGAGATGGTATGTGGGTTAGGGGCAGCAGTCCCTTTCCTTAGCCCACCCCATCTCCCCTTCATCTCCCTTATGGGCCTGTGGCTAAGGAACCATTTAGTCTTCCAGATGACATGGCAGCAGAAGTAGCATACTGTGTGGGTGAAAGAAATACTCCTCGCTAATATTAGCTGCATTTCACTCCACATAGCATTCCAGTCATTCTTCTTCTACCTTGTACCCGTTCTTTCCTGCACTCTAGACAATATGGGTGGATAACAAGTAATAGGAAAGGGTTTGACACATTTATGACTGGAACACCAAGAGATCCAGCTGAGGTAGCACCTGGGGTAGGGACCAAGAGTTCCACTGTCTTGATTTCCAGATAAGAGCAGACCCAGGATGTGATGAAGAGGAGAATATATGAAGTAGGCTTAGGGTAGGAATGGGATATGGTTGCTCATGGAGCCATTATACAAGGGGAAAAATTTATGTAATTGTCAGAGAAGTGTTTGTATGGTAGTTGGGAAAGGGTCAGGTCTGGGTATAGAAAACAAAGAGGGTATGCTGCAGGTAGAGTTTAGTGTAGGGGGAAGGGACAGATGCAGGTATAATCCCCATGATGTCTTCTCTCCTCAGAGTTCTTGTCTGTCCCGGCTGTAAAGCGATTTTCTGTGTCATTTGCAAAGCATCCGACTAACGGTACGTTTGCTTCTGACTTGATGTCATACCTCATCATGTCACCTTCACTGATTCAGATACTTACATCTGACCCCTGGCACTGACCTCTCTCTTTTTTTCCTGTGTTGACACATTGTGTGTCCTTCACTGAGTCCCCTGCCTGAATATTCTCTTGTTCTGACCATGACCACTTTGGCTGTGTACACTCCACACTCTTCCTATCTTCTTGACTGGTATCAGTCTTACCTTCCATCACCATCACCCCTGTTGTCATCATTGTCACCATCATCATTAAAACTATTTAAGTCCTTCTCACAACATTCCCAATTTGGGGCCTTGTATGGATATGAAAAATGATTCCCATTCTCAGGGAGAGTACTACATAATGCCTAAACCCTTTTCCTTCTCCCCTGCAGCTCCTGTAACTTGGATCTTTTAATGCCCCTCCCTACCTTTTGTGTATAGGAGAAAAGACTTAATTCCTTCCTGTTTGGATATCCTGCCCCCACCTCCCACTCACGCCTATTCTTCTCACCTTCAGTCCATGGGGTACAGAGTTTCTTCCCATCTTCTTACTCCTACCATTGTGTGTGTGCTGCGTGGTTCTTGTGCTCTTGCCATCTGCTTCATGTTGCTACTAACCTGGCATCTGGGCCTGGAAGGCAGAGACTCAAAGTGGTTTGTGGGGGGTGTCTGGTAGAGGGAGGGGGAGTTCCAGTGTCAGACTGAGATGAGTACAAAGAGCAGCGTTACACCCTCAGTTTATCGACATCCACTCTACACAATCCCAGCTTACCCAGGGCATAACTTGTCCTAAAGAATCTGCAAGTAGAAGGATTAAGTCAGTGTCCAAGGGAGCTAGGACTGCAGGTGCCTGACCTGGATGGCTTTGGGGCATCAATCCCAGGACCGTTGAACTGTGAGTTCTTTGTGGGATCCTGGATGGGGGGAGGTAGGGAAGGGAGTGGCATCTCAGAAGTGGAGTTTAATCCTTTGTACACTTGTTTTTATCTCTGGATCTGTTTAGAGTAAATTAAGTTTTCTCGCCACAACTTCTTTCTTCCCAAGGGCTAAGATCCTCCAAGGGAATCAGGGTCAAGCCCAGCTACCTGGAGGGATCTCTTGATTCTGGACCCCTGCTTCTAATCGAATCCCACCCCATCTGCCACTGTGACCCTGGACATAATCAGGCCTTTCCGCTGGTGTCTCCCTGCCTCTTCTCTCTTTAGTCTCACCACCTGTACTAGGCCTTGTTGCCTTCTCTTTCTGGACTCGAGAACCCCTACTTTCCCAGTCAGAACATGCTCCAGCCTCCCTGAGAATTTGTGGCAACAGTGCTCCCATTCAGAGTGTGAAAGCCAGGCTAGCTTATGGAGCTGAAGAGGAGCTTATTCTGAGCTTTTGTAAGTCTTCGGAATCATGGTCATCTCTAAAGCAAAGCCTAGAACCCACATTTCTGAAGTATTAGAACCCCAGGAGCCCCAGCTTCAGAGTATGGAGCTTTGAAATCATATGTAGAACAACTTTCCAAATCTAGAAAATGAAGTCTAGTATCTGATTTTTCTTGAAGTCTGAAGTAGCAGCCCTCCCACAGAGAAGAAGGCAAGTTTGGAGAGAATTCAAGGACTGAGCAGGAAAGGACTGCTGCCATGTTCTCTTTTGCTTATTTGTCAACCCCACCTGTCTCCTCAGAGCTCTTATGGCCCCAGCTAGTTTTCTTGCCTTTGAGCTTGGAAGTTATACAGGCCAAGAAGCTCTTAGATTTGATACTTGCTAGGTATCAAAGGAATAAGGGAAGCCTGGAATTGCCTTGTTGGAGTAGATAATCTAGTTTCTACTCCTGGCCTCTAGGATGTCCCTGAGGCTCTGGTAAGACCAGGGCTTTGCGTGGCTGATAGCATAGGCACAGAGGTGACATGTGTCTCTGTTGCTTATGGCAGCACATTCAACATGTATGGGTATGCCTATCACCATCCATCATCTCATCAGAATTCTTCACTTCAAAGCAACAATGCCTGCAAAAGTTAAATTTGGAGGAAAGGCAGAACTACTTTCTTTCCTCTTCGAAATGTGAAGCCAATACGTGGCCCAGCTCTACCTCTGAAGATCTTAGTCTTGAATTCTCTGTTCCTTGTGGGGGCAGTCACATCATGTGAACACATCACAAGATTGGAGTAAACCTGATCATACATGTGGTCATTTATCAGACCACAATCTAAACCTATTTGAAGAAGCCAAGGTACCATGAAAGAAGAAACCAGGACTGTGTGAAATGGTTATACACCATTATCCTTGTGTGCTGAAAAGTTCCTGGGATTTCTGATGATGACCACAGTTATTACTCTTCAGATTCAGTCTCTGGAGCAAGACTAAATCTGAGAATCCTAAGTATGAATTCTGGTAGTGCCTATAGCCCTTCTAGATCTCAAACCTGACCATGAATGCTTAAGTCACATATTTGCTTCTCTCTCTGGTCCTATGCTCAGCCTCCACCCAGGCATCTTTGCCCACCCCTTGGGTCAGGCCCTCTAAATCTGTGATTGTCTCTAAGAATCTGGCCCTTCTGCCCTGCACCTTCCTTCTGGACCTTTCCATATCTGCAGTCTTTTGCAGTTTCATTACAGAGATTGCAATCAACAAGGAGCAATTCATCAAAAAGAATCAATATTCAGCCAGCACATGAATGGAATTAAATTGAAATTCTCCCACCTACTAGCTGAATAAAATGCAGTCAGACTTAATACCCATAGGAAGAAAATGAAAAAGTCCAAAGTCTAGCCCATGTAATGAATTCAGAGCTTACTGACTCCTTTTCTCTGCGGTGGCTCCTGGGACTTCTGCAAACTGTTTTTCAAATCTTACAGGTACCAGGTTGGGGGATATGGTGGTTTGGGGTCATCATGTCATATAACCGGCAATACCAGTTGATACTGGTATTTGTATACAGTGATTTTATTGAAACGTGATTGACTTTTTCCATACTTTGTCAGTATTCCTGTATCTGACCTTTTGCCCAGTCTTCTGGACCTCCCAGAGTGTGGCTCAGAGAGGCCAAGAATGAGCCTTTCGAAACAGTTCAAGCTTCAGCTTCAGTCTTGATGATGCTCATCTCTGTCCTATTCTTGTCTCTCTGTGTGCCCTTGGTCCCTATTACCTCCATCTTATCCTTAAGAATCCCCTGATCTTGGTAGCAGCCATTTGCTGATGCTGCCCAGCAGAGATCAAGGCCAGGGGTGCTCAAACCAGGATGCTGCTGCCAGCTCATCCATGCTGAGAACAAAGTCTGCAGGTATCTTAAAAAAAAAATGCACAGAGCTGGCCTAAGGGAGACTGGTGTGGCAGGGCCCTTGAGTCTTTGCTATCTCCTCAGGCTTCATTTTATGTTCCTGTCCACTCCTTTTTTTCTTGCTGGAGATAATCTTGTGGCCTTGTCCATCTCTCCTTCTCTTTTAGCTCATGTTTAGAGCTGGGTAGCCCACATACGTTGGGGTCACAACCCCACCTCCTTCTTATGCTTCTATTAGCCAGTGCCCCCCTCACTCTCCCTCTTGTTTCTCTGTCTCTCTCTACCTTCCTTTATGGCCCTGTCCTGCAGAGCTGCTGGATGACCAGCACCCTGTGGTCCAGCTGTTGCGCAGTTTCTCCTCCGACTGCCCAGGGGGCTGGCCAATTTCCCTGGATGCCACGCTGGCGCATCACCTGCACCAGTGCTCCTACCACCTTCGCCTCTTCCGGAACTGGCTACGCTCAGGCCAGGATGATCCCGAGTGCCTCTACGGTACCCTTTCTACCCAGCTGACTGCTTTGCTTGTTGCTATACTATCAGGAGAGCCTATCTGTTTACCTATACCTTTTCTGAGGCTACATGATGGTGTCTTGAGCAGCTTAGATGGCGCTGGGGCCAGGTTGTCTGGTAACCGTAGCATTGGCTGCTCTTTTTTCCCCATCCCCTAACCCTGCTGCCTCTTACTGCCTCCTTTTCTGTCTTCTCCTTACTGTCCTTACTCCTAGAACTGATCTTCAGACCATTGTTCCCTAGGTACCCAAATCTATTCAACATAGGGGAATTTCTTTCACTCTGTTACCATAATTCCTTCTCCTCCCTATTACCATCCTCTACTTTAGAAAGGAAAGAAACTCTCCTCTCTCTGCCTCGTCACTGAAAAAAGAAAATTCCCTTTGGCTACTTGTTCCTTTTATCTGAGGAGCCAAAGCACATTACCCAAGGTCAAAGAGACACCACCACCACTGCTGCTGCAAAGTAGGGGAATAAATAGGGAGACTCAGAGTTATTGGAAAGTGCCTTCCTTGGTTTCCTTAGGAAGGCCTGAGATAAGGACAAGGCCAGAGGCAGGAAGAAGTTAAGATAGAGCTGCAAAGAGGACTGAATCCTTTGAGCTACAGAGTTGGTCCAGTTTATGAAACGGGAGATTGGAGTCTCTAAGACCTTTTTGTTCTATTCTCCCTGCAGTACCCCTAGGGATATATAGAGAACATATGAGAAGGACTATATAGTTTTTCAGGTGCATTCTTGGTCTTCCAAGAGGGGGATTTTGCCCCATACCAGCCCTTGGGGTTAAAATCACAAATGTATTGAGCTTTAATCTTGTTACTACCCTGGACAATGAGTGTGGAGACCAACACTAAAGTTATTGGGAAGGGGCAAGAAAGTGGTTTTCCTTGGAGAGAACCTGACCCAGTCTTCTGCTTGGCAAAGTGCTGTCCATAGGGGCTGCGGCCTCCTAAAGGAGAGATTTTGATGTGGCAGAAATTAACCAAGGAATAACTCTAACCCTCCAGCCTGCTCATGCACGTGGTTTTGCTGGGCTGAACTCTGTGTGTGCTGCATGCTCTTTCAACTTCTAGAGATTCCACCTCCCCTACCCACTTTCTGAATCTGCATGTTCCACCATCCTCTCACCTCCAACTCCATACACTTTAAAGACTGAACATTACCCTCCATAGAGTCCCATTGCCTTTTCATCCTAGAATCCTCTACTTCCTCCCAATCCTGTGACCTCGCTTCATATCAGATACTGTAGTTTCTTGCTCTGTACTCACATCTGTTTCTCCCAGAGGCTTTAGGGATTGACTCCAATAGAATTGCAATAGCCTGTTAAATTAGGCATTTGTAAATCAGGGTTTCCTGAGAAGGGCAATCATGGGTCTTTAGAGGCAAGTTTTTTGGGAGGCTAGGCTGTCCAGGGGGACTGAAGGGAAGAAAGGTAAGCTTCAACAGGGGATCCTCAGAATTTCCTTTCCTAGTAATTCTGAAAATCTCACTTTTCTAGGGGCTCAGTGGTTCTAGCTTTTGAGAGATAGCTCACTATCCTGGTGCCTTAGGGAGTCACTTTCCCATCTTCCTTGAGGCCTGGTCAGGTGTCTTCTACCTTTTTTTTTTTTTTTGCTTACTTTGTTTACTTCAAATCTTAACCCTGGCAGGATTTGAAGGTTGTTCCATGGTGCCCACCATCTACCCACTGGAGACTCTGCACAACGCTCTCTCCCTTCGCCAAGTGAATGAATTCTTGAGTTCAGTCTGCCAACGGCACACGGATGCCCAAGTATCTGCAGGTATGAAGATTCCCTCTGATACCTCCCTTTCTTCCTCTAAGGTGTGGTCTGATTCAGAGGACCATGGCAGGATAGGACTGGGCAGAACTAGGAAGGAACGTCTGATTGCACATAGGCCTCTTCTGATCCCTAGCATCTCTAGAAATGGTTCCTTCCCAGATTTTTCAACATGAGAGGGCTGAGAAGGGGTACAGTAGCTGAGACCTACGAGGAAAGGCCTTGGACCCCCCCCCCCCCACACTCAAACTCCCACTCATGTGTATTCTTTCTTCCCTCTCCAGCTCTGTTTGATTCCATGCACAGCAACCAGGCTCCTGGGGGCCCATTTGCTCCACCCCAGACCCTTCACTCACCCCCTTTGCAGCTCCGGCAGCGCTCTGAGAAGCCCCCATGGTGTGAGTGCTCTTGCGGGGAGGGAATAGGGGCATAAGGGGTAGGGGATGAAGGGATGGGGAAATAGATGAATGGGGAAGGGTGCAGGAGGGTTGTGGGATGAGAAGCAAGTGGATGAAAGATAGTAGAGCTAGGAAGAGGAAAATAGACATCTTATAGGGTGATGTATCTCCATCCACTTAATTTGAGGCTGGGAAGTTGTAGGGAATGTCTTCTACCTCTTCACCTCTGCATTCTTGGCCCACCTTGCCTCATCATTCCCCCTCTTTGGAGGTAAGCCTGAAGAGATAGTGAGGAGGAAGGCCACCAAATCAGAGACTGGAGGGAGAAGAGCTCTCTGAGGAGGAAAGAATAGAAACCTGATTGCTTTTATATCCCTCGTAGGACTCTTTGTCTCCTTCCAGGAACATATGCCTAGGGAGGAGAGATGGATATATAGAACAGACATGAATAGTATATCAAAGCCTGCTACTGACTGTTCTGTGTTCAGCTTTCTCAGCTCATTCTCGGGCACTGAGGAGGAGGAGGAGGCATCCTGCCTCCCCTGACTCTTTATCCCTCCCTTGGTTCTTGGGGAAACGTAGGTCATCCTGATCGTCTCAGCCATTTGTGTTCTTGTGGACAGGTCACAGGATGTTCTTTTGCTGTGACAGTGAGGGAGGGAAGAGTGACAATGGGTAGACAGATCATTAGGTGATGATTTTGGCCTGTCGACACTGATGTTAGACTTTCCCCAAAACACTTATCTTTTGCCTGGTGATTGAAGTCAGATGTCACTTGCTTTCATTATTTTGCTTGGGTTACATTAGAGATAGAGCTAAGGGAGAGACCCAGATTTTGCTCATATGGGCTGTAGTGACCAGAGTTGTGGAGCAGCACTTGCCATTTGAGACCATTAGAATGTCAGGGTTTTAATGTGATCTCAAAGGTCATCTAGTCCAACCGTCACCTAAATACTTATCTCTTCTACAACATGACCCAGAAGTGGTAATGCAGACTTTGCTTCAATGTATCCATTGATGGGGACTCACTCCTCTTCAAGGTAGCTTATTCAATTTTCAAATCGCTCTGATAGTAAGTTTTCCTCCTTATTAAACTATAATAGTTGTCCGAAAAGTGCTTTGTTAACTTGAAAGCACTCAATAAATGATTTATTATTATTGACTTGTATTGAACTGGATGTTTACTAAAATCCTCAGATCTTTTTAATACAAACTGTTTTCCAGCCATGCTTTCCTCATTCTAAACCTACAAAATTGATTTGTTTTTTTAAATTTAAGTGTAGAATTTTACAGTCATACCTACTGAGTTTCATCCTGTTAGATTAGCTCATTGTTACATCCTGTAATCCAGTGGACCGTTATTCTCAATTTAGTATTTCAGGAGTTTCATGATCTTTCTGCTGTAAGTATTCCCTTCAGAGATATAGATTGTAATTCATTCATACTTTCTCATTCTATATGTGCTTTTCTTATATCCTCCATAGAGGATGGGGTGTTGGGAGACCTTCCACTAGATCTTTTAGCATTCAAGAGGTACCAGTGCTACATCCCAGCTTTCTTTTTCTTATCTTTTGCTCTAGTCACATGACTAGTCTATCTGCTTTAAAAAAAATTTTTTTTTTTAGCATTCTTAAGTTTTGAGTTCCAGAGTCTATCCCTCACTCCCTCTTCTGCCCCTCCGTGAGAGAGTAAGCAGTCAGATATAGGTTATACATGGGCAATTATGTAAAACGTTTCCAGATGAGTCATTTTGTACAAGAAGACTTGAATAAAAGAAAGAAAGCATGCTTCAGTCTGCATTCAGTCTATATCAGCTCTTTCTCTGGAGGGGGATAGTATGCTTCATCATTAATCTTTTGTGATTGCCTTGGAGCATTGTATTGCTGAAAATATCTAGTCATTCACAGTTCTTCATTGCACAGTATTGCTATTACTGTGTATAATGTTCTGATTCTGATCACTTCATTCTGTATCAGTTCATGGAAGTCTCTCTATGTATTTCTGAAACCATACTGTTTGTCATTTCTTATAGCACAATAATATTCCATAGCAGCCACATACCACAGCTTATTTGACCGTTCCCCACTTGATGGGTGTCCATTCGATTTCCAATTCTTAGCCACCACAAAAAGCTGCTGTAAATATTTTTGTACAAATAGGTCCCTTTCCCTTTTTGTGGATGTGTTTAGGATATAGACCTAGGAGTGGTATTGCTAAGTTTTATGATCCTTTGGGCATAGTTCCAAATTGCTCTCCAGAATGGTTGAATCAGTTCACAACTCCACCAGCATTAGTGTCCCAGTTTTCCCATATCCTCTGCAACATCCAACATTTTCTTTTTTTATCGTTAGCCACTCTGCTTATTTGCTTTTTATCATTGGTTGTATGTTGCAATCTACCATGTACCTCTCCATTGTTCTTTAGGTGACTCTGGTTTTGATTCTTCAGTGATAATGGCATTTCACAATTCATGACCACATAGCATCTCTGGAAGAATATTTACTTTGATACTGTGTGTGGTCAGATACTGGTGTTAAAAAAATGTTAGATTTTATGTCTGGTAGCAGCATGGAATCATTAAAAGCACTGTGCATTGTCCCTTTTTTTATTTTTAGCATTTATTTCTTAAAAATTTGAGTTCCAGATTCTCTCCGTTCCTCCAGCTACTCCCCTACCTTTTGAGAAGGCAAGTAATTGTGTGATATCCCAAATATAATCCAGCTTGCTCCCTTTACAATTCTTGGCCCATTTTGTGTTCCATCTACAGTCCTTATACAAGATATATGGAGGTACCAATCCTATGGACTACTTATCCATAGAATCCTAGAGTAGGAAGTGACCTCAGCAACCTTCTAATTCATCCCAATTTGAAAGAAATCTCTGCTTTGATGTGTTCATCCATCTTTTCCCTCTCCTAAGGCAACTCATTCCACTTTTGGACAGCTCTGATTTCTAGAAAAACTTGCCTGATGTCAAGAAGCAATGTAGTATAGTGGCTAGAGAGCCAGTTTGAAGTTAGGAGTATCCAAGGCCCACTTCATACTACCTGTGTGACTGTGGGAAAGTCACTTAATGCAACTCCCGAAGTTGATAGGGACTGTTAGGGATTTTTGTAAGCTACGGAAGAGTTGCAGAGCAATGTAGACCATCAAAAGTTGAGAAGTTAGTCCAGATGTGGTGGATTTTAGACATGTTTTTAAGCATTGGTAAAGATTATTTTCATTTTTCATTTATTTGTTGTTTTCCCAGTTTCATGTATGCATGCTGTTTGATGATCTGGCTCATATAGGCCTTAAACCAAGCCTTCCAAAAGACTCATTTTTCACCTTCTACAGATTCATTGCCTCTCTCGCTACTTTTTTGCTATATTATGAAAGAAATACTTCAGAAAACAAAACAAAACAAAAGCTTCTTGTATTCTTTCTCAGTATTGATTTGCACATGATTTGACTTCTGGCTTCTATGTCTCTTCACTTGGCAAAGAGATTATGTTTTATGGTTGAGGTTGTTTCTGGGCTCTTTTAGCTTTCATACTTTATTGTATCAACTAAATTTCTTTAGGAAATGGAAGTAATCAATAAATTTTGAATTACCCATTTCCCAATTTTTGGCATCAATAGTTTGTTAGAATAGATTAGGTTGGTTTCTTCTTATAGTCATCCTTTTTTAGTTTGGTGTTTTTAACTTTCATCTAATTCGTTGGTTATCTGACTGCACAGAGACCCGTAATCCAAAAACGGCTCCCAACATCATTAAGCAGTGATTGTCTCTCTGGGTTAACCACACCCCTTGACTCTGTCTGTGTGACCATGAGCAAGAAGCATCAGCTCTTCAAAACTTAATGTTCTCATTTGTAATATGAGGATAATAATGTCTATATATCCGTCTTACCGGATTTTTATGAGGCTTAAGTGTGATAATGTAAAATGTAAAATGCTAATTGTAAAGTCACCATATAGGGTGTCATTTATTCAGTAGTTTCATTTTTGTGGTGTTTTTCAGGCTCATACGGTAACTGGGAGGCACAGTAAATAAAGCCAGGAAGACTCATCTTGCTGAGTTCAAATCTGCCCTCAGACACTTACTAGCTGTGTGACCCTGGGCAAGTCACTTAACTTTGTTTGCCTCAGTTTTCTTGTCTGTAAAATTAGCTGGAAAAGAAAGTGGCAAGCCATTCCAGTATCTTTTCCAAGAAAACCACAAATGGGGTCACAAAGAGTCAGACATGACTGAAATGAAACAGCAACACCATTCAGGCTCATTATGCCCAGCATTTTTTAGTTATTCTCTACAAGATAATAGTGGAGAGGTGTGTGTGTGTGTGTGTGTGTCTCTGTGTATATGTAATATGTTCTCTCTGTATACATACACGCACACGTATACATATATAGATAAATAAATAGGTATAGGCAAGTGTCTTCCGAGTAGTCAAGCTTTTTGCATCTTTTGTTTCTTACTCTTCAATCATATTTTCTAATGCTTTTTGCCATTCTCTCCTATGTCTGTTTTTGCATTGGTGTCACAGAGTATTGCATCACTGTGATGATGTAATTATGTAAAGTGATGTCACGTACATATTAACTTGGCTTGGAGGATCTTGTTGAATTATTCAAAGAACTTTTTTTACCTTCATGCTCTGCAATAGATGTTGATGCATAGTCAGTAATTATTTTCATGTTAATCTCTTTGCTTATGTTCATCATGAGGACAGCAAAGTGAGATCAACAAATGTCATCTTGTCTCTGGGATCACAATGAAACCAAATTTGCAAACTCTTTAAATTTTCCTTTCGAAGACATCCTCTTCTCTCCTTCTAGTTAACTGTGACTCTCTTCTATCTTCTGGTTTCTTTTAGAGAAAGAATGCCATCATTGATACAGTTCATTCCTCCAGTAAAAAAAAAATATTCTTTGTTCTTGAATAAGGATTTCACGTTTAGAGAATCAGTAGCTAAGTTAACATTAACACTCTGAAGCTTGTGTGATTCTTAGCACCGTCTTCCTCCTCTTCTGCCATTTTGCTACTATCACAGCAGAAGCAGCTAAGGATGGGAGGCGCTGGGATAGGGCATACACAAGACTGAAAGCCATTTTATATTTTTCTTTGTTGCTTGGGTTGCCATGGCCTGGCCTGAGAATTCCACACCTAGTAGCCAACCTAGTGATGATGAGCTTCTCCATATTTAGCTAAGATCAAAATATAAAAAGAGCAAGACAATGTCATGGGGCACATAGTCAAGGCCTTTCCATCTTAGTAGAGCATGCCAGTGCCTGTGCTTCCTTATTATATCCTGTCAGAGCAGAGGATTGCTGCTGTACCATGGTGAGGCAGATGTAAATGCATAAAGGGCATCCCAGAAGTCTTAGAGCAACTTTTAAGTGTAATAGTTTAAAACTTCACGAAGATTTTGTGATACCATGAATATCTGGCCAAACGTGTGATTTCATCGCTGTAGAGAACTCCCAGATGAGGAAGTCTATATCTAGTCTATCAGTCCTCATTGTTTCTGTAACTTACTCTTAGAGAGTTGTTGAGAACACTTTTGTCCAAAGTCACACAAGTAGTAGGTGTCAAAGGTATGATCTGAACCCATGTCTTCCTGGTTTTGAAGTCATTTTTTTATTTGTTACGCTATTCTGTTTATCATTTATATACACATAAATACCCTAGGTCAATACAAATATATTAAGCACCTATTGTGCTAAGCTCTAGGGATACAAAGAAAGGTAAAGCTGTTAAGAAGCTCACAGTCTAATGAGGGGTACGACACTCAGACAACTATGTACAGACAAGCTATATACAGGATAAATTGAAAATAATCAACAGAAGGTACTAGAATTAAGGGGGATTGGGAAAGGCTTCCTGTAGGTGAGATTTCACTTGGGATGTGAAGGAAGCCAGAGAAGCCAAGAGGCAGAGGTGAGGAGGGAGAATATTACAGGTTCCATGAGGGAGATGGCATGTCTTGTGTGAGGAACAGAAGTACGAGTGGATCTCAGAGTATGTGGTAGGATATAAAGTGTAAGAAGATGAGGGAGGGAGAGAGGTCCAGGTCATGAAGGACTCCGAGCACTAAACAGTGGATTTTATATTTGATTTTGGAGGTAATAGGGAGCCCCTGGAGTTTATTGAGCAGGGAAGGGTGGTGAGCTGGTCAGACCTGCTTTTTAGGAAGATCACCTTGAGAGTTGAATGGAGGATGGACTACAGTAGGGAGAGACTTGTGGCAGGTGAGATTAACTAGCAGGCTATTATAATAGTCTATGCATGAGGTGATGAGGGCCTGCACCAAGATGGTGGCAGGGTCAAAGCAGAGAAGGGAGTATATATGAGATATCATGAAGATAAAATCAACAGACCTTGGCAATGGGTGGGTATGAGGGTTGAGAGAGAATCAAGGATGTGAGCTTGGAGTTCTGGGAGGATGATTGTACCCTGAACCATAATAGGGAAATTTGGAAGAGGGAAAGGTTTTATAGAAAAAATTATGACTTCAGTTTTGGACATGCTCAGTTTACAAAGATGTCTATAAGGACATCCAGTTTGAGATGTTCAGTAGGTAGTTAGAGATATGAGACTGGAGATCAACAGAGAAGTTAGGGCTGAATAAATTAATTTGAGAATCATTAGCGTAGAGATAATTGAATCCATGGGAACTGATGAGAATGCCAGTTGGAGAGAGGGGAAGGGAGAGGAAAGAGAGCCCAGGACAGTCTTGTGGTATGTCCACTGTTAATTGGTATGATCTGAATAAAAGTCCAGCAAAGGAGAATGAGAAGGGATCCTCATATAGTTTAAGAGGAGAACCAGGAGGGAACAGTATTTCCAAAATGCAGAGAAAAGGGAGTTTCAAGGAGAGTATCAACATTGTCAGAGGCTACAGAGGTCAAGAAGGATGAGAAGTGAAGAAAGGCCAGTAGATTAGGAGATCATTAGTAACTACGGAGAGAGTAGTTTTAGTTGGAAGTCAGACTGTAGAGAGTTAAGAAGAGTGAAAGGAGAGAAAGGTACCTGTAGTAGGTAGCCTTCTCAAGGAGTTCAGTCACAAAAGGTAGGAGAGATACGGGATAGTGATCAGTGATCACAGGATAGAGAGCAGTGATGGGGGCGGGGGCGGCCAATGAGTGTTTCTTTGAGGATGAGGAGATGTGGTCTTGTCTGTAAGCAGAAAAGTAGCTAGTAGACAGAGAGAAATTGAAGATAAGGGAGAAAGAGTGGCAATGATAGAGGAGGCAGAATGTTGGAGAAAATGGGACAGAATGGGATCACTGCATGCAGAGCCCTTAGCAAGGCAGAGGGCCACCTTTGCACATGAGATTGGGGTAAAGGAGACACTAGGGGTCAGCAGCATCTGGGTAATATGAGGAAAAGAAGAGCGAGTTACCAGGGAGTGATTTCAGTGCTTTCAGTAAGATATAAGATAAGGTTCTCAATGAGAGGTGGGAAGAAGGGACTGTCAGCGATCTTCCTAAACAGAGGTCTGACTATGTCACAAACACACTCCACCCCACCCCACCTCCAGGGTCAAATATAAAATCCTCTGGTATTCAGAACTTACCACATGTATGCATGTACACACATACACCCAAAGTATATTCTACATATGAATTACTATCCAGGAGTGAAGTCTCAGTTGGTATTAGATAACAAATTTATAGTGAACCCAGTTGGCATAATTGTGTCACTTCCTTCAGTGGCATTTAACAGCATACAAGTGAGAGCAAGGAAAGTATATGGTGGGATGTAAGGTGTAGGACTTGGTGAGGCATAAAAGTGACAAAAGGTGAGGTATTGCAGGGTAGAGGAGGGTGTATAATTGAACTGGTTTACTACTGGATTAAAACTGCAAAGAGAGGGAAATGAGTCCAGAGCAGGGATAATATCCTGGGAGAGCAGAGAGGTGTGGAGTGATTGCAGGTTGTGGTGAGGTCAAAAAGTACATTTAGGAGAAAGGCTGAAGAAGAGATACAAAGATAAGTATTTGTGATCCAAGAGAGGAATTTCAAAGTTATGGAAGTACAACAGTAATGAGTTATGGGTGAGATCTAGGGTATTGCTTTCCTAGAAGGGGATGAGGAAAGAAAGAAATATTTCTTAAACGAGTACTATGTGTCTGGCACTGTATTAGTAATTTACAAATATCTCATTTGATTACCACAATAACCCTGGGTTATTGGTGCTATTATTACCCCCATTTTACAATTTGAGGAAACTGAGGCAGACAGAGGTTAGGTGACTTGCCTATGGTCACATGGCTAGTAAGTATCTAAGATCAAATTTAAATTCAGGTCTTCCTGACTCCAGGTCCAGCTCTTTATCCACTGTACCACCTAGTTGTGTGGTTGAGCTGAAATGAAGGTACAGGTTATAAGAGTTGAAGTTGATGAACTGAGAAACCAGAGTTTTGAGGAGGCATTTACTTGTATGTTGAAGTCCCTGAGTATAAGTGTAGGGAAAAGTGTGGATGGGAGTACCATGACCCAGGTGCTAACATCACTGAGAATGAATGACCCAGGAGGTATGTAAGATTGCCACAAGCATCCTGAGAGTGTGATAGTATGGAGTCAGTCTCCAAGATTAAGTGACAGTGGCAGCCAGAGAGGTCTGGAAATGGCAGTGAGGAGCAAGGATGTCTCCTCCTGGTTCAGTGGATCAGAGCGTGGGATGAGGGATCCCTCGTACTGGAGAGACGGGCAGGGATCTCTGAGTGCAAGAAGATATAAAGGATGGAAGAAAAAAGAGGTGAAAGATGGAGGCAGTTTTGTCAGCCCCGGGGTGGGAGTTCAGACTGGGCAGAGCTCTCCAGGGCATCACATAGGGCAAGAGTGGATGGCAGTGAGAGAACAGAGACTGGCAGCAGTTGAAGGGCAGTTTTTTGTTTGCTTCTTTGTTTTGCCTGGGCTCCTCATAATTCTAGAAGAGGAAAGGAGGGACTTGCTGATTATTAGGTAGGAAAATGCCATTGGACTAGGGCTTCTATGCAGGCATCATGTGAAGACAGGAGGCAGTGTCAAGGGAACGCAGGAGATCAGATTGGCTGTCTGGATCTGGTCTTCAGGAGCAGACCTTCAGGAGTGTGACTGAATTTATTTATTTTCAGTGCCAGTTCCTTCGCCTCATTCTGAAATGGCAGAGGACATTGCATAATACAGTCCCTGCACAGGAAATATGTGAATGACTTCTAGTCAGACTTGATATCTAAGCCCTAGGTGGGATCCTGGTGGCAGGAAGTTTCTCCAGGTTCTTGATGGTTATTAGGGGTTGTAGAAAGAGTGGGTTGAAGGCACTGTTGTTGTTTTTTCTGGGTATATATTGGTAAGGAAGGTCTGTAGGGTCACGTTGATGCAGAACAGGGCAGATGCAGCTTCCGCAAAGTGCTGGAATGAAGTGCTTTCTAAATCAAGCCCCTGAGAGGCATAGGAGTTCTAGCCTTATTTTCCCAGAATCACTGATAAGAAAAAGAAGAATTGGTGTTAGAACTAAAGTTTTGGTGTTAATGGAGGTGCCCCCTCCCTTGATTCTGAATGGAGGGCTGTAGTGATGACACAGTTGAGTAGGGGCAGTCTCCAAGTGGGGAAAAGGTCAAGGGCAAGAAGGCCCCCAAACCAAGCTTGGGGGGTGGGGTCCAACGATAAAGAAACCAAGCAGGAGTGAAGGTTGAGGTGGAACCTTTCCTGTTGGTGGAAGTCCCCATTTGTTTGGTGGTAATGGAGAGCTGTAGTATTGTTGTAAAGACTCAAGGTAGAGTAGGTTGCCGTGGAGGAGAAGAGGCCCCCAAATCTAGCCCCCAAGTGGGACTTTTACCTTGGTCAAGCTTTAGTAGCTCCACTCTGACTTCACAGTAATGGAGGGCATTATCATTGTTGCAGTGACTCAGGATGGAGTAATAGGTTCCAATCTAATAGATTCCCTTAGGAGAGGGGCTTCCAAAAACCAGTTCCTGATATGGGCTAGTTCATCCAGTCTCACTGGTCAAGGGACAGCAGCTCTCAACCCCCCAGCTTCTCCCTTCTGCTGACATGAACTGCTTAGATTTACCCAAATGTTCTAACTAGTTAATGTCTTTTTGGAGCTAGGCTTGGTCCCTCCCCCAACTTGTTATCTGTAAATTTGATGAAGCATGCCTTTCACCCAGTCACCAGTGAAAAAATATTGAGTAGAGAAGTGCCAAGAACAGGTCCCTGGGGCGTTCCATTTAAGACTCCTCTGAACCTCCAGAGTTAACTTCAGGACATTAATTAACACTCTCTGGGTCTGATCACTCTGCTATTTATGAATCTGCATAAGTATACACCTCTCTCAATCTTGTCCCTAAGGAGCATAAATGACTTTTCTCAAAAGCTTTGCTGAAATCCAGGTATGCCATGTCTTTAGCATTCTCCTGATTCGCTAACCCTAATAGACGGAAATGAGGTTGGTCTGACCCGACTAGTATTTGACCAGTTTTGGCACCTACCTAATTCTGTCAGTCTGGAAGCTTCCTGATGGCACACTGGGCTGTAGTTCTCCACCTTTTTTACTTTAGCTAACTTCCCCCTCCCTTCACCAAAGGAAATTCAAAGGAATCCAAAACAGTTACAGTATTCCCATCTTCCAGATCACAATTCAACCTAACACAGGTCACTTGCCAAGTTGTATTTTTTTAATTCCTTTCTTTGCAACTGAATGTGTATCTCTTAGCCCAGAATAAGTAAAATCTAATCACAGATTGGCATTGATGGTTGCAGCACACTTCGGATTCCCAGCTCAGTTCTTCTTTCTCACTTCATTCCGTTCATGTGTGAGAGAGAGGGTGGATGTTTGAACAAGCTCCTCAGAATCCAATGCAGGGCACATTTGGGTTGGCAGTGCTGCCAGATCTGGGAGAGAGGAAAGTCTCTCCTAAAACATGCTTCCTTGTATTACAAGATTGTTGTGAGGAAAGTATTTTTTAAACCTTAAGTTGCAGGGTTCTATCTGTTCTCTCCAATATGGGTGATTTCATATGTGAGTTAGATATGATTATAAACACATGTACATATGTGCACATTTCTATATAAAATATATATACGTATACAGACATGTGAATGTATCTTTACACATGGTTGTACCTGCGTGGGGACCTCCAGCCTTGCTTGTGACACATTTGCATTCTGCAGCTGCCCTAGGCTTTGCAGGTTCATCCAGGGTTGGGGAGGGATTGGGGGTGGGGTGAGTATGGGAGGAGAACAAGCATTTATGAAGTACCTATATATCAGGCACTGTGCTAAGTGCTTTACAAATATCTCATTTGAAGGCACTTTCCTATATAGCCTTAAATATTCCCATTCTGAGCCCTTCATGCCTCATAATAGTCTTGCACCTGCCTTGACTCCTTCTCTTTTGAAGGTTTCTATGGTGCCAAGCCCCTGGAAATTATATATTCTTAACTCATCTTTGACCTGTTTCATTCCTTCACCAAGCCATTCAAGAAATATTTATATAATGCCTGCTGTGTTGAGTGCACTATACCAGGCTCTTAGGAGAGCTATAGAGTTTAAATACAACATGGTCTTTGCTGTCATTGAGTTTACAGTTTAATAGGGTAATAAAAGATAAACATACCAAATATGATTTCTGATAAGTTAGAGTTCAGACCCCTGAGCTTTAGGCCCCACTCTTCCCCTGGAGCAAGACTGGCACTGGCCCACCCAGTCTGGCAGTTCTAGCTACATGTATAGGGTGGAACTTAGTCCTCTGGCCATCCTGACTCAGTCCCTTTGCTTTGCTTTACAGATAGCAGTGGTCCCTCTAGCACTGTGTCTAGTGCTGGCCCCTCTTCCCCTACTTCAGTAGATGGTGGCTCCTATTTTGGCTTCAGTGACCGTCCTAACCTGAGTTCTCAAGTGAGTGAGGAGCATCAGAGTCATGGGCAGCCTCAGGAGATCCCTGAGGATGGGGACAAAGAGACCACAAAGATGGAGAAAGAGCCCTCCAAAATCATCCAGCCATCTCAGGAAATGCCTGTGGAGGGTGGCCAGCTGTTACAGGAAGCTCTGCCTGAAGACATAGTCCAGGCATCCCAAGAGGTTCTGATGCAAGTTGAGCAGCTGACTCAGGGAGTCTCAGAGGTCAACCAGCCGTCTCTGGAGGGCTCTAGCCAAGCTGGTCAGCCCTATCAAGAGATTACTGTGAATGTCGACCCACTTTCAAAGGAAACCTCTGAAGTAGGCTTCACATCCCAGAAGATTCCTGAGGACGTTGACCAGCCAAGCCAGGAAGCTAGTGAGGAGTTTGACCAGCCAAACCAAGAAGCTGATAAGGAGGTTGACCAGAACACACAGGAGGCTGATGAGGAGATTGACCAGTCAACCCAAGAGGGTAGTAAGGAGGTTGAGCAGCTGTCCCAGGAGGCTCCTGAGAAAGCTGACTTGTTATCCCAAGACAGTTTTGAAGAGGTTGACCAGTCAATTCAGGAGGGTACTAAGGAGGTTGATAAGCTATTTGTAAAGAATATTCTTCCAGACCAGCCCCTGTCTAGTGACCCAGACCAATCCCTGACCTTCAACCAGCAGTCTCCCTTCCCACCAGCACCACATGACTAAGCACTCTGCCATTAGTGGTCACATTGCACCAGTCATTTGAACCAGCAGCAATTCTGCTGGCTACCTCACCTACCAGTTACAGGCCTTGGCTCCAATCAGAGGGCTCTGAGGAAGCAACCTCTCTCCTCATTAAGAGGTGTATTATTGGGGCAAGAGCTGGACTGGTATGGAGCCAACTCTGCTAAATGTCCCTTGGGTCTGGTTGCCTAATTAGTGTCCTCAACTCCTCAGAATAGGCCAGAGGGTTCTGGTAACTGGGAGTGGAATGAAATGTCCTTTGGTTGTTAAAGACAATTGAGGACCACCACATATAAGAGAAGGGATCCCAAGTGAGGGCTCTGGATTCTGGCTAATGCCCAGCACAGGGTGAATAGCCTCTAAGGTCCCTTGGGCCCCATGGGCATTCAAGAGGTCTACTCAGTGTTCCTTGAGCAGGTTCAGGATGGCCAATCAAATTGGGAGAGGGAAAGAAGATCCCATTCCTCAATTAACCATCCTGGGTGGCCACTGATACTGAAATTGGGCTATAGATATTCCCATATTATCCCCAAGTGCCCCCCTCCTATCCACCTGGACGACAGCTCTGGCATAGGATGGGTATCAAACTGCTCTAAAGATTGAAGAGTAACCACTTAAAGCTGCTTTAGGGGTATCTTGCCTTGAGGGGACCCTTGGCCAACTGCTGAGGGGTCTCTTGACTTAGTGTGGGGAGGAAGTCTATAATGGAGAGAATCAGGTTTTATTTTAAGCAATTAGAAGAGATCACTATTGTACAGACAGGAGCAAAGATTTAATATATATATATATATATGTGTGTGTGTGTGTGTGCGTGCGCACGTGTATGTATGTGTGTGTGTGTGTATACATATATATATATTTCTGTAGTGAGGCCAGGGCTGGGCCTACTGGGGACCAAGCACTCTAGGGTCCCTGTGAGGTTTGTCCTTGCTTCTCTGTGTCCTTAGGACCAGGTGTGATTGTGAAGCTTTTCCCAAAGATGGTGGGGGGTGGGGGGAGGGAAGGGAGATAAAGTCATTTGGGTTGGGTGAGGGCAAGAACATTGTGAGTGCTCAATAAATATGAAATAATGACTTTAGTGGTGTGATGGTCTGAGTGAGCATGATAGCATGTGTAGCTGGGTGAGTGGTAACTGGTGTAAGATTCAGTATTCTTGATAACTAATGCAGTTGGATAGAAATGGAGTAGAAAGCAAAATGGTGGCAGCTCTTTTAGGTGACCCCTGTGGACCAGCTGACCTAGGAGAACCTGGAGGAGTTTGACTAAGGGGGTGGGGGTCAGGGAGGGGCAGGAGGAGGGCAAGGAGGCAAGGAGGGCATGGCTATCTGAGTCACTAGAACCCTGGGTTTCTTAGATTTGTGGAGTCATCCCTGAACTTGGTTGTGAGTCTTACAGGAACATTTTGGGGAGAGGCTGTGCCCTCTTTGCTACCTCCTCCAATCCAAGTGTACATACTGTTCCCAGGATAGTGAGAGTCCCTGTAGTTGCAGCTTCTCTTTCTCCACCCTTTGGAACCTGACCATATGCAGCAGGCCCATCCAGTCAGCTCCTCTTTTGATCATTGTCTGCTTACAGGTATGAATTTTTATGGTGGGATATGAGCGATAGTTGATTCTGGGTCTTGTAGACAGTGAGGGGCCCTACAATTACTCTGTAATCCTAGTTCGTTATTAACCATCAGTCTCTGCTTTCTGGACTCTAAATTCCTTGCTTAGGCATCCTCTCTAAATTGTCCCTGACTGCTTTTCCCACCATAAACTCTTGTTTTCTGTGCTTAAGCTTTCCTGCCTATTCTCAGAAACCAGCAGTGGGACACAGGGACATCCCATCCCTCCCCTAACACAGCCATGGTCCTTTCGAAGCTTCTGATCACCCTCCTTTGAAGCTAAGGTGAATCCTATGAGATCTAAGTTCTCTTAGGAGAAGGGGCAGCAGTGGGAGGAGCAGAGAGAAACGAGTCCATGGACCAAGCAGTACATGAAGTCAACAAGAGCCTGGCCGGCCCTGGTGGGAACTGCCACAAAGTTGGTTTATTGTTAATGTCGAGGTGGCTCCTTTACAACAGTGGGAAGATGAGCGTGGGGGGCCAGGGAAAGGGAGGGTGGGCAGGGATGAAGAGCAGAGCGGCAAGGGGAGGGTGTGAGGAAAAGAACGGATTGTGGTTTCTTCCCTTCGGGGTAGGAGCTGAGCCCATTCAACCAACTGTGTCAGGGCCTGGGCCTCACAATCTGGCAGCAGACTGGCAGGGCCACACACGGACTTTCTGGGGGAGGGGGGATATCCCTCTTTCTGTGTTCATGTTCAGACTATTTTGATCCTGCAGGGATGAGCTTCTCCCGTGCACTCTCCACCTCCCCCATCCCGCTCTTCCTCTACTATGGCTTCCACCTCCCAGCTCTAATTTCTGACAACTCTGGGCTAGGGAGGAAGTAGGTATCCCCATCTCAGCTACAGGATGGCAATAAGGTATTGGAAATGTTGGGGGTATTGCACAATGTTGGGGTGTCAAATGTTAGGGTTCAGGCAGTGGCGTTTTTTCACCCATTACACACCAGGCCAGCGTAGATGGCCACATGCATAGAAGCCAAGCAAGAAAGGTTTGGGCAGTAGTATGGGAAGGAATATGCCATGGAGTCTGGGAACTTGGGAGAGCTCTGGGATTGGGCTGGTCTGGTTCCTCCCTCATCCCCTGTGCTGCCCAACAGGCCTGGCCTGGGCATTAGGCCCTTGGCATCTAAATGGGATTGGAGACAAGATCCCAGCCTTTGTTGCCTACTGATGAGGAGCAGAGGCTGATAGGGGAAAGTAGAACCTCCCCTCTTGCCCAGTTCGGCCCATTGGTCAAAAGATCTTCAAGTTTTGGATTGAGACATTCAGATGTGAAGGGATCCTGGGAGCAGGGTAGCAGCAAGACACCCCCAACTCCAGCCAGAATTGCAGGGTGCAAGGGGGTAGGAGACAGAGTTGTAGCTCTGGGCATTTAATTGACAGTATTATGTCCCAGGTCATATAATAAATTATAATTGGAAAACCTGGGAGGCAAAATAAATACTTTTGAGATAGGGAGGTCCCCCAGGAGCGGGGAGTGATCTTTGTCCATGCTAGAAGACAGAACTCTCCATGAGAACTCTGGGTCCTTGTACTTATTCCCACCCCTCTACTCCAGCCTTTGACAGTACTAGAAGAAAGTGAGTTACTCCAAGGTTCCCAGGCAGCAAGTGACCTTCCCCTATCCCCATTTTGTGCCTACTCCACTTCCCTGCTCCCTTTGGTTCTGGGGAAATCCTTTGGTTCTGAGACCTCTCTCAGGCCTGTGGATAAAGGGGAAGGAGGCAAGGAGGCATTGTATGTAGTGGGGGTTGTGGGGGAAGGGAGGAATGATGCCTCCCACTCAACACAGCCCCCAGAACCCAAGCATCTTGTCCCATTCAGCCTCCACAGCCCCCACTCCCAAAGGACTCAGCCTCAGCCATTCTCTGGGAAAGCTGGGGAAAGGGGTATGAAAGGGAGGGGAAAGTGGTCCCTTCAGAACTCAATCTTGCAGGCGGGGAAGGACTCGTCCTGCATGACCACAGTGCTGCTGCTGGCCAGGACGAGGACATTTAGCTGCTGCTGCTGCTCGTGTGTCTGCTGGTACCATTCACGGGTCACTTCTGTGTCATGAGTAGGGATCAAAGTTACCTGCATGGGGACAGGATTGGGAGGAGAAATATGCCAAGGGTGATGTCTAAGAATGGATATAGGTGAAAGGATGGGGGAAATCTCTGTATCCTCCCAAATCCAGTGAGGTCCCCCCCACCCCCGCCGCAAAAGTCCCCAGGAAGATTTAGATTATGTTTTATCTTCTTCAGACAGTTGGTCACAACTAGGGTTTACCCCTCTTTGCCAGCTCCCGCTTCCACTCACCTGTAGATTCTCTCCCCACTGTGCCTTGCCCTCCAGCAGTGCATCCAAGACAGCCCTGCTGGGCTCTCCATTGGCAGGGTCATTCCCACTGACCACATAGTAAGCTGCTCGCACACGGCGGAAGAAGTCAAGGTCAGCAGTTTTGCCACTGCAATGATTGGGGATGTACGCAAGGTCCACATACACTGGAGGGCCAGAGCTGCCCTTCTGGCCCATGGCAGCTGTAGGTAAAGAAATGTCAGAATTCTTGGTTCTAACAAAGAGGAGCAAGAGCAGGGCCCACCTCTCCCTTCCCGCTCACTCTACACCTGCCACCCCACCACCTTCTTTCACGCAGCAAACTCTCTTCTGTCTTTACTACTTACTTGAACCGGTCTTGAGCCCATTAACCAGTCCTTTGGTCAGAATGTTGTGCCCGTCCTTTTCTTCTGGTGGGACCTGGCCTGCAGTGGCGCGGGGCCGAGGTGGGACTCGGGAGGTGCGTTCGGTGGGGCCCTTCCCAGGAGTGGGAGAGCGTTTGCCCCGAAGATCCAGACGCCTGGCAGGTGAGGCTGGCTTGGCCCTACCTAGGGCCCTTCGCCCACTCCGCCCCTTTTCCTTCTCCTTCTCCCGGAGCCGCTCAGCCCGCCCTGCGTCTGTACTTAGACCCTCAGGGTCAGCCATGCACACGTCAGGGCGTGGAGGGGGTGGGTGAGGGTCAGGTTGGGGAGCTGGGGGTGGGTCGTGGACAGGGCGGGGATGGTGTGCCCCACTGACTCCCCCAGCTTTGTCCACGGGTAGGAAGTCACCATCTTCGTCTGAGTCCAGTGCTGCCTCAGCTGTGATGGAGGGACACTCCTCCGTCTCTGGGGGGACATCTGAGTCTGACTGTGAGGAGCCCGAGTCACTAGCAGAAGTGGGAGGTGTCTCATCAGCCACAGTGCCTGGCCCCCCCATGCCTCCTGGCCCCCCCACCCTGCGCCGTCCCCCTCTCCCAACTAACCGTGCCTCTTCTGTGGACAGATCGCTATCATCAATGGCCCTGGGAAGGGAAGGGTTGAGAAAAGATGGGGACAGTTCTCCACAGCCAGGCCAAGACTCAGCAGCACATCCTTGAGGCCCAGATTCTGGCTCAGGGGAGGCACTGCTAGGCCTGCTCCTCATGGATCCTCCTGGACACAAGGGTCTTTCTGGAGTTAGCAGTGTGGCTGGCCGGGCGCACTTCTCTGCTCCTTCGGGCCAGCCTCCGCATTCCCAGTCTGGGCGAGGCTCAGCTTTCTCTTCAACTTCTTTGGCTGTGGGGAGCCCTGGGGGACTGGGGCTGGCCTCAGTAGGGCCATTAGCTGCACAGTCCCTGGATGGGCTTGAGCAGGATCCCAGTGCCTTGGTGACTGCTCCAGAGCACTCCAGACGGCAGGGCAGGGTGCCATCATCAATGTCCCCAGGCAGGCTGGGGGCAGGGGCAGGGCTCAGAGTGCCTGGAGGGGCAGGGCTCAGGGTGGCTGGAGGGGCTGGGCTCAGTGCGGTTAGGTCCCAGAGGCTTCTGCCTCCTGGTTCTGCTCCTGGTTCCATTTCCCCGGCTGCCAAGCTTAGGGGGAAGCTCTCAGCCACACTGGTGATGACGGGAGTGGTGGCCTCAGATGAGGAGCCCTCTGAAAGGACCGGTGAAGCAGGCCGGGGCAAATTGGACAGGAGAGGAGCCCCAGGAGAGGTGGGAGATGGAAGCTGGGGTAGTGAGGAGTCTAGGCTAGGTGCCTTGGTCACCTCCAGGTACTCATCATGCCGTGCCCTTGTTGGGGGTCCTGGGGCCAGAGCTAGCGCACGATCCCCAGAGAAGGCAAGAGAGCCACAGGGTGCCGATCGAGGCTCAGCTGGGGAGGGCAGCTGTGGGGCAGATGGCTGCAATGAGGAGAAACCAAAGGCTGAGGCGGGAAAGTCCAGGCTAGGCCGTGCTGGGGCAGAGGGTGAGCTGGAAGAAGTACTAGTAGGCACCTCAGAGCCAGCCTTGGGGACAGAAGGTTCAGTAGGGGTAGGGGAGGGGGGACTTAAGGGCCGGGCTTCCTTCTCTGATGGCTCTCGAGCCCCCTTCTCCAGCTCAGAGTCACTGGCATGTTCATCCCAACATTCTGCCTGCCCTCTACTTGACTCCTTTGGGGACAGGGTTACCCCTTCTGGTCTGCAGCTCAAGATGTTTCCATCAGGAAGGGGACTAAGGGCTTTGCTTGGAGCAGCAGCTCGGGGAGGCACAGCTGGAGGGATGGGACTGGGCTCCAGACCCTGCTCATACTCGACTTCCTGCCTCAGTGCACCCTGTCCAGGAAATGTTGCATAGTGGAAGGCTATGTCTGCACTCCGGTCTTTAGGAGAGACTGGAGATGACAGCTCCTTTTCTGCAGGGGTATGCCGGCCAGCTGCCTCTTCCTTGGCTGAGATTCGGGGGGGCCAGTCCCCCACCGCACCCAGCGGGGGCTCCCTGGTTGGACAAGCGGAACTGAAGCCAGACAGAAGCACCTGCTCATAGATATCTGCATACTGAAAACTCCTCTCCTCAGGGTATGGTGTGGGCTCCCTCTGCTCTGGTTCTGTGGGTTCAGACTCCTGGGCTCTGGAGCACTCCCTGGCTTCGGAAACCTCTGAGCTTTGAGGGGCTCTGTCACAAGTCCCATCCTCCTTTCCACCTTCTCCCTCTCCTTCAATCTTTCGGTAGTCTTTTCCTAGGGGTGAATATGGCCCTCCTTCCAGCTCTGCAGCTCCCTCCTGCACGGCAGCTACCACACTGTCATACTCAGCCATACCCCAAGAGAAAGGGGTAGGAGGGTGTGGTTCCGGGGCAGGTGTGGGAGGCACTGGAGCAGGGGAAAGAGGTGCTGGGGGGACTGGCCGGTCTTTGGGGACCCATGGGGGGATCTCAGCCAGCCATGAAGGTGTAGTAGGTTCTTTATGGGTGGTGGGCATGGGTTTGGGCTCTGGGACTGAAGAAGCAACAGCACGATCCAGGCCTGAGCAACCCATCTGCCCAGCTAGCTCAGGCGGGGAAGCTGGAGGGGAAATGATCTCAAAAGGGGAGCGAGTTACCCTCTCCTCCTTTGGTGGAAGTCCAGTAGGGGACTCTGAGAGCCAGCGCTCCATCTCCAGTTCACCCTGTGGTGATGCCTCCTGGAAACTCTTATAATCTGGGATCCAGGGGCTCCTGGGCGTGTGGTCCAGAGGGAGCACCTCTTGCTCATCATCGGCTCCCTCGTCTAAGAAGGTGCTCTCCCGTTCCTCACTGTACCGGGGTCGGGCCCCTTGACCTGGGGCCCTGTCCAGTTCATGTGGGAACCAGACCTTCCTGTCACAACTCAACTCCCTCCAGTACGTCTCCTCATCCGCCGCCTTATCCTCTGGTTCTTGCCAGCGCCTGTCGTCTTCCCACCTTGGAGCAGTCTCCTTCTGCTCCCCAGCGGGAGCCTCCCTGGTTGGGGCTGGGCCCTGCCATTCCCCGCTCACACCTTCCCGTTCCCTCCAGCATTTCTCCTCTTGCTCTTTGGACTTGTATTCCCAGATAGAGGCCTTGGTCTTCTCTAGGGTTTCATCCTCCAAGGTCTCCTCTTTCTGCCCCAGGGCTTTGTCTTTCTCTGCTAGGACCCCATTTTCTTCCTGTGTTTTCACCGGTTCTGGGGCCTTGTCTGGTGATTCATCCCCCTGCTTTAGGGCTTTCTCTTCTGGGACCTCGTCCTTTCCTTTTGGCGCTCTGTCCTCCCCCACTGGGATCTTTTGCTCTAAGTCCCTGTCCCCTTCCAAGGCTCTGTCCTCCTCTTTCAGGACCTTGTCCTTCTCCTGGGCCTTAAGCTCCTCCAGGTCCCTGCTCTTTTCTCTCAAGGTCTCATCCTTTTCCTCCAGGAACTTGCCCTTTTCTTTAAAGGTCTCATACTGCTCCAGAGCCTTATCCTTTGGTTCTGGGGATTTTCTCTTCTGCTCCAGGGTCTTATCACGCTGCCCTAGGGCCTCACCATCCCACCCTGGGGCTGTGTCTTTCACAGCTGG
Source organism: Bettongia penicillata ogilbyi (assembly GCA_023548195.1). Taxonomy (NCBI): domain Eukaryota; kingdom Metazoa; phylum Chordata; class Mammalia; order Diprotodontia; family Potoroidae; genus Bettongia; species Bettongia penicillata. Next base: position 5,630,535 of record JAJHZJ010000447.1, on the reverse strand, counting down.
GCTCTGAGGGCCTTTAGTGAGAGAGCTGTCCAGGATCACAGTGTCCTGCCCAGGGTCTGGGGTCATTTCAGGAGAAAGTTTCAAGTCTCTAGGTACCTCAGCGTGAGAGGAGCCACTGGCAGATGTCTCTCTGCTGGGGCTGTCATCTGTGACATGGATCTGAGCGGTGAGTGCTGGGGATGTTTCTGTGAGAGGAAGTCCTGTGGCTGGATGGTCAGATGCAGGGGCCAGGTGGTGAGTGGTGTGCTCAGTCAGGGCTTGAGGTGCTCTGTCCTCCTTTTCTTGACTCAGATCCCCAAACTGGAGAGTACCTAGACTGTCTGGTGACAGTTGTTTGGAGGAGATGTCTAGAGAGGTCTCCTTGCTAGGACTCTCTTCGGAGAGAGAAAGAGACCTGGTATCTTCAGGGGAGACTTCTGGCCAGTGGTCCTTGGGTAGGTCATGTTCTGCTAAGCCTTGGGGAGACTGTGAAGCAGGTCCTTTGCTGGCAGAGTCTGGGGAGACTGCCTTGGGTAATGAAAGAGACTCAGCATCCTCTGGTGAGGGAATTCTGCTAGAAACCTGGGGTGGTTCATCTTTTTGGATCCTGTCTGCCTCTTGGAGTGAAGCCCCCAGATCTCTAGGAAGGGTCTCTGCAGCAGGAATCAGGGCTGGGCTCCCTGGAGCCTCCACAGTCTCTAAGACGGCAGCTTTGTCCTGTTCTGGCATCTCGGGGATTCTGCTCACAGCTGTTTCTTGGGTGATAGGACTCTCAGGAGTTGAGGTGTGCTCCTTCTCCTTTTCTGGTTCTATTTCTACTGTTTCTGCTGTGGGCTTTCCCTTAGAACTGTCCTCCTTGCCAGCTCCTGGTGTACGTCCGACCTCTCCCCAGGAAACTGCTTCATCAAAGTCCTGAGGCTCAGACTTATCCTCCACTGGGGACTGGTGGAATGGTGTGTGGGCAGCACTGGGTGGGCCAGATGGAGGAGGTGATGCCATCTTGACTGTACTGTCATCAGGACTGAAGCAGCGCTCCTCTGGCTCCCCAAGAATTGGTTCCCCTGAGTGGAGAGTGGATCCAGGAGTGTCAAAGAGTGGGGCCCCATGACGATCCTGCAGTTTCTGTGATAGCTCCACACTAGGAGTCTCATCTCCCTCCTCCTCTTCCGCAGCTCCTTCTTTTCCTGGGATCTCTCCCTTCCTCTCCGGCTCACTAGGCGCGGGGAAATCCTCACAGGGTGGAGACTTGAAGCCTTTGTCTTCCTCCAGGGAGGAGGTGGGAGAGATGGTACCAGCAGATGGTACGTAGTCCAGGCCCTGAGTAGCTTCAGTGCGAGAGGAAGGGATGCTAGTGACTGTGTCCAACAGCAAGGAACTCTTGCCTGTGTCTTCAGCCTGGGGAGCTGTGAGTGAGGCTACTGACTGGTCTTCAGCCACTGACGTGGCGAAGGAAGACAGTTTGTCACACTCGGTGATAGAAGTGGCTGAGGACACATGTTCTTCTTCAGCCAAGGGGGCAGACACCATGTTAGGAGGGTAAGTGAGGAGTTCTGTCTCTGGGGGCCCATAGCCCTTGGCAGGGGTAGAAGGTACAGTGCTATCAATGGGCTGGCTAGTCTCGAAGGAGCCGGGAGCCTCGGGTCCTGAGAGGTCATAGGTACCTGGAGGAAACCTGGGTGGGGCGGGGCGCTCCTCAGGCTCATCATGAATCTCTTCATCTGAGATGGTCTGCTCTGTTTCTGAGTAGCCAGGGATGGTTTCATCCTGTATATAGGAGACATGCTCTGTGGCTCCTGCTGGAGTAGCTAGGCTGCTGAGGAATGAGGAGGTCTCCTTCTCAGGAGCCTTACCCTGGGGCCCCAGCTCCCGACCCCCAAGGGCCTCCCTGCCCTGTGAGGTGACCTTCAGGGATTCCTGCATGTGGTGCTTTGGGTAGAAACCCTCAGCCTTTGTCTCCTCCTCTTCGTCCTCCTCTCCATCTGATGGATGTACTTCTTCCATCTCTTCTAGCTCAGCTTTTTCAATGACGTCCTCCTTTGTCTCTGGTTCGCTCTCCTCTTTGGCTTCCGTTCCTTCTAGAAACCTCTCAGCTTCTCTTTGCTTCCCATCCTGGCCCTCCTCAGCGTCTTCACCCTCCTCTTTTTTGGACAAAGAACCGGGGCTCCCAACAGTGCAGGTAGGTCCTTCGGGGGTTTCTGGGGCAGCCTCTTTCTCTCCTTTCACAGCCTCGAGGTGATCCGGACCTGGGCCAGAAGGTGCAGCATCCAAACTGGCCATGCTGGGGAGCCCTTCTTCCCTGGCTTCAGGAGGCTGTGGCCTCACCTCCAGGTCACTGTCCTTCTGCTCGAGCAAAACCCTCTCTTCACGCTTCATCTCCTCAAAGTCCCGGGTGAGGTCTTCCGGCGAGGATAAGACCAGCTCTCTTGGCGCAGTGCCTGCCGGCGGTGGTGCTGGAGGCGTCCGGGGTTCCAGGGAGACCTCCTTCTCACGGACTGCCCGACTCTTTTCCGTCTTGACCCTGCCTGGGACCTTAGCTTTGTACAGCGTCTTTCGCACCTCAGGAGTGAAGGGTTTCAGGTCCGGCTTAGAAAATTTCTTGGACTCTGGCTTAGCGTCTTTCTTCTTATCCTCCTTCTTAGCATCCTTTTTCTCTTCCCTCTTCCCCTCCTCCTTCTTGATCTCCTTCCTTTCCTTCTTTATCTCTTTCTTCTCCTTGTCCTTCTTCTCTTCCAGTTTTGACACCTTCTCCTTCAGGTGTTTCTTCCCCGTCTTATCTTTGATCAGCTTCCTCTTCTCAGCCTTCAGCGCTTCGCTGGACTCGGTTCGAACCCTCTCAGTCTTGGCTGCCTTCTCTGGAGGTTTCTCTGGGGGCTCCTTTGCTCTCTTCTCGCTCTTGGCTAGCTCCTTGGCCAGCTCTGACCGGGCCTCCTTTACCCCTTCCTCAGGTACCTCCTCCCGTTTGGCTAGTTTACCCACAGCGGGCTTGGCAGATGCTTTGAGGCTCTCTCTGCTGTCGGCCCGCTGCTTGATCTTACTGGGCTTCAGGTTAGCCGGTACAGAGCCAGAGGCCAGGTCTTTCTGTGTGGCCACAGGATAGCGGAGGAAGTCTAGGTGACGAAGCTTCTCTAGCCCCTCTAGGATCTTGTTCTGGGGGGCATTCCCCGGGAAAAGCACCCGTACTATCTTCTCTGTGGGACTGGCTGGTAGCCAGACCACCAGGGCAGTGATGGAAGTGAGGTAGGGCACCGAGATCTCACCCTCCTTTCCGTTGGCCAGCACAATGCCAGTCTTGGCCTTGCTGTTGCCCGCCCACTTTTGCATGAGGAATTGCATTTCCTTACTGTCCTTGACAGGGTTGAGGACGTACATATCCAGGCGGCCCACACCCATTTTGTGGAAGAGGGTCAGTGGCTCGATGGTGTTGCTGACTACCCGGTACAATGGCTCTGCCTGGATGCCCAAACGGTTCAGGTGCTGCAGGGTGAGGCAGGCCTCCTCGATGCTCCGTTTGGCTTTTCGGGCAGCATCAGGCAGGCGCAGCTTGTCGGGGACATTGAAGAAGACCACCCCAAGCTCAGGGGAAATGAGATTCTTGACCCAGTCGCTGTAGCTGCTGGAGCCTTGGGACTGTTCCTCCTCCTGCTCTGCCACCTTGCGCTGCAGCAGCCCATTGATGCCGGGCAGGTTATCTGCACCTATGTGAGTGAGCAGGACGGAGTCGATGCGATCAAGGTGCCTCACCAGTTTCCAGAAGCAGGACTTCCGGTCGGAACCACCATCCACCAGGATGTTGAACCCGTTGACGGCAAAGAGAGCAGAGTCCCCTCGTCCACCAGGGAAGATGTAGCAACAGGGCTTGGAAAGCTTGAGGAAGCCTCCAGAAGTGGGGGGCTCCAGCAGGTCAAAGGGAGATGGCACGTCCACAGTCTCAGAGACATATTCTGCAAACTCAGCCACACCATCCATGGTGGGCAACGTGGGTTCGGGGTTTAGCCGAAGGTGCAAGGTTTCCTGGGAGCTGTATTGGCCCAGGCGGCTCCAGTCACCTTCACCCAAGCACGACACAGTGAGGAAAGCCTGAATACTGGGGTCTCTGTTGCTGAGCAGTTGTGCAACCTAAAGGAATGGGATAAAAATACAGTCAAGGTCACTGGATCTGATCTACCCCGCTCTTGGTGTTTCATTCCACTTCCAACCAGGGTCCCTACCCCCATCCTTCCCAAGGTTGAGGACTCTAACTTAAGAACCTTTTAACATCTTCCATGGTCCTCCTTCCTTTTCAGTCCCCAGTTCCCTAGGATCACTCGCTTTTAGGTTCCCTTACCCAAAACTCAAAATGAAGCTTACCTCTGGATTGTGAAGGACCTGGGCAAAGTTCTGGTAGGAGTAGGTGCCGCTCTGTAGGATGAGGTCCCCACCAGGCTCTGAACTCTGTCCACTCAAGATCAGGAGCTTGTGAGCTGATGGGCTGCTAAGGAGGGAGTAAACCTAGAGAGAGGTGAGAAATGGACAAAAAGACAACTGTCCTTTTGTCTTCACCTTATTCTGTCCTGTAGGGTGATGCCCTAGTTCCCTTCATGTACTATACTTTGGGATGAGCCTGGGATTGGTATGGTACCTCTGGAGGGAGGATGCCGAGATGGTAGAAAAGAGAACTGGGGGTCAAATATGGTGACTCTCAGCCATGTGGTAGGGAGAGAGGGTATCTCAGTGTTAAGAACCAAAAGCACTGGGCTGCTGCCTCACCTCAGAGCTGATGCTCCCTGCATTGGGGTTTACCAGGATGACTGTCTCGAGGGTCTCACTTTGATGACAAAGGGTCCGTTGGCCTGTGATAGAGAGAGAAGCATTTGTGAAATGGAGAGGGGCAGAATAAGGTGGGAAGAGGTGATATAGGACTGACAAAATGAAAAGATAAATAGCTGACTTGATGAAAGCATTGTAGAGGTTGGGAGGGCAGGGCTGGAAGGAGTGGGATGCCAGGGTACAAGAGACTTTGGGGAAGAAAAGAGGCCAACCAGATCAAGAGTATAGTATGCTGGACTTTCCTCTCCTAGAAGCAGCAAGGCGGTGGAGTGGATAGAGCACTGGGAGTGAATTCAGGAAGACTTGAGTGAAAATCTGGCTTTAGACATTTACCAAATACTGACTCAGTTTCTTCAACTGTAAATTATAGATAACGATAGCATCTCTCCCCCAAGGCTGTTGTGAGGATTAAATGAGATAACATTTGTAAAGGGATCAATATATTTGTCACACATTTAAAAAAACCCAGCTATCTAACATTTATATAGTACTCACTTATGTGTCAGACACGGTTCAGGGTTTTATAATTATCAACTCATTTGATCTTTACAATAACCCTGGGATATAGGTGCTATCATCGTCCCATTTTATAGATAAAGAAACTGAGAGAGCTGTTCAACATAGTGCATGGTACATAGTAGGTGTTATATAAATGCTATTGTTATTGTTACCATTATTAATCATTTCTAGCCTTCCCAGGGACTGCTACCCCATCTCTCTTCTGGTTCCCCCACTCCAAACTGGTCATCTGCTTTCTCCTCCAGTTACCCAGGCATACTCCCACTCCTCCCCCTCTATCCTCCCACCCCAGTGCTTTGTCTACTGCAACTCCTGCCTCTGACTCTGGTTGACAAGAAGCCTTTGTCCAACTCGAGCCCTGTGCTCCTGGTGCTGCCTGGGGGTGGGGGACTCAGCTGGGAGGTCCCCCAAGACTGTGATCCTCACTTGGCTTCTGTGCCATCAGTTGTATCCTCCCATGGACTTTAATACCTTCAATGGGGCTAGGATTGAGTAGATGGTATCTTCTGAGCAGTGCCCAGGGCTTCCCTCCTCTCTCCCCACCCCTACTCCACTTCCGGTCTTTTTAGAAAGGCTCAGAGAAGTCCATAGTATCTATCTCCCAAAGTTTGACAGTTCAGAAATAGAAAGATGGCTCTACTCCCTTCCTCTATTCTATGGGTTACTGGATACCCCAAATCATAATACATACCAAGCACCAAGCAGAGTCTCAGAGCTTTCCTGTGCCTATGACTTTCTGAAACCCCTAAGAGTCCCTGTTGGATAAAACCTCCCTAAGAATCCTGGCAGCAGTGATCTGAGAAGGCATTGTGGTAAACTGAAAAACTCTTCTGGACTAGGAATTAGGAGACCTGAGTTTAAAGGCTGATTTTGCCCCTGAAAGAGCAGTATGACCTTGGAAAAACCATTTAACCTCTGAATGCAGTCTCCTCACCTGTAAAACTAGAGGACAGGAACTACATGATCTCTAAAGGTTCTTTTAGTTCCAAAATTTTGTGATTCCCCTTTGCCACCTCTGACCTTCCCCTAGCTACATTCCCTGTGTCCAGGTACAGAAAGCAGAGTATGCAGAGAAGGGCTGGAGAGATACCCAAGGAGAGAAAGGAAATGGTCCAGTTCCTCCCTCCCCCATGCCCATTTCCAGATTCATATCCTATCTCATTTCTTGGAATCTTAGCAGGAAATCAAACCAGGGAGAGAAAAATCAGGTGGTGAGTCAGGCAGATGAACAAAGAGCCAGCACCCCCTGTGCTTATCCTTGGCCTTTTAATCATATATTTCAAGGTAGCAGAAGAGTTATTATGCGACTAGGTTGGGAAGGGACATAAAGGTGAGATCCTAGCCTCTGCCTGATAATTCTTAGTCCCGGGTCCCTCGTGCCCTTCCTCTCCATCTCTCCGGGCTAGGGTGCTCTGGAATAAGGGCATTCCTGAGAAAGATGCATCTGACCCCAAACCACAAGATGTAATTTGGAAGGAGTGTGGAAGAGAAATATTGCTATCAAGACCAAACTGGATGGAGGGAAGGGTGGGCAATCCAGAGATATATGGAAGGGGTAGAAAATCCAATATGATTTAGGAATAAAGAATCTTAAAAGGAGGAAGAGGCCTTGGTGAGAGGTCAATAGTCAATAGCTGATGGGGACCTGGTCTGGGAGAAAAAGGTGGGTCTGGGGTTGGGTTGGGAGATGAGGGGTCAGCCATAACTTATCGTGATGGAAAGAGCCTGAGTCCTTGTCCCATCTCCCCCCACCCCAAAGGTATGCATTCCAATCAGAAAGATTAAAACCAAACACTCTGATCAGCACCACACTTCAGCATTCCTATTTGGCCCTAAGAAATCAATCTGAACCCTCCTCCCCTTTATTCTGCTGTTCCTCTGTGAGTCTAGCCCTCTGTTCCTAAGACCCCTTCCCTCTCAATTCTGTCTCCATCATGCCCAGAGTGCCAGCTACTAAACACGTGATTTTTCTACCTCCTTGCCCCCATATTTCCATAGGTCCTGATCTCTCTCCCCTTTTCCCTTAACTCCTTTCCCTGGAGTGAGGGGCCTAGGGTATAGGACCTTACCCCATCCTTCCTCTTCCTTTAGGAAAGGCTCCCTAATCACTTCTCTTGCTCAGGGATATCGGGGCCCTTTTCTGGGTGGGAAGTGGGGGCGGGGTGCTGAGCCAGGGCAGTGGAGGAGGCAGGTGGCTCCGCAGTAAGGCCGGGTGTGTGGGGGATGGCTCCAGCAGCTGCAGTGTTGCCGCAGTGTCTATGTATGTGAATGTGTGCGTGTGCGTGTGTGTGTGTGTTCAGCTTCGGCTCCTCCTCTCTCTCCTCCCCCCCCTTTCCCCCCACCATGACAAGTCATTTTCTTGGCTGTCTCTGCAAGAGGGGGTGGGGTGAGGGGTAGGAGCGTGTGGGAGAAACAGGAACAGAGCATGCCCCTCAAAGCAAGGACCCTCACTTTGGGAATGAAAAGCAAAGATGAGGAGGGGGCTGCAGGGCCATCATAGGAAAGGATTGGCCTGGAAACCCCAAGTTTCCCCTGGGAGAGTGAGGATGGCTGATGGGAAGGGTGAGGCTCCCAATCTCAGCCATGGTTCCAGCCAGTCTAGGGGCAGGGCCTCAGGGGATGCAAGGAAAGGGGGTTTCTAGAAGCCAGGGGCTGGCATTGACTGACAGTAAAGGATAACAGTTACAAACTAGTCTGTCCTGGAAGACGCAACTGCCACGTTTCAATGACCCCCCTCCCCCAGTTGCCCCCCAACATTCCCACAGTATTCTCTCCCATGCAGAAGTCCATTGCAATGCCATCTCCACTCCCTCCTTGCCCCCTCCCACCCCCACCACCCCAAGCAGCTGGGAAATCTGGCAGCTGAGGCTCAGGGACCCTCCCACTAAGACACATTCCCTATACCAGCCTTTGCCCCCCACCCCCCAAAAATTCCCTCCTTTTACACCAAAGATTCTGCCCTCCATGTCTATGTCATCCGGGACTACTAAGGGATGAGGTGGAGGGGTGGAGGCACAGGGAGTGAGGGTCCCGGCTTAAGTATTAGGATCATCATGCAGCATTCTCACACTCAGCCGGTCTATATCAGGACTGGACTGCTTCCCTGCCCCAGTCCTGGTCCTCCCTGGCCTCCCACCCTTGACTTTCTCCCTCTTCTGATCATCCTGGGGCCTGTCTGCTACCCCACCCCTAGGATCCAGAGTCCTAAATTATTCATCCCCACTTTGTCCTCCCCTCGCCCACTCCCCACTTTCTCTTTAGCCTTTCCTCCAGCGCCCACCGTTGCCCCATCCCTAGCCCTCCCCTCCCTCCCCTCCTCCAGTCCAGCTCCTACCCTGGGGTGTGGGAGGGGGGCCCTCATGGAGGCGGGTGGCTTCGGCCCCAACCAGCAGCAGGCAGGAGTCTGCAGCACTTTGGGGGGGAGGGCTTGCCTGGTTGGGGGGAGGTAGGCGGGATCGGGGCGGGGATGGGGGGCTGGATCCATGACGATGCACTAGACTCTTAACTCTTTCCTCACCCTCACTACATTCCACTCTGTTTTAGAGCTGCTTATGTGCCTCCACTTCTCTCTGAGATGATACTGAGGGAAAGAAATCTGGGGAAAAACTAGGGACCGTAAAGAAGCAGAAGACACAACTTCTTCCCTCACCCCCAACTCTTCCAGCATGACTTTCTCTCCAATGCTGTGAATTAAGACATATTTGTTGAACTTTAATAGGCACAGGACTTTCTACTACGCATGGAGACGGTGGGGTGGGGTGGGGTGGGGGACACAAAGAAGCAGGAGATGACTGTCCCTTCCCCCATTCTGTCAAGCACCATCTGCTCTACCCTTGGTAGGTTCAAGGGAGCACTCCCCATGTCCCAGTAAGAGACAAAGAAGATGGAGAAGGTCAAGAAGGATGGGGAGGAAAAGAACCAGAGCCAAGGGAACACTGGGCAGCGGGAGAGGCAGTGAGAGGGCAAAGTTTCATGAAGCTTCCTCTAGTCCTGAACCTGTAGCTGAACTAAGGAGTGAATCAAAATAAGGCCCATCTTAAAGCAGGGACTTAAAGTTTTTCATTTGATGGGGCATAAGGACAAGACCCTGTGAAGGCCAAGGAAATGTTCTAGAGTTCCTCCAAGGTTACTTATTCTCCAGTTACTGGATGTGAAGAAAGAAGCTGTGCCTTCTGTGAGAATTTCTGGGGAAGTCAAACCCAAGTCAGTTTTTTGAGGGGGCGCCCTGGATCTGTGATTTAATCACAAGGTCATGCACCAAAGTTGAAGGCCATCATCCCTTCAATTTGCAAGTGGGGAAACTGAGGCTCCTGGAGCTTAACTAACTTGCCTAAGATCAAGAAAGTACCCAGTCTGGAAACTCTCTTCATTAATGGAGATCCACCACTCATCTGCAACTATGGTCTTAGAGAGTTATCTGAGAGTACCGAGAAGTCAAGAGGAGGGATTTGAACCTGAGACAGCCTAACTTGCCATCAACTTTTTAACCACTCTTCCACTCACTTCTCAAACTTCTTTTACCTTAAGTCAACGGTTCACAAAAGTTATGCCTTAAGATGTATTCTTTCCATTCACTTAAAAATGACACAAATTTTCTGATATTAATGAGCAAATGGGGGAGAAATCACTCCCTGTCTTTCTCCCTCTAGGTCTGTCTCTGAATTCTGGGTGTCTTGCTCCCTAAACTACCCTCCTCCACTCTCTGTATCCCTGTGGTCCTTTCCCTGTCTCACATTTAGTGAAATGCTCAAAGCAGTCACGGTGAAAGCATATTGAACGTTAATTGCAAAGTCTTTAGGCTCTTCACTGAGCGATTTCCTCCCGTTTCCATCCGTCATTCCTCCTTCCCAGTCTATCCCGGTAAGTGCACCCATTTCCCCTGCATCATCTCCCCACCCTTTTTGCTGCCTTCCACTCTACTGTGTCACCTCATTCCAAAAATCTCATCACCCGGCCCTCAGAGAGCAAGCACTAGAAGGTCAGAGAAAATGAATCAGTTTCTGGTCCTGGACAGCCAGCATCTCCCATCCCCCTCTTAGCTATGCAGTAAAAGGAGGAGCTGAGTCACGGAGTACCCTACTAAGGGGGAGGGGTTAGCGTTTGGATCCAAGGATGTAACATAGCCACAGTACCAGGGTGGGGTGAACTTCTCCCCGTCCCCCGCCCCCTCCCGCCGTCGACCCCAGTACAGAGGGGGAGTAGAAGCGGGTAAGGGCGGGCTTAAGAAGGTAAAACATGGAAAGTTAAGGCAAAAGGCTGGCTAGGCTGCCTTCTTACCACCCACAATAGGAATGAAAGCAAGAAACGCCCTCTCCACCAATCCTCCATGCCTATTCCCTGATGGCGTTTAAAAAGCATTTTCTACCCACTCCCCGCTCCACTCGTACGTAGCTCTAGGGACCTTGTGTTGAGAAAGAGTGAGGGGGGTACTCCGGGGACACAGCTTCAGCTCGGACAATAGTTTTCCTGTAGCTCTCCTTCCGCTTCCACACACCCACTGAGCCCCCGGCCTGTTTGGGGAGTGACATTTTGGAGAGAGGAGAGCAAAGCCCATAGACTGATGAGGACATATGCCTACTTAAGCACAATTTTTTAAAAAGCTCATTATTCTATTTCCTTTTAAAGGGAAGGAGAGAATACTGCAGAGGGGTCCGGAAAGGCCTGGGGTGAGTCCAGTGATTCCAAAGGGGCAAGTCAGCACCCTTTGGCCTTCTACTTTGTCAGCCAACAGCTTAGACCTTGTGGCTCCCATGACTCTTACTTGGTTTGTGCTAATAAGACTAAAAAACTTATTGCTTTGCAAAGGAAAGAGTGCTTTAGACTTGTGCCCAAAAAATCGAGATTTCAACCCTGGTCTTTTCATTCTACCTGTGTAACCTTGGGAAAGTCACTGGGCTCTCAGTTTCCTCCTCTGTAAAATTAGGGCCTCGGACTAGATGACTTCTAGGGTCTCTTCCAGTTCTAAAGCTATGATCCTACGAATTCATCACAGGATGATTCATCATCCTATGAATTCGTTCATCAAGGCTCTGAAGGGACAGGTGTCAGGTAACCATTTATGGCTCTTAAAGCCAGACCTCTGGGACAACCATGACATTCTCTGACCACCAGAAGGCTAAAGGCAGGTGGATGTTGTTTCTTTCTTAGAGAAGACCACTCTTCCCAAGGGCAGTATGGACAAGGAGATGTTATTCCCTTATTCTACTCCTGGAAGAACTTCCATCCTTTTTAGCATTTCTTTGGAACAGGGTTGTGCCATGGCCTTCTGGGGAGAGGAAGGCAGAGAAAAGGATCAGGACTTCTGTGGGATAAGCACAGGGGATCAGACACAGAGCACAGTGTTGAAGGGTAGTATGGTACCTTGGAGAGACCTTGCCTTGGGTTCAGGAAGACCTGGATGTGAATCTTCTTCATCCACATTTAGCTGTGTAACCCTGGGCCAGTCCCTTAACCCCTCTGGGTTTTAGTTCCCTCAACAATAATAAATATATATATATATATATATATATATATATATATATATATATATTCCTACCTCATGGGATTATTGTGAGGTTCAAATGAGATAATACAGAATGATTTATAAATTGAAAGCAATACACAAATGTCATAGCATATTAGTCCTGGTTGGGCCAATAACTTTCACTCTGTGACCTTGAGTAAGACAATTCTCCACTCTAGATCTCACTATCCTCATCTGAAAAAGGAGGAGGCTGGATTAGATGATTAACAGGGTTTCTTCTATTTCTATGACTGTATCTGTACCTTGCTTTGCCACACACATCCCAGAAGTGTTTACAGCTGCTCTGGCCTGGCTGGTATCTCTGAGACAGCTGGTGAGGATGTAGTGTGTATCTCTATTGGTATTTGAAAGTGTTTGACTTGGAGGAGGGAGGAGGGGAAACAGTCTGGGACAGTCTTTAGCAGTGTCTTTTTTTTTTCCTGGAAATTCTCCAGGACACCCCTCCCCTATCCTGATGGACATTGATCTGCCACCAAACAAATGTTGATGTCTAAAATAGTACCAGTACACTGGAACTTTCTAAGAGAGAGAGAGAAAAGCTTTGATCCTAGGATATAGGAGCCCAATTCCCATGACAAGGCCTGTGGTTAAAGAAACCTGGGCTGGGTTGAGTATCTGCATTTTTATCTGAGAGTATCTGAGTGTGACTATGATATTCCTGGTGTTCCTCTGTTTTCTGTGTCCTGACTTAAAAGTATGATTCAACTGCTTGGTTTAAATTCTGATCTGATTTTCTTTTGCTTTCCTTCAACACAGCCTACTTTTGATTCAGAGGATCAGGGTTCTAATCCTTAGTTCTACGACCCTGGGCAATTTAGAACTTCAGTTTCAGTTTCCTCATTTGTAAAATGGGGATAGTAATGCCTGCCTATTCTATTGGATTGTTGAGAAGTTAAAAGGAAATGCTATGTGTGAAAGCTTTTTGTGAAAAGTAAAGCAAGACACAAAAGTAAATTATGATGACGTATTATTATCGCATCTTCACAGTCATAAAGGAATGATAGTTAGTCATGGATAACTAAGATGGAGGGAGAACCCCAAACCTCAGTTCTGGTGTCAGCTTACTCTTCTCTCCTGCCATCCAGTTTTTGTCAGGGCGTAAGGTAGTAAAAAGTGATAAATCACTTTTTTTAAAATCAGTGCTAATGGAGGAAGTGATGGTATAGATAATCTAACTCAGAGGGTAACACTGTTTTATTTTTAGAAGACAAATTTACCTAGTCATGTTTTGCTTATTTAGCCCGGCATGAAAATTAGTTGTCACTCCCCAAGCTTGCGACATCTGACATCAAGGGACTGGATGACCCCAAAGTATGCTGGATGTCCAAGGGATGTCAGCCTGGGATTTAAAAAAATTGCTGCAGATAATCCACCAAATAGACAATCCATATGGAGGTAATGGGGAATTAGACTATATCAACCTTCTTCTCTCTCTTTTCCAGCACTATCTCTGGAGGTATCAGGGAGCAGGCAGTAGGAGGAAAGATTAGGAAAAAAGAAAAAGAGGGGGAGGAAAAAAGCACTATTTCTAGAGGTGTCAGTGAGCAGGTAATAGGAGCAAAGAATAGGAAAAGGAAGGAGGGGGAATTTTTTGCATAATCTACACGCTAGATAATTTTTATAATCAAATGAAGGAATTGTGCAACTGATGTGCAACTGTGAAGCTACAGCTACTTGAACTCAATTGCCAATAATTTACCAATAATGTGCTTACTCATGCTTCTTATAAACTATGACTCTCTGTGGTTTTGTACTGGGATTGCACCATTAACCCCAATCTCCTCATAGCCTAGGCCTAGAGGTCTCCTAGGAATCTATGAAAATGCTTTAGTACCCAAGATTCAGAGTTCCTAAGATTATGCTTTCTGAAGTCTCTAACCCTAACTCCAACCCAAGAAGTCAAGAAATTGCAACCTCTTACTTTTTGTTCTATGAGTAAGCTTTCCCCACAAGATGTGACTGGCCCTATAAAATGGACCTAACCTCTGATTCACTCAAGACCTGTGAGATCTTCCTCACTCTTGATTCCTAGGACTCAACCCTGAAAGGAGCTGAGCCACTAAAGTCCATAAACAAGGAACAAGGAAACTGGTTGAAAGCAGGGACTCTTTTTGCCTTTCTTTATACTCAAAGTACTTAACATAGTGACTGGTTCATACACTTGATAAATGGTTGTTGACTGACTGGTAGATGGACTGTGAGTGACCAGAAGAAAAGTCCTGAGCAAAGGCATAGGGAGTGACGTTGGGAGATCTGAAGAAGGAAAGTAGGAGAAAGAGAAGAGGAAAGGAGGAGGAGACGAGCAGGTTCTGCATGGTAAATTATTTTTTTTTTAAGTTGGAGAAGTAGCCAATTCCTACATATAGGACATCATTCTAACCTTTGTCACCAAAAGATCCTTCTCTTCTGGCTGAGTCAGATTTCCATCCCTCCCCTTCTCCTTTGCCAACCTCCCCAATAAAGCCCTGGGTTCCACCCCATCAGTTTCAAGGATCTGGAATTCCCAGAAGATCCAACCCTTTCTGGCCTGAGGTCCCACGCCCGCCCCATCTCTCCAGTCCTCACCCAAAGGACATAGACAATTGCAGATGGACCTGACCTTTGACTTCTGAGGAGAAGTGGGCTAAGTGCCGGGTAATAAAGAGTCTCAGCTGCTGATTCAGATTGCAGGCGGATAAGTCGATGTTCCATGAAAGAATCCCTGAGAGACAAAAAGAGAGAGAGGCATAGGGTCAAAACGGTCAAGGTTTGAGAAGTAGCAGGTGCAGGAAGGAAAAGGGCCCCCAGGCATGCAGTAGGGGTAAGCACCCAGCAGCAGAGACCAGCTTCCCTGGCATCTCCGCAAAGCTAAGAAAAATCTCTCCTGTCTGTCCTCACTTTCCCCTTCTCAGGCTATCTGAGGGGGCCATCAACTTGGTGAAGAATGAGTTTTTATCTGAGAGTTTTCTACAAAAGTTTTCCTAGCGCTGTAAGCCCCATTGTGTCTTCACTGTGCTGTCAGATCTCAGACGCTGGAGATTCTAGCTCTCCTGTCTGCCCCGTCCCACACAGCCTGAGGGTCCCCCGCAGGGGTGCCTCTGCAGTGCTGCGCCATGGGCCCCTTGGCTCCCTAAGGCTCAGAGACCCGCCTGAGGCGGCTATCCCACCCCCGGGCCATCACGGAGGTGCTCTGCTTGGCACCTGGGAGCGGCACCACCTTAAAAACTTCCAGAAAGGGAAATGGACCGCTGCAAAGGTGTGCGGCGCTGAGGCACTGCGGGACGCCGGGCACGGGGGGCGGAGCCCAGACGGGCATGGGGGGCTGCAGAGAGCCGCTGGGGACTGCGGGGCGGCGGTGGGGCGTGCGGGAAGGGCACGGCAGGCTAGGGGTGGCATGAAAATAGAGGATGTGCGGGACGACAGAGAAGTGAGTTCCCGGGATGCTGGGCATGCGGAGGTGTGGGATGAAGGGTGGTGCAGCGGCCGGACGATGCGGACTGGGCGGGCAGCCCCGGGCGGAGGGCGCACCGAGCGCGGCCGGGCCAGGTTCTCACCTTGCTCCAGGTGGACCCGAACGGCCCGAAGCTGGCTCTCGGTGCCGATGTCTCCGATCACGATGAGCAAGGAGTGCTTCCGCGGGTCCCAGCGTGCGGCCGCCACCCCGGCCTCGCGCGGCACCTCCCCGGGGCTCTGAACCAACCGCGCGCCGGGGCTGCGGAGCCCCAGCCCGGGAGCCGTCTCCATGGCAACGCCGGCAGGCCTCCCGGGCCCAGCCTCGGTCTCCATGGAAACCTCCGCCGGAGCGCTGGGCCGGCTGGAGCCAGGCTGCGGCGCGGAGAGCGCGCGGCTCTTAAAGGGCTACGGGCGCGGCCGCTCATTGGCTGAATCCCGTCAGGGGGCGGGGCCCCGACACTGCAGGGGCGGGGCCGAAGCTCCTGTCTGAAGACCTGGCGGCCTGAGGCCGCGGGGCTCTGTATGCGCAGGGGCGGGTACCTCCCTCTCTTCTCCCCCCCATTCCCCTCCCCGTCCCCAGCTCCCTTCCCCCCTCCTCCTCTCCCACCTGCCTCACTCGAACCTGCAGCGGCTGGACCTGGGCTGAGGCACGAGGCAGGGGCGGAGGGAGGTAAGGGACCCACAGGAAAGGGTCTGGGGTCCGGCTGCGTCCTAGGACTTCTTCCAGGGGCCCGATCTCTGCCCTCCTAGGCCGGGCTAGCCGGAGGCGTGCCATGCCTGGTTTCCATCACTCCCCTCCCTGCCCTGAACAGGGTCTCCCCTTCATGCCCGTCCCCTCCTCCCCTCCGTGCCCAGATCTCTGGGGGGACGTGGTGATCGAGAGGACGGGGGCCGGCCGCTCTCTGGTCGTTAAGGAGAAGCCGGACACCGGGCAGTGCGCTCAGACTGCAGTGAGGGGCATCGCACCTTTGCCTGCGGACTCCTCCAGGAGGTGGGGGAGGGGGCGCCCTCTCCGACTGCGGAGGAGAGAAGGGGTGACCTCTGGAGGTCCCCACCAGGATGCGTGATGGACTGGAGTGGGCTTGCGTGTGAGCCCGGACTGTGAATCTGTCTGCCCTCCCTCCATGTCCTAGCTCTTTCCCCCTCTGCTTCAGGTCTGTAGGTAGCTCAGCTCCCAGACGAGACCCTAACCAAGCGCTTACACAGTGGGAGGTCATCCGCAGGGACTCAGCCAGCTGCAGGGGTACTCCTTCTGTCCCATGGGTCTGACGTTTTCAGAGGGAGGGGGACCTTGATTGATTCAGGTAGGAGAGTACAGATGGATGATATAGTATTTCTTTTTATTTTTATTTTGAACGTAAGCGTCTCTGGCAAGAAAAGCACAACGCAACACCATTGTCTATGAAGTCACAAATTTCTTTTTCATATTGCTACTTTTATATATATATATATATCAGATTCCCTTGACCCGCTGGAAAAGTCGAAGCAAGGTGACCAGTGCTTTAATAAAAAGATTTTACATCCTTGGGATATACCTTTCCTCAGGTTACCTCCTACCCAGTTGGCCCTTAGAATAGTCCTCTTTACATGGGGCATCAATGGTGATCTATATCAATGAAGTAAGTTTTTAAAAAGTGATGTTTTTATCATCATTTTATTTATAAAACCTTTGTTTTATGACGGAGCAATAAATCATCATAGCCATGGTAGTAAAAGCTTTTTTGTCAATACCTAGATGGCAAAATAGTAGACTTGTTTTCAGCTACTAGCTATATAGTAAACCAGTCATCTAGCACTGTAATCAGGCTGAAGATAGCGGGGGTAATCAGTAGCTTCAGGGAGGGGAAAGTACAAAGGGGAGAGGAAATTGGGGTAGGGAAGGAAGGTTCTACATTTGATAAAACATGAATCAGAGCCCCAATTCTGGTCTTTGCCTTTTAAATATACCCCTGAGCAGGGGGAAAGGGATAGAGCATATCATAGGTTTCGGGGGTTTTTTTTGTCTTTTTTTTTTTTTAATTAGAAACACTGCCAAGTGGTGATATAGAGCTGGTGAAGAGCCCAGTAAGAATAGGAATGAGCAGTTCCTATGGCAACGTGCTGGAGATGAGGCCCTTGTCTAGGGCTAGACCCTGCAATGAGGGTTAGCAGCATTTAGCTACAGGTTTCACTACTTCATCAAGCCAGGCAAAGAGATCCAGCTGCAGATGTGGCGATGGAATACAAAAACATGAATAAAATAGTCTCTATCCTTGCATTTTATAGGTCCTGAATAAGTGGCTTATGGATAGTATACATCATGGGAGGGTTCTTGTGTATGTCAGAATGGACAAGCACATGCTCAAGGTATATAAGAGGACTTATCAGAATGATATAACATAGTGAATGAAGAGCTCACTTTTGAGGCCATCAAACTATCCACATCTAGTTTCTCAGGAGCTCTCTTCCATGATGTAGTAGAAAGATCCTTGAATTGGAATTATAAGACCTGTATTTGAATGATGTTGTCGCTACTTGCTGTTTGTCATCTCAAATAAGTCTCAATCTCTTGACTTCAGTTTCTTCATTTGTAAGATGACAGTTTGTACTAGATGGTCTCTAGGGTTCCCTTCCTGCTCTAAATTCTATCATCCATTGATACTTATGATGATTCAGTTTTGTTTTGTTCAGGCCACAATACCATGTGCTTGGATTACAGAGATGAAAAAAATCCATCCCCACAGAGAACTGACAGCCTAACAGGGGAGATGATCTGTAGGTAGAGCAGTTTTGTATTCATTTTTTAAGTGATTTATCCATCACCATGACTAACATCCACCTATAAGAGGACAGCCTCTGTGGTGGTCTTGTATATAAACTAGCATGTGGATTACTTCTAGAATTTTGTTAATAAATAGACAGCAGATTTAGACAGCAGCATGGACCAACTCCCAAGGGTGGTACAGGAGCATTAGCAATTGCAATACGGAATAAATTTACTTGCTCCTCCTGTGATCTCCCCTGGTGTTCCATTTTGTTACTGTCAGTGCTGAGGAGGTTGGGGAAGGCACTCAATAACATCTTTGTTCAACTCAACAAACATTTATTGAATACCTTCTGTATTCAAGACACTATGCTGGGTACTGGGAAATACAAGGTAAAAATGAAACCGCCTCTGCTCTCAAAGAGCTTAAATTCTACAAAGGAGTAACAACATATACTCTTATAAGTAAACACACTATTTTTGGGTTCTTCTAGAACAACTGATCTGGATTCTAGGGTGCTTGGTGAATCAGTACTCCTAAAACTATAGCTCATGTGTCCTCACCGATGTGTTTACCTTTAAGTCATTATCCAAAAGACGCAATGAGCTCCAAACAAAAACATTTACTGGCATAGCATAATGAGATTTCTAATAGAACATTACCTCCATAATCTTAGGGCTCAGTTTTCCACAAATATATATCACATCAGTGGGAAAAGTACAGAGCTTTTGCCATCTTGGCTAGGTGCATTACTTTGATAGGCTAACAAGAGTTTGTTTTTTGGTTTTTTGTTTTGTTTTTTGTAATTAATATTAAGGGAGTTTGTTTTTTTTGAAAGGCATGTTACCATTCTCATTGCTGGTTGACTCTAGTGTCCCTCCACCTCCAGTTCCTGGTAATCTAAAATTCTTGGCTAAGATCCTGCAAATTTCTTTTGGAAAACTGGAAACCTTACTTTAGGGCATCTGGGAAGTATACTCATTTTTTCTCCCTTATGGTCTTATCTCAGGTCTTCCATCTCCCCGGTAGCAGGATCCCAGTTCCAGATGCCAAGCTCTCCTCGAATTTCTTTACAGAAAGTTCAGGAAGCCATATCCTTGAAGTTCCCTTGTAGAGTGCCCGTGAACACATATCTGATGGTCATACCTTCTGAACTCCCTCTTCGCTCATCCTCTTCATCCCATCATCTGTGACATCATTTCCTCAGATTTCTTCCTTTATGCCAGAGATAGTGTACCCTAGATCCTATCCCCTTCCATCTTTGTGCTCCCACTATCACTTCCTCCTTTAATTTTCAATTTCTCCCTACCTACTCAGTTTTTCCTTGCTGCCTACAAACAAGCCCATTTCTTCCATTCTAAAAAAAAGAAAAAAAGCTCTCGCTAGATGCTATCATCCCATCAAGCTATTGTCTTGATTTCTTTTTCCTTTCTTAGTCAAACTTGGTGAAAAAATGTCATCTAAAAATTGGGTGGCTCTATTACCTAGCTTCTCCTCTCTCTTCTAAACCCTTAGCAATTTGCCTTCTGACTTCATCTTTCAAATGAAATAACTTTTCCCAAAGTTACCAAGGGTCTCTTAAATACCATATCAAATGTCATTATTTCAGTTTTCATCCTTTTTTGGACCGTTTTCTGTATTTGACATTGCCAAGCCCCCTCTCCTCCTTGTCACTCTCTCCTCATTGACTTTTCACAATATTCCTCTCTCCTGACTCTCCTCCTGTCCAATTGCTCCTTCTTAGTCTTTCTTGTTGGATAAGCATCTATATCATACCCCCTGAATAAGTGCACCCCCAGGTACTGAACTGGGCCCCTTCTTACTTGAAATTCCCTCTCTTCTCAACTGACTTGGACCCAAATCCTAATCCTAACCTTAACCCGATTCTAACCCTAACCCTAAATGCCTTTTATGTAGGACGTAAGGGTCATGACTAATCCTGGAAGTCAGTTATTAAAAGGTCCATTTACCCAGCAGTTAGTTGCCTTCATAGAGCACCAGTGTAGGAATCAGGAGGACCTGAGTTCAAATCTCACCTCAGACACTTGACACTCGCTAGCTCTGTGACCTTGGGCAAGTCACTTAACCCCAGTTGCCTCATCCTGGGCCATCTCTGGTCATCCTGATGAATATCTGGTCACTGGATTGAGATGACTCTGGAGGAGAAGTGAGGCTGGTGACCTGCACATTCCTCCCACATTCCTCCCTCACTCAAACCAAAGTCAAGTGCAAGTCATGTCATTATTTCTCCGATGCCATGGTCTTCTTTGGCAACAAAGGATAAACACATACAGTTGCCTTCATCCAGTGATCAATACTTTATAATTTGAAAACTGAAGGACTTCAATTTGGGCAGGGGCTAGCAAAGGCCTATCCTTTATTATGTTTTATCAGGTTATTTAAGAAATGTCCCACTCTCTACACCCCAAATTTGATCAGATTTCCTCCAATCCTCTTTCTTTACACAAAGTATACACAAAGTTTCCAGAGAAAAGAGTACTAACAATTGGTGGGATTAGAAAAGGTTGGTAAGTTGAGTAAGGAAACTAGGAATTCTGTGAAACTGGAATGAGGAGGGAGCATATTCTAGACATGAAGGATCAATTTTGCCAAGGCATGGAGGTGGAATGGGAGATGGAATATTGCTTATGAAAATCTAGCAGGCCAGTGTTACTAGAACAGAGTGGGAAAAAGTATTGGCTATTTATAGGAGCAGGTGAATCAAGGTTATTGATGCACAGTTTCAGTTAGGCATAGAGTAGATGACAGTAATAAACTCTGGTGTGGAGAGTAACTATTGTGCTTTTAGGTAGATAAGTGGTGAAGTGGATAGAGACTTGGCCTGTAGTGAGGAAGATCCAAATTCAAATCTGATCTCAGAAACTTAGAAGCTGCATGACCCTGGGCAAGTCACAACCTCTGCTTGCTCCAGTTTCTTTAAATGGGAATGATAAAAGCACTTGCCTCACAGGTTGTTGTGAGAATCAAATCAGATATTTGTAAAGGATTTAGTACATAGTAGGTGCTTAATAAATGGGTATTCCTTCCCCTTTATTTATTAGGAGAGCCAGATTAGTAGGGGATTCATAGCAGATAGCCTCCTAGTTACCTTTAAATAAAGAATTTTTAAAAATATCCTCGTCCCCTATTTCTGACCCTCTAAATTTAAGCAGCCTTCAAGGGGTTCTGGCTTCTTTCATCAGAATTCCAGTTTGTCCTGGCTAAGTTGAAGGGTTCTATGACCTAATGTTTCAGGAAAGCAGCAGCTCAGTTTCCCATTACATACTCAGTTTTGCCCATGAGGCAGAGTCTTTTTGCAGGGTTGTGTTAGATTACAGGATTGCAGTGCCAGAGGCTGTATCTTTGGCTTTTTTGGAACATATTGAGAAGTTATGGTGCGGCTGAGTAACAAGGGTAGGGTCACCTTCTGGCATAACCCAGGAATGGGTCTGAATAAGAAAGCCTCGAGGAATGTTGCAGAAGCCCCTCAATGTGAGAGTGTGGAGCTTATAGAGGATTCTGTATTTCTCAATGAATGTTTATTCACCCTGACTAGATAAGGCATCTTTTAAAATCTTTTCCTTTAGAATGTCAGCTCCTTTAAGTAGGGATTGTTTTGACCTCCGCATTTGTTTCCAGCATGTAGCATAGTACTTGTCATTCCAGGTGCTTAATAAATACTTGACTGTTAGACTTGAGGCACTGAGTCTTCCTCCCTTTCCCCTTTTTCATCCACTGACCTTCCTGTCACCCTACAAAGTACAAGTAACATTTCCCCTCTCCCTTTCACCTTTAAATGTGATTAGCTAAGGTGGAAAGGAAATATTTATGGAGGCTGTTTCTTCTCCTTTCCCACCTTTCTCTGCTGCAGTCCCAACTCAGGCTACCTGACTCTGACTTCTTCACTGACACAAGCCCCAGTCTAGGACACCCTACTTCTAACCTCTGACTTTGCCCTAGGACCTTCTCCACTACTGGAGGATAACCAGATCGCCTCAAACTACTAACTCCTGATTTCTGTCTAGACTCCCCATAGGCCATAACTTCACCTTCTCTTGCCTACTATGAAGCAGGTTATCTGGGCTTCGCAGAACACACCATCACTACCTGCCTAAAGGTTGAATCTTGAGGAAAGGGACTTGAATAGTCTAATCATCTACCTCCTTCGAAAGGATCTCTCCACCCACTGATACTCTGCTTGGACTCATTCCTCAATGGTTAATGTACTCCCATCCCCTCATAGTCTCATCATCTTAGTGATTCTCAACCCATGACTGACTTTATACGAACACCATTCCCTATTCCCCACCACCCACTCCTTTATTCTCTCCCCCTCAACCCTACCCCATCCCCAGTGTCCTCTTCCAGATCTATCTAGAATATTCACTCCATAGTTCACAGACCTGCTTTCATCTTAAACCATTTTCTTTCTCACACCCTCTATCTTCTGGTTCTTACTGAGACCTGACTCCATCCCTTTGACACTTAATCACTGACTAACCCTTTCAAGTAGTGCTTATATTTTCACTCATCAATCACAGTCTGCCTCCCTCAAATAAAACAAAACAAAGCACAATTAGATCTGTGCTAGGATAGACCAGATGCTGCTTGCTCTCCATTATTGTCTTTATTAAACATTTCCTTTTTTTGAGGTTCACTCTATCTACATTTATCACTCAGTTTCAATCCTGGTGTCAGTTATCCATTGATCCTTAAGAGACTTTCCTTCCTCAAAGAGAACAATGCCTGGTTTAGAGTCTTTCCACTTTAACTCCAGTCCTTCCTAGAGGACTTTGATAGACATATTGATACTCCTTCTACTACACCTTAACGTCAGACTTCATTAGCCTTATTAGTTCTCATGACCTACTCCTCCATTCCACCGTAGCCACACACAGAATTAAACCCTTGATCTTGACATCATTTCTAAGTTTTCCATTTCCATGTTCATGAACTCTAAATTTCCTTTACCTGATCACAATTTTTTATTATTCTATCTTTTCCTTTGCCTTTCAACCCTAAATCCACTTTTTTTTTTTTGGTCTTCACTCTGACCTCTAATTCCTGTATCCTTCAATCCTTTCCCAGGTCATTACTCTTGCAATGACTCCTCTTCTCTACCTTTACCCACCTCCTTGAATCATTAATTCAATTCTGCACTGTGTTCTAAACACTCAGATCTCTTTCCTACTGTCTTACTGTTGATCGTATCTTGTCAGATCTCATCTGTTGGTGACTCTCATCATCCACCATCTTTACTCCTATTCATATACTATTGAATGGAGCTGGAGGAAATCATGACACTGTGCTGAGGAGGTTCACTGCAGATTTATGTTATATGAGCTCAACTGGGCCCTCACTCTACCCTTTGAACAAGGATGGGGAACCTGCAGCTTCGAGGCCACATCTGACCCTCTAGGTCCTTGGGTGCAGTCCCTTGACTGAATCCACTTGGACTCAGTCAAAAGGCCACTGTGTGTGTGTGTGTATTGTCTATGTACTTGCACACACACACACACACACACATAGCATGCATAAATTTTTGGCTTCTCTCCATTAGACTGGGAGCTCCCTGAGAACAAAGACTGTGTTTGCCTTTATATATCTGTATATATCCTGGGCACTATTCCTGGCACATAAGATCTTAATAAATTCTTATTGAGTGGTCCTTTTTCTTTAGCATGTAGGCTTGAAGGGCAGTATTCATGATGTGATCTCTGGCCCCAATGCTTCTTCAATGTAAACAGAACTTCTGCCCTGTAGTATTTTTTAATATTCATTTGAGGTGACAGAATGGAAGATGGGATTTAAATCCCAGTGTACTGAATTAGAAGCCATATCTGTGTTTGAATTTAAACTAACATGTTATTTTCAGAGTATTAGCTGTGTCCATGGAATCATAGATTTAGAACAAGAAGGGGTCTTAGAAGCCATTAAGTCCGACTTCCCCATTTTCAGATAAGAGATCTAAGTAGGCCACATAGAATCTGGGGAGAATGAGCTCAAACTTAAGCAGTTTCTACATGGCATTGGTCCTACTAAGTTCACTTCCAAATAGAATATTGCTGGATAAGTCCTGATATCAGCTACTGCTGGACTGGGACCCTTAGGTTATTCTTTAGGACCTCCTTTGCTGGATGTAAAACCTGCTATGGACTTCAGGTCCCAGACCACCAAGAAGACTTGCTACTCCAAGTTTTCAAAGCTCACAATGTCATAGCTGTCCCCAGTGTCCTGAACATAAAAGCAGGAAAGGTAAACTGCTACAGATAGAGAAGCAACAGCGGGGCCATGTGCTCACAGGCCACAGTTCCGAAGCCTCTCTCCCTAGGGACGATGCCTTCACACTCTACTGAATCTAGGTAGGAAAGAAGCAAAACAAGAGGATCTCCAGCTCATGCCTTGGGAATGGATTATATTCCAATTCCAGCTCCATAGCAGATCAAAAAGGCTCTTCTTCACCATGAGGTTAGCAGACTGGAACCAGTTAAAACTGTGCATGCTCCAAAATCCATGTGGAGACTTCATCAGCCAAGAACGTTGTGCATGCTCACCAGCCTCCTGTTTAATAATTAACCCTTCATTCCTGGTATAATTCCAAACTACCCGTAGAGAATAGCATTTTTAATATGTTGCTGTAGCTTCTTTGCTAATATTTTAATGAATTTTTTCACTAATATTCATTTGTGTATAATTTTCTTTGCTTTAATTCTCTGTGTTTGTGGTATTAAGATTGTATTTGTGGATACCTTTCTCTATTTTTAAAAACAATTTACATAATTTTGGAATTAATAATCTTTGCTCTTTTGAAAGAATTGTCTGATTGGGCCTAAATTATTATATGTTTTTCTTTGAAAGGTCATTTATAGCCTATTCAACTTCTTTTCCTGAGGTCAAGTGATTTAAAGTTCTCTATTTCTTGTCCTGTTTACCTGGTCATTAACATTTTTAAAGTATTTATCTATTTTTATTTAGGTTATCAGTTTTGTAAATGCATAACTGGCAAGATAATTTCTAATAACTTCCTTTACTTCCTCTTCATCTATTGTGACGCCTCTTTTGTCATATCTTACTTTGGCAATATGATTTTATCCTCTTCTTTTTTAATTGAAATCTGCTCATGGCTGACTCATTTTTATTAGTTTTTATTTAAAGAGTTACTTAGTTTTTTTATCCATTGAATGGTTTTTATTTTCAACTTGGTTTCTTTTCTTTGATTTTCACCATTTATAATCTTATGGTCCTTTCTCAAGTCTCATCTTCCTTGGTCTCTCTTTAGCCTTTCACACTGTTAATCATCTTCCCCTGGATATTCCTTCTCTCTAGATTTTGTGACACTGCTCTTTCTTGGTTCTTCTCCTGTCTCTCTGACCACTTCTCAGCTGCCTTTGCTGAATCTTCATGTAGATCTTACCTAGGTGTCCACTATGGTTCTGTCCTGGGTCTTCTTCTCCCTCTACGCTATCTGGCTTGGTGACCTCATCAACTGTCATGGGTTTAATTATCATTTCTTTGCTGGTAATTCCCAGATTTCTACACCTAGCCCTAACCTTTTTCCTGAACTTCTAGGTTCACATCACCAGATACCCCTTGGACATCTTGAACTGGACATCTAAATATCACAAACTCAAAATGTCCAAAACAGAACTCATTAACTTTCCTTCCAACACCTTTCCTCTTCCAAATTTAGCTGTTATTATCAAGGGCACCATTGTCTTCCCAGGTATCTAGGTTCACAACATTAGCGTCATCCTCATTTCATCATTCATACTTGTGCATGTTGCCAAGTCTTGCTGTTTCTACCTTCACAACATCTCTTATAGACCTCACCTTCTCTCTGCAGTCACCTACCTGCCACTACCCTCATGCAGGACCTTATTACCTCTCACCAGGACTATTTCAATACCCTTCTAGCTGGTCTCCCTGCCTCAAGTCTCTCCCTATACCAATCTACACCCTTAGCACCCACTCAGATGCCAATATGATTTACCTAAAATACAGGTCTAATTGTGTATGACCATATCTTCCATTCACAATATGTATTTTAAATGGACATTTTTTTGCATGTTAGAATTAGAATTAGAGGTGCATTAGACCCTTTAGAATATTTTGCCTTGCTTTGTACCTCTGTACTTTGGAGGGTGTGTGTTATATAGTAAAAACCAAATAAATGCTTGCGGACTGAATGACTGTTTTGATATTTAGCTGGTTTTTTAAAAATATATTGTTTTTCTTGTTTTTAAGTTGCATGCCCAATTTATTGATCAGTTGTTCCCTCTTTTGCTCATGGAAATGTTTAGAGAGATACATTTTAAGTGAAGATCTCATTTAACTATGCCCCCAAAGTTTTGGTATGTTGTCTCATTGATGTAATTTTCTTTGATGAAATGATCATTTTTCTATGATTTGTTCTTTGACCTATGTGTTCTTTAGATTATATTACTTAGTCTCTATTTAAGTTGGATTTCTTCATTTCTTCATTTCTTCAAATACCTTTTATTGATTTATTTTTTATTATATTGTGAGTAAAGGATATGTTTAATATTTCTATTTTATGTATTTATGAGATTTTTTAGGTACCAATGTACCATGCACAGGTAAAAAATGTGCATGTATTTCTCCTTTTAATCCCACTCATCAGTTGCCAAAGAGCATATCTAATTTTTCTAAAATCCTATTCATGTCATGAATTTCTTTTTTGTATAGTGAGTATCCTCTAGACTCACCACTCCAAAGAAACTTTTGTCTACCGTGTGATTAGCAGATTAGAACCAGCTCCATAATCTCTCTAAGGCACTTCCATTACATGTTATTATAGCTCTTCCAACAACAATTTCTCAGGCTCTTTCCCATGGGGAGTGGCATTTGAGAGGTTCTATTCATGTAGCAGTTTCCTGTTACATTCGTTTATCTTTCTGTTAGATTTGTCCACATCTGAAAGGGGTACACTGAGGTCACCAACTATCTTCTTTTAATTTAAACAAAATGAAATGAAAGAACCCTCAGGTCTCATGCTTGTCTTTCTTTACCTTCTCCTTGAGACCCTTGACTCAATCAATCAAAAAGTATTTATTAAGCATTTGCTATATGCCAGGCAGTGTGTTAGATATGGGGAAATTCAAGAAATTAAACAATCCCTACTCGTAAGGACCTTCCATTCTAATGGAAATATTTTATACATGTACATACACAGACATATATAGTATACAACCAATAAATACATCTATACAAATATGTGTGTATATGTACATATATGTATACACATACATATATATGTATACATGTGTA
The DNA here is from genome assembly GCA_023548195.1 of Bettongia penicillata ogilbyi. Taxonomy (NCBI): domain Eukaryota; kingdom Metazoa; phylum Chordata; class Mammalia; order Diprotodontia; family Potoroidae; genus Bettongia; species Bettongia penicillata. The sequence goes on along the minus strand of JAJHZJ010000447.1, from coordinate 5,603,244 downwards.
TACACACATACACGTATAATTAAAGCACAAGGTAAAATAGAAGGAAGGGCTCTAGTGGTTGGGGATTCAGGAAAGATTTCATGCAGAAGATGGTGCTTGAGCTGTGTCTTAAGGAAGATAGAGAGCCCACACAGTAGAGACATGGAGGGAACACATTCCAGGCATGTGGGATAACAAAGACATGGGAGATGGGAGATTGGAATGTAATTAAGTCAGTAAGCCAGTTAAGTTAAATCAGTTAAGTGCTTACTGTGTTTCCAGGTACTGTGCTGAGTGCTTCACAGGCAAAGAAACCATCCCTTCCTTCAAGGAGTTCACATCATAATGGGGGAAACAACAGACAAATAACTATGTACATATAAGGTATATACAGGGGGAATTTGAGTTATCTCAGAAGGAAGGTGCTAGCTATGGTGGAGTGGGGGACGATGATTGGGAAAGACTTTTTGGGAAAGAAGATGGATCAGAATTGTCTTGAAGGAAGATGGTTAAACCAGTGGGGAAAGGTGAGGAAGGAGAGCATTCAGGATATGGGAACAGCTGGTGAAAAAGCATGGAGTATCCTGTGGTCAGTATTGTGCTCAGGGAAAATTACTTTGATAGCAGGGCTAGGATTGAAGTGGTGAGAAACAAGAGACTATTGCAATAATCTAGGTAAGAGGTGAGATCAGCCTGAACTAAGCTGTACCTTTGTGAATGGAGAGAATAGTATGGATGTGGTGAAGGTAGAAACAGCAAGATTAGGGATATGTGTGTTCATCCTTTGTTGCCAAAGAAGACCATGTCATCAGAGAAATGATGACATGACTTGCACTTGACTTTGGTTTGAGTGAGGGAGGGCTGTGCAGGTCACCAGCCTCACTTCTCCTCCAGAGCTGTCTGAATCCAGTGATAGATATTCATCAGGATGACTGGAGAGGACCCAGGATGAGGCAATTGGGGTTAAGTGACTTACCCAAGGTCACACAGCTCATGAGTGTCAAGTGTCTGAGGTGAGATTTGAACTCAGCTCCTCCTAACTCCTGCACTGGTGCTTTATCCACTGCACCACCTAGCTGCCCTACAGCAAGATTTAGCAACTGATTGAATATATGGGGAAAGTGAGGAGTTATGGATAGTGGCAAGGTTACAAACCTGGAAGCCTAGAAAGATGGTGATGCTTTCATCAGAAATAGGAAAGTTAGGAAGAAGGAGTGGGGCTAAGAGTAATAAGAGTAAGATAATGAGTTTAGGTTTGCATGTGCTGAGATTGAGATGTTTCCGGAACATCCAGTTTGAAGTGTCCAGTAAGCAGTTAGTGATACAGTATTGAAATTTAGGAGACAGATTGGTACCGTATATGTGAATCTAGGAGACCTATATGTAGAGATGATCATTAAACTACTGGAGCTAGTGGAGAGAGAGAAAGAAAAAGAGAGAGAGAGAGGGAGAGAGAGAGAGAGAGAGAGAGAGAGAGAGAGAGAGAGGAGAGAGAGAGAAGGCCTGAGGACAGAATACTGGAGAGCATCAAAGAGTTGAGGGAGAGGATGACATCTCTTCTTCCCTCTTAGAATATAAGTACTTCCTTATCATGTAGTTTCTTCCAATCACTTAAATGCATTTACCTTTCTGATTTTCCTAAGCTCCTGCATTTGGATTTCAAAGATTCTACCCCTCTCTTATTTTTTTCATCAGGAATGCTAGAAAGTATTCTATTCTATTAACGATCCATTTTTTCCCCTGTAGGATTATTATCAATTTTGGCAAGTACATTATTTTCAGTTGTTAAACCTTCTTATTTTGCCTTTTGGAATATTGCATGCCAAGACTTTCTGTCTCATAAAAATTGTGGCAGTCTTGTGTGATAGTGACTGTGATATCTTGGGACTTGAACTCCTTCAGGCAGCTTGCAGTATTTTTTCTTTGACAAAGAAGCTCTAGATTTTGTATGTGACATTCTTGGGTATTATTATTATTAAGTTTGGTTTTCTTTCAGAAGATGACCAGTGGATTCTTTCTATTTTCACTTTGCTTTTCATTCTTATATATCTGAGCACTTTTCTTTCATTATTTCTTTTCCCCCAATTACTTTTATTTTTTTCTGTAAATTTGAAAATTTATTTTAAACTTAAATATAAAACAAGAAAAGCAAAAAAAATACCATTGCCATGTACACAGAAGAACACGAGAGGATTTAATATAAAGTAATAGATTCCCATTTCAAGGAAATGTATATAATAAATACTACACATTGTTTTCAAAACTGCCCAGATTTTCTTTGCTTCCATGTAGGTTTTCTTTTGTTCTCTGCTGCGTACTTTTTACTCTAATTTTTTCTTCTTCCCTCCCCCTCCTCCAGTGCCCCAAAGAAGGCTATAGTTAAGTGAAGATAGCTATATCTAATAGATATCTGTATCTAGGGAGAGATAGATACACATACATACACACATATCTGTCACTGAATAATTGTTGTAGATTTTATGCCAATTTTTTTTGCAGAAACGAGGGTGCGACCGTTACGTGAAGCTTTAGAAACTTGTCTTTTAGTTTCTGCCAGTCTCGCACCAACTTTTCACTCACTGAAATTGATCTTTCTTCAGCTTTGTTTCATGCTGTTCATCAAACACAACCACTTTCAACTCGAATTCCCACAGGATAGTTTTTATATTCACATATAATCTGAAAGAAATGCTTCATGTCATTGTGTCACTGGCAGACAAACTGTGCAGTTTAACTAGAGAGAGAAGATGCAAGTCTTACCATGTCACTAGACTTACTCATAGCAGCTTTGCCTACATGCCCACTGGCTCTTCATTGGGTTGAATATCATTAGTACTGCAGCATTTCAAACAAACCTTACACGTTGGCTTTCAGAAATCTACTGACAAAGGGCCTGTGCTGAGAATTCTTGGCTTGAGGTTCACAATGTGTGAGAGATAAACAAATATTCATATGCCTCTGGTGAATATACTGCTGCTCTGTTTACCTTTCAAGTGGCATGAGGAACAGGATTATACCATATGATGACTACATGATGAAAAGTTATAAGCCGGAGGGGTGGAGCCAAGATGGCGGAGTAGAAGGACACACATTTACGAGCTCCGAAACCAAAGCCCATAGAATTAATGTAAAAAGAGACCCCCATAACTTCTGGACCACAGAAAAGTGTACAGAAACGGAGTGGAAGAGATTTCCGTGCCAGAGAGCCCTGGAGAGCCGTCCCCAGGGTCTGTCGCGCCTCGGAAAGCGGACACCACCCCAGTGCTGTCCTGGCCGCGGCCCCAGAGAAGCTGACCCGAGCAGGCTTCAGGGACGGAAGCTCCGGCAGCCGGGAAAGTCCCTCCGCCCACAGAAGCTACAGGTCAGTGAGACGAGGCTGGGCTGGAGGGGAGCGGAGTGTCTCCGTGACTCAGACCCCCTCGGGAGGAAGCGGTGGTGGCAGAGATGGGGGCAGGAAGCAGTGAAGGCAGAGGCGTGGGCGGCAGCGGGGGCAGCGGCGGCTGCGGCCATGGCCCGGACTCCCTCAGCAGCAGGCAGGATCTTCATTACTGAAAGTCTCTGCATAAACAACCTGAGGGAGCTGAGCCTGGGAGACAGCCCTGCCCCACCCCACTCTTTTACTGAAGGCCTCTGCATAAAGCCCCTGAGGGAACTGAGCCTGGGAGGTGGCCCTGCCCCCACCCCAGCACCAGAACTAAAGTTCACATTGATTAGTGGCCGGGTGGGGAAAGTCCATTTGAACCTCAGACCCTAAGCACTAGCTGGGCGGATCTAGGCGGAGGTGGACAGGAATCTCAGAAGTCAAGTAACTGGCTGGGAAAATGCCTAGAAAAGGGAAGAAAAATAAGACTATAGAGAGTTTTTTTGAACAAATGCAAATGATCCCGACTTCTGGATCTGACGAGGAAATATTCTCGCAATCAGGGAAAGACGTGGAGGGCAGGGCCTCAGTACCCCAGGCACCCCAGGGGGATGTCGGGTGGGCTCAGGCCTTGGAAGAGCTCAAAAAGGATTTTGAAAAGCAAGTTAGACAGGTGGAGGAAAAACTGGGAAGAGAAATGAGAGAGATATAAGAAAAGTATGAAAAATGGGTCAATACCTTGGTAAAGGAGACCCAAAAAAATGCTGAGGAAATTAACACCTTGAAAAATAGGCTCACTCAATTGGCAAAAGAGGTTCAACAAGCCAATGAGGAGAAGAATGCTTTCAAAAGCAGAATGAGCCAAATGGAAAAAGAGGCTCAAAAGCTCACTGAAGATAATAGTTCTCTCAAAATTAGAATGGAACAGATGGAGTCTAATGACTTTACGAGAAACCAAGAAATCAGCAAACAAAACCACAAGAATGAAAAAATGGAAGAGAATGTGAAATATCTCGTGGGAAAAACAACTGACCTGGAAAATAGATCCAGGAGAGACAATTTAAAAATTATGGGACTACCTGAAACTCATGATCAAAAAAAGAGCCTAGACATCATCTTCCATGAAATTATCAAGGAAAACTGCCCTGACATTCTAGAACCAGAGGGCAAAATAAGTATTGAAAGAATCCATCGATCACCACCTGAAAGAGATCCAAAAAGAGAAACTCCTAGGAACATTGTGGCCAAATTCCAGAGTTCCCAGCTCAAGGAGAAAATCTGCAAGCAGCTAGAAAGAAACAATTCCAGTACTGTGGAAATACAATCAGGATAACTCAAGATCTAGCAGCCTCTACATTAAGGGATTGAAGGGCATGGAATAGGATATTCCAGAAGGCAAAGGAACTAGGACTCAAACCAAGAATCACCTACCCAGCTAAACTGAGTATAATACTTCAGGGGAAAATATGGTCTTTCAATGAAACAGAGGACTTTCAATCATTCTTGATGAAAAGACCAGAGCTGAAAAGAAAATTTGACTTTCAAACACAAGAATGAGAAGAAGCATGAAAAAGTAAACAGCAAAGAGAAGTCTTAAGGGACTTACCAGAAGTGAACTGTTTACATTCCTACATGCAAAGACAATATTTGTAACTCTTAAAACTTTTCAGTATCTGGGTAGTTGGTGGGACCACACACACACACACGTACATGCATGCACATGCACACACATACACACATGCACACACATACAGAGACAGAGAGCACAGATTGAACTGAATAGGAGGGGACCATATCTTAAAAGAAATTAAGGTAAATGGTGAGAGAGAAATGTAGTGGGAGGAAAGAGGGTGAAATGGAAGGGGGTAACTATATGTCATTTAAGAAGCAAGTAGGAGACATTTTAGTGGAGGGAAAAAGAGGAGAGCTGAGAAAAAAAAACCAACAAAACAAGAAGTTTACCGTCATCACATTTGACTAAATGAAGGAGTGAAATGCACACTCATTTTGGTATGAAAACCTATCTTACAGTATAAGAAAGTGGGGGAGAAGGAGATAATGCAAGGGGGGGATGATGGAAGGGAGGGCAAAGGGAGGAGGGAGCAATTTGAAGTCAACACTTGGGGAGGGACAGGATCAAAAGATAGAAGAGAAACAATGAGGGGCAGGTTAGGAGGGATGGTAATTCAGTTAGTCTTACACAACACGACTATCAGGGAGGTCATTTGCAAAACTACACAGATATGGCCTATATTGAATTGCCTGCCTTCCCAAAGGGAATGGGTGGGGAGGGAGGGATGGGGAGAATTTGGAACTCAAAGTTTTAGGAACAACTGTTTAGTATTGTTGTTGCTACTAGGAAAGAAGACATACAGTTAATGAGGAATAGAAAGTCATCTGGCCCTACAGGAGAAAAGAGAAGATGGAGACAAGAGAAGGGAGGGATGACAGAAGAGAGGGCAGATTGGAGATAGGGAAAATTAGATTGCTTGGGGTTTTGGGGTGGGGGGAGGGGATAAAAGGGGAGAAAATTTGGAACCCAAAATTTTGTGAAAATGAATGTAAAAAGTTAAATAAATAAATAAATTTAAAAAAAAAAAAAGAAAAGTTATAAGCCAATTCTTAGATGGGAAAAAATATATCAAAACCAGCATGCGATTATTATGTGGTAAAATATGGTATATACACACATGCATACATACATACATATGCACATATGCATAGATATCTATAAACATACACATGTATATACATATACACTCATACACATATACGTAAGACTATACTGTGCCTATTTCCACTTGTTATCTGTTTCTCTGAAGGTGGATGGCATCTTCCTATATAAATACAAGTCTTCCCATGTTTTTCTAAATCGCTCAGCTGATTTCCTACATCACGACAATATTCTAACCTAATCACATCCTGTCTATGAGATTGTTTATGAAGTTTTCCTCCAATTTTCTGCATTCTTTCTATTCTTGTCTGCATAGATTTTATTTATTCAAGAAAATTTCAATTTTAAATAATCAAAATTATCTGTTTTGCACTTCAACACTGCTCTCACCTTATAATATAGTTTAAGGTCTGATACTGCTGAATCTACTTCTTTTACATCTTTTATACTTGGTTTCCTTGAAGTTCCTGACCTTTTGTCTTTCCATATGAACTTTGTTATTATTTTTCCTAACTCATTAAGATAAATTTTTAATAATTTAATTGGAATGGCATTGAATAAACAGATTAATTAAGTAAAACTGACATTTTAAAAGTTGAATGGCTTTACCTACCCATGACCAATAAATATTACTTCAGTTATTTAGAGCTGAGTTTATCTGTATAAAAAGTTTTTATGTTTATGTGCATATAGTTCCTGTGTCTGTTTTGGCAGGTATATACTCAGGTATTTTGTACTGTCTAGGTATTTTAAATGGTCTAAAACAATGTACAATGTAGTTTCCTTATTTTTCTTTTGATTAAATCTATTTTAGTTTTAACTTTGTCTGAGAACATGATTATGAACTCTGCTTTTTTACATGCTAACTTCTACTCCTGCCCTTTATTTTTGTCTTTGTATGTATCCGTCATTTTTATAGCATTTTCTGAAAGTAACATATTGTTCAATTCGAATTTTAAATCTGCTATCAGTTTCCATTTTATGGGTAAATTCATCTCATTCACATTCTAAGCCATATTTACTTCTTGCATATTTTTCTTCTTTTTATTTTTCCTCACTGTCCTTCTCACCCTGTTCCTATCCCTCCTCACTCTTCTGCTTTACTTCTCCCTATTACCTTGCCCTCCTATTCCTTAACCACTCCATCCCTCCAAGAGTCCCTCCCTTATCCTCTCTCCCAATCCTATCCCCTTGCCCTCTTATTTCTTTCTGAATTTAGAAAACTTTTACACCCTTTTACATTTATGTTGTTCCCAACCCATTCCCAATGAGAGTAAGGTTCCAGCACTACGGCTCTTCCCTTACTAGCTTCTTCTGAATCAAATTTTGTTCCTCATGTGTATAAGATAATTTCTCCTTTTTATCTGTCCCTATACAATTTTATTTTTTTAGAATCATCTCATCATACACAACTTAGCCCGTCTTTTTTCAAACTACCCAAATAATGACACTCATAAGAGTTCTGACAATATTTTAACCATATAAGAAGTAAAAAATTTGACCTCATTGAGTCCCTTATAATTGATCTTTAAAGATTACCTTATATTTCTCCTGAATGCTATATGTTGAATTTTCCCTTAAGTTCTGTTGTTTGTGTCACAAATACCTGAAAGTCTTTCAGTTTGTTAATTATCCATTTTTTTTCATTCATGATTATACTTAATTTTACTGGTAAATTTCCTTGGGTTATAACCCAGTTCCTTTACTCTACGAAGTATAGTAATCCAAGACCTATGGTCCTTTAACATAGTAGTGCTAGGTCTTGTGTAGTTCTTATTGTAGCTCCATGATATTTAAATTGGTTTTTTTTCTTGTTGCTTTCACTATTTTCTCCTTAACCTGGAAGTTTTAAAACTTGGCTATGATAATCCTGTAAGTTTTCCTCCTGAGATCTCTTTCAGGTGGCGATCAATGAATTTTTTCTATTTCTGCTTTGCCTTCTTGTTCTAGAGCGTCGAGGCAATTTTCCTTGATAATTTCTTCTAATATTTTATCAAGATTCTTTTTTTATCCTAATTTTCAGGTAGTCTGACTATTCTCATTTTATTTCTTCTTGACCTGTTTTCCAGATCAGTTGTATTTCCGATGAGGCGTTTCACTTTTTCTTCTATTTTCTTCATTATTTTGATTTTGTTTTATGATTTCTTGGTTTCTTAGAACATTATTAGTTTCCCTTTGCCCAATTTTAATTTTCAAGGAATTATTTTCTTCCTTAAGTTTTTGATACTCTATTTCAAGTTGGTTGGTTTTGTTTTGATAATTTTCTTGAATTGTTTTTATTTTTTTCTAATTTTTTCTCAATCTCTCTTATTTGATTTTTTAAAGTTTCTTTTGAGTTCTTGCAAGAACTCTTTTTGTGCTTGGGATCATTTGATATTTCTCATTGAAACAGGTGAGACTTTTTAAACTCCGTTACCTTCTGAATATGAACCCAGATCTCTATCTCCTTATTAACTATCTATGATGGAGTTCTTTTCTCCTTTGCTTACTCATTTTTAAAAATTTTGCTTTTAGCACCTATTAGTGTAATTAAGTTATAATCATGCAGTATGGGGAATGATGACTTACGTCTTAGATCTTTCTCACTGTTATTTTCTGAGATCTGCCCAGGGGCTCAAGTTTGGGGTCTCCACTCCTAAGCCATGGCTAGGACCCCCAGACACACTGTTCTGCAAAGGATCTTGTTCCTTTGATCCCTCTGGTGGCTGAAAACTATAGATGTCCTCTCTGCCCTGGAACTGAAACCAGGGTCTCTGCTCTTCTGCAAGTACCCACAGTCAGCAGTGTCCCTGCTCCTCACTACTGCACTCACCAGGTGTGATGGCAAAGTGGAATCTTTTACTGTTTTTGTTTTAGTATATTCAAGAAGTATAAAGCCAGTTATGCTTCTTTGTTCCAGGGTCCATGGCCATTTAAATCATAAGGCCAAATCCTGGAAGGGTGGAGTGTGATGGCAAACAAAGTGGGATCTTATGCTGTTTTTGTTTTAGTATAATCAAATGCCTCAGATTGAATCTTACCTTTATCAACCAAGAGTCTTTACTAGGAGTAGAGTACAGAAACAAGAGTTTCTTTAACTAGAAACAGTATATGTATTTGTATTGTTAATGCGATTAAAGATCTTCCCCACCCATTAATGGGAGTTTGATTAGGACTGTAGGAAGGTCCACACCTTTTGTTAATGAAGCACTGGTTCTCAAGGGTTGGGATGCCTTTTGGCTCTAAAAAAGGTATAAATACTCTGAATGTGAGGTTTTACTTTGGGGCTTACTGTGTTTGTTTGGCCAGATGAGGAAAATGCAGATGTTGGTGCTTCTCTCTTTGGTAACTATTGTCAGACAATTGAACCTGTCTGTTAGTGGTCAGGCAGAGGAAGCCATGTCTGTTGATCTTTGATTTCTCTGTATTTTCTTTGAAGTTCAGTCCCCTGAATCAGGCGAATGATGTATGTGTTTGGTTAAAGGGATGATAAATGTGCTTGATTAAAGTGATTGTTAACCCCTCATTATGTTATGAATGTAGATATAAGAACCTGTGGTAGCAGGCCCCCCTGTGTATGTTCGAGTGCTTACACCAAGTGTGTGCTATCTCCCCCCCCCCCAAAACCCCCTCCACAGTCACAGCCTGGTATGTGTCTGGTCAGCACAAATGTGCTTGGTGTCCCTCAACAGTAGAAAGTCCTTCAATCTTCTCCTACTCGATAGTCCAGACCCCTCCCCCTCCCTTGACTCCCCCGACACTGTCCCTGAGATAAAAGTTTCTAAGGCTGAGCTGCCTCCCAACCCAGCTGCTCCCAGGACTTCCTGTTTGCTGCTTCTGCAGAGGGGGCCTGGAAGTGTTTGCACTTCCTGCTGAACTGCCAGCCTTGGAGGTCAGGTCTTTCTTGGGGTCTTGGTTTTAGGAGAACAACTGCTTTATCCTACCTTTTGTTTATTTCTGAGGCTCTTCATTCCCTATGAGGCAATGTTCTGTCTTTTTTTTTGTGGAGGAAATTTGGAGAAGCAAGTTTTCTGACCTACCCCGCCGTCTTCCCAGAATCCTCCCCATTACTTTGAAAAAATGTTTTATTTTTTTTCCAATTACATATAAAAACGATTTTTTAACATTCATTTAAAAAAACTTAAAACTTACTTTCAAATTCTCTCCCTCCCTCCTCTTACCCCTCATTGAGAAGGCAAACAATTTTATGTAAGTTATATATATGGAGTCATGCAAAGCATGTTTCCATATTAGTTATGTTGTGAAAGAAAATACAGACCCTCCCCCCAAAAAATACCCCAAGAAAAATAATGAAAATAGAAAATAAAAAAAAGTTTGCCTCAGATCTACATTCAGACTCACCCATCAGTTCTTTCTCTGGAGGTGGATAGCATTTTTCATCATAAGTCCTTCAGAATTGTCTTGGATTGTTGCGTTACTGAGAATAATTAAGTCATTCTTAGCTGATAATTATACAAATATTGCTGTTACTATATGCCTTCTTCTGGTTTTCCTCACTTCGCTTTGCATCAGTTCATGTAAGTCATTCCGGGCTTTTTTCTGAAAGTGTACTATTCATCATTTCTTATAGCACAATAGTTTTCCATCATAATCATATATCACAACTTGTTCAGCCATTCCACAGTAGACGAGTGTGTCCTCAATTTCCAATTCTTTGCCACCATAAAAAGAGCAGTTATATATATATTTTTGTACATATAAGTCTTTTTCCTGTTGGTTTTTTTTTATTTCCTTGGGATACGGGCAAAGTAGTGGAATTGCTGAGTAAAAGGGTATGCACAATTTTGTAGCCATTTGGGCATAATTCCAAATTGCTCTCCAGAACAGTTGAATCAGTTTACAACTTCACCAGTGTTGCTTTAGTATCCCAATTTTCCCATGTCCTCTCCAACATTTGTCATTTTCCCTTTTTGTCATATTAGCCAATCTGATAGGTGTGAGTTAGTACTTCAGAGTTGTTTTAATTTGCATTTCTGTAATCAATAGTGATGTAAAGCATTTCTTCATTTGACTATAGATAGCTTTGATTTCTTTGTCTGAAAACTACTTGTTCATATCTTTTAATCATTTGTCAGTTGGTGACTAGCTTGTATTCTTAAAAATTTGACTCAGTTCTCTATATGTTTGAGAAATGAGGCCTTTTTTCCAGAGAAATTGCTGTAAAAAATTTTGCACAGTTGCAATTATTATATATTTTCTTCCATTCTATTTTCCCCCTTTACCCTTCTCTGTCTCTGTCTGTGTCTGTCTTTCTGTCTGTCTCTCTTTTCACCCTATCCCTCCTCAAAAGTGTTTGGTTCTGCACTGCCTCCCTATTCCTCCCTCCCTTCTATCAGCTCCCCTACCCCCACCTCTCTATCCTCTTCCCCTCCTACTTCCCTGTAGGGCAAGATAGATTTCTACAGCCATCTGAGTGTGTAAGTTGTCTTTCATTATTTCTTAAAATGTGATATGCAGATTTTATTTTTGGTCATGGTTTTTTGATCATCCAGCACATCTTAAATAATGTCTTTGACCTGTTTTCTGGGCTAGTTGTTTTTGATGTGAAATATCTTACATTTTCATCTATTTTTTCAATGTTTTATTATTTCTGGTTGTCTCATGGAATCATTACTTTGGCTCGTTTAATTCTTTTTTTCAGAAAATCCATTATTTGGGTAATGTTTTCCTTCTGTTTCAAGCTATTTATTCTCCTTCCAGTCTTTTCCTCATTATTCTGATTTCATTTTTTGTCTCTTGCTTCATTTCTTCCAGCTCTTGGCATCCTTCTAGCCAAGACATCTTTGTATTTTCCCTTTCCCAGAGGCGGTTAGGAGGTGCAGCAGATAAGGTACAAATCCTGCCTTGGATGCTACCTGTGGGAAAGTCACTTCACCGATCTGCCTCAAGTTTTCTCATTTGTTAAATGAGGATAATAACACGTTCCTCCCAGGGTTGTTATGAAAATCACATGAGATAATATTTGTAAAGCACTTAGTACAGTGCCCGGCACAGAGGAAGAACTTAATAATAAATGCTTGTTGAACAAAACCTCCCTTCTCTCCACCCCCCCATCGCAACCCCCCTCCTCCATCCCTTTTCAGCTTATCAACAAACTAAAGCACTTCTTGCTACTATGTAGCATCAGTCATACCAGTTGCATATGGCCAGAACAAGGCTGATCATGCCTACAGTTGGTCACCAACTGTTTCTTATGGTGCTAAGAAAGGTGGGCTGCTTCTCCACAAAAATTTCTCCTCTCAACACTAGCTGCAAGAATTTAGCTGGAAGCAAGTGTGGTGGCCCAGGGGCACTCTTGCGGTAGAGGAGAGAAGGGACAGTGAGGAGGAGAAGGGAAAAGACTGACAGGAGGGAGAGACCAGTCAGGGGAGGGGATGAAGAAAAGCAAAATGCACAGCAATGGGACTGAGGGCCCTGGCTGCTAGGTAGGGGGACACTAGCGTGGAGAGACATGCTTATGTTGTTGGCTGTCATGGCCCACATTGGGCCATATGCTCTCATCAGTACAGGTATCAAGATAGCAGAGACTAGATGGTGGGTGGGGAGAGCAAACCCAGGCTTGAACCTGTGCTCACGATGATGAGTAGATCAGGAGCAGAAGTGATGGGACCAGGGGACTAGGGGCACCAGAAGGAGATTGGATTGAGCGGGAGTGCTGGTGACTGTCAGCTCTTGTAAAACTGAGAAATAAGAAACTAGGGCTGGGAGACCAGGTTCTCTCCCTGTGCTGCCCTTTCTTTATTGCTTAAACTCTATTGTCTGTAACTGGGACCCCTTTCCACATGCATGCCTGCACACAGAAGCACAAAAATACATGCACACCCTTCTTTTATCATGCTACATGAACAATGAATGTGCTTTGGGTCTTTCCCAAGCACTGAGGAATGGGAAGGTGGTCTGGAGAGAGGGCTGGGTGGAATGAACTAAAACTTGGGGGAACTCTTAACTAGTTTCTTTGGTATTTTTGAACCCATATTCCATATAATTCTTCTTGCTTAAATTAAGAGTTCAACCAGCAACCTCAGAAGCCTGGGAGTCTGTGGTGGAGGAAGGGGTAGTAGTCTGAGCATTGGTGGGCTGAGTGCCCCTGGTACAAGCCTTTTTTTCCCCCCTGAATCTCTACTTGTATTTATGGAGTTATTCTCTTCTTCTGGGTTTACTTTATGGGCTTCTCTTAGCTCATAGGGTTTTTTCACTGTATTTAGAGTCTTCATCTTTTTACTTACATCTCCAGCTTCAGTTCCTGGATTAGGATTTTGTACCAAAGCTAGGGTCTATACTCGCTTGCATTTTTGTATCAGGGACATATTTGGGCCTGTTGCCTCTGGAGTTTGGGTGCTGATGCCACCACTGTCCTGGATGCAATAACTGGTACTAGTACTCACTCATCCTCTGCTACGATCTTTGGCTTCCACTACCGTCTCCTGGTGTCCCAATGTAGCTGTTGACCTTGGGTTCATCTGTCTCCTTCACCTTGCATAATCCCCAGGAGAGTTTCATCCTGTGTTACAGTCCTCAACAGTTACAGTCAAACGGGCCTCGTACTGATCTGTCTTCCTGTGAGACTTTGTGACCTGCCTGTTTTTTGAGCTGGGACTCTGGGTATTCTGGGACATGCACTATTGGACCCATCCCCCTGAATATTGACCTGTTAAGAGCCGGCTCTGTCCTCTGCTGCAGTTTTGAGAGGTGATAACTAAGATCATACTGGATTCAATTTATGTTTATATAAATATTTATAGCTCAAAGTGGCTTCCTGGCCCCCTAGTGTGTTACCAATCAGCACCCACCCAGGTTTCAGGCCCTATTCAGCAGCGCTCAGGCTGATTTTGGTCACACTCGTAGGTTTCTGGCCATCTTCTTACGCAGTCTTGGATTGCCTGAAAGAAATCGTTGCTATTTTTTCTTGATCATTGATCCACATGGCACCATTTTAGATATTTTCTGGCTTATTTATGGAGACCTGTGCTATTCTAGTTTCTCTAATTTAACATAAGGTGAATATATATTTAAACACACCCTACAAACTACAAATAATACAAATTCACATTTTCTTATATGATCCTATTTGGTTTTTTTATATTGAAACGTTCATGTTGATGATTATTAGATTCGTTTAACCAACTAATACCAATTAGCTTTTACAACGGATATTTATTTCAAAGATATAACAGATACAGAAGTAAAAATATTTTCCCCCACTATATCACCTCAGTTCCTGAGTAGAGTGGGCTCAGACTTAATACATTTTCTACAAAACTCTCACCCTATTAAGTTTACTTCCAAACAGCGTGGCTGGCCAGCTGAGTCTACATCTCTGTTACTGCTAGGTTAGGCAAGAAGGTTGTTTGTCCTCCCCTTGCTGTCTTTCAGAAAATTCAGGCATGAACTCCAGATCCTTACATTTCTCAAGGTCATAGCTATCTCCAATCTTTCTCACCTAAAAAAGGAAAAAGCAGAAGTGAAATGGCAAGAAGTAAAGGTCCAGTGGAGAGCGCCAGGGTCCTCTTCCTATCATTCTTGACTCCCTTTCCAGACAGCATGTTGGAAGACACAAAGTAAAGCAAAACCAGGCCTGGGCTGACTATTGACTTTTAAATGCACCCCATTCCATTTATGCAGCCAATCAAAAAGCCTCCTCTTCACTACGTGATTAGTGTACTAGTTATAGAATATCCATACATGCTCAAGTACACTTGAGGAATTGTATTAGCAGAGCATATTGGGCATGCTCATCAGAACTGGGCTCGTTGGCCATTCCACCATTATACAGGTCTTTGTAAGTATGAATAAATTCTTTGTATTTTTTCATTTCCTACAGTGCACTAATGTGCCATTTTATTCATATACTGTAGTTTGTTCAACCATTCCCCAGTCAATAAGCATTCACCTTCCTTCCAATTTTTTTTTTGCTATTACAAAAAGCACAGTTATAAACATTTTTTATACATGGAATCTTTTTCTGTCTTTGCCCTCCTTGGGTTTTATGTGTAGTTAGGAGTTATTTCTGTAGCTAAATCAAAGGTTATTTACAATAGAGTGACTTTTTATTGTATGATTTTCAGCTTTGTTTTTTTCGGAATGATTTCACTTATTCGTTGTTTCACCAAAAGTATAATAATGTCCCTGTCTTTGCAAAGCCTCTCCAATATTTATCATCTTTGCCTTTTGTTATCTTTGTAAATCTACTGGAAGTGAGGTAGAACCTTAAGATTGTTTTAATTTGAATTTCTCTTATTACTAGTGATTTGTAGCTTTTTTAATATACTAATATGAATAATTTACTAATAGCATTTACTTTTTGAAAACTGCCTATTCATATCCTCTGACTACTTATCAGTTGGATAGTGGCCCTTTTAAAATATTGATATCAATTCCCTATATATTTTAAATATTAAACCTTTATCAGAGATATTTGCTGTAAAGATATTTCCCAGTGAACTGCCTCTTTTCTTATTCTAGCTGCACTGATTTTGTCCATGCAAAAGATTTTCAAATTTATGTAACCAAATTGCACATTTCATCTTCTATGAGCATCTCTGTCTGTTTTCAAGTTAGGATTTCTCAGGTGCAGACATTGGAATTTGGTGAAGTTTTGTAAATCTTCCACGAGCAAATCGATTCCTTCCCTCAAGTCTCATGAGTCATTATCTCTGTGGAAAGCTAAAGGCTGATTATGATCATTTGGAGTTTATTATGGAGTGAAGATTTTTAATCTGTACTTAATTTTAGTCTGTATTTTTAGTCTGTTCTGTGCTAAATTGCTTCCAATTTTCCTAGTGGTTTTTGTCAAATAGGGAGTCTTGACTATTGTAGCTGGTGTTCTTAGGTTTATCAAATGCCAGATTGCTAGGTTCAGTTGTTTCTGGGGCATGCTTACCTAGTCTGTTTTATTAATCAATTTTTCTATTTTTTAACCAGTACCAAATAGCTTTCAGGATTACTGCTTTATCATATATCTTGAGATTTGCTGGGCAAACTTTATTACTACTTTTTAAAATTATTTTCTATGAGATTTTAACCTTTTTTTTCTTCAGATGACTTTGGTTTCCATTTTGTGTCATCTACAAAAATCTTTATGAGAATTAGCTACATACATTGAGGTTATCCTTTATGGAGATTTGAGGAAGGAACAGATAGGTTTTCAGAAATAATATTCTCTGTTGTATCTTACTCTTTATTACTGCATTTAGAATTTTCTTGGCAAAGATATGAGAGTGTTTTGCCATTTCCTTCGCCAACTCATTTTACAGATGAGGAAACTGAGGCAAACAGGGTTAAATGACTTACTCAGGTTCACATGGTTAGTAAAAGTCTGAGGAAGATTTTCCTGATTCCAAGCCCAGTGCTCTATTCACTGCACCACCTAGCTGTCCCAACCACACCTTTACACTCATACAATCGATTGATGTATAGTGCATGTAAGAGGGAAGGGAAAGTGAAGAACTTAAGCATTTATATAGTGCCTCCTACATACCAGGCACTCTATTAAGTGCTTTTTGCAAATATCTCCTTATCTTCCCATTAGCTATCATTAGCCTCATTTTACAGTTGGAAATTGAGGCAATTAGAGGTTATATAACTTTCCTAAGGTCACACAGCTGGTAAATATCTGAGGTCAGATTTGAGTTCAGGTCTTCCTGACCTCAGATGCAACACTCTATCCTGTGCTCCGGTAGCTACCTTAAAGGAGCCCATAATATTTCTTCGTTTACTAGAAAAAAGCATTTGATTCAGTTAACATTGTTTAATGTTTCTAGTTGTCTCATGGTTTAGGGGCTTTTTTGATAACAAAGTTCTAGACTACTCCTTGACTTTCAACTTTATGTTAGGGCCAAGCTCTATGTGTTTCTAGCAGGATTGTCTCTACTGATCCTACTATTTCTTTCTTGGAGTATTGGGTGTTGCTTTATTCCATGCTCTTGGGGACAACTCAGGCTGGGGATCTGCAAGCTTTCAGTGCTCCCAAAGAGGTCTGACCTAGGGCAGAGTCTGATCACTGCTTCCCTGGTAAAAGTTCTGCAAATTCCTGATGGGGGTTTGGATTTGAGCAACAGGTATGTAGGCTTGTCCATTTGGAGTTTCAGTGTGTTCGTCCTTCGTTGCCAAGGAAGACCATGCCATCAGAGAAATGATGACATGACTTGTACTTGAGTTTGTTTTGCATGAGGGAGGGCTGTGCAGGTCACCAGCCTCCCTTCTCCTCTAGAACCATCTGAATCTAGTGACCAGATATTCCTCAGGATGACTGGAGAGGACCCAGGATGAGGCAGTTGGGGTTAAGTGTCTTGCCCAAGGTCACACAGCTAGTGAGTGTCAAGTGTCTGAGGTGAGATTTGAACTCAGGTCCTCCTGACTCCTGCACTGATCCACTGCACCACCTAGCTGCAAAAAGTTAAGAAGAGACTGAAAGGAAAGAAGGTTGAGGCACCTATGTAGATGGCCTTCTCAAGGAGTTTGGCAGCCAAGGTCAGAAGAGGAATAGGACAGTAGTTAGTTGGGAGGAAAGCGTCAAGTGAGGGTTTGTTGAGGATGGAGATGACAGGCATGTCTATAGGCAATAGACAGAGAGAGACTGAAGATGAGTGACAGAATGGGGATCATAGAGAAGGCAATCTATTGGAAAGACGGGATGGAATGGGATCAGGTAGAGGAGTTTGCCTCAGTAAAGGATAGGGTCACCTTTTCATCTGAGACAGGAGTAAGGGAGGAAATAATGGCAGAAGGCATATGAATTATATGAGATGAGAAAGAGGGGAGAAGAAGGAGCTCAGAGAGTGGCCTCATTTTTTCCTGTAAAATATGAGGCAAATTCTCAGCTGAGAGGATTGGGGGAGGAGTAGCCATGAGAGTCTTGAGGAGGGATGAATAGATTTGGAAGAGCCATTGTGGAGGATGGAAGAGGAATTGATAAGGAACGTGTAGAAGGATTACTAGTAACAATGAGGGGCCAGTTGAGATTATGTAGCATGAATCTGTAGTGGACCAGGTCAGAATGGTTGCATGATATTTCTCCATTTTCATTTAGCAGCTCATGTATAGAAGTGAAAGTGAAGAGTAGTGGGAGTGGTCCAAGAGTGATGGTTCGTAGGGTGAACGGCGTCTTCATTCATTCTGTAGAATTGTGGTTGATCATTGGGATGGTCATAGTTCTTAAATCTTTTGAGGTTGTCTATCTTTACAATGTTGTTGTCAGTTGCTTTTCTGGATCTGCTCACTCCTCTCACTCCTCCTCCCCCTGCCCTGCTCCCATTCCTCCCCTCCACACTTTCTCTTCATTTATCTTTCCAGCCTCCATCTTTCTTTTAGAGTAGCTGGACTGAGCTATTAAAATTACCAAAGGGTTGCTTTCCAGATTTCCCCATAAGAGGAGGGAAGGGTGAAACTGTCAAATCCAACACCCTTTGGGCAGACTAATACTTTTTGAAGTATTAGTCACTGAAAAACGGAAAAGGACAGTGTATTGATAATGACATTTAACAGAGAATGCATGGGATTAGGCAAAATGTCAGGAAATTCTCAAATACATTTTGTAAGTCATTGCACAGAACTGAAGGAAATTATTTTTTTGACCTAGGAACAGCAATATTCTTTTTATTTTTTATTTATTTAAGTTTTCAACATCCATTTCCACAAAACTTTGAGTTCCAAATTTTCTCCCCATCTCTCCCCTCCCCTCAACCCCAAAATCCCTTGCATTCTGATTTTCCCTTCCACCAATGTGCCCTCCCTACTGACACCCCTCCATTCCCTTATCCCTATCTTCTCTCTTGTCCTGTAGGGCAAGATAAACTTCTATACTCCGTTACCTGTATTTCTTATTTCCCGGTTGTATGTAAAAAAAATTCTCAACATTTGTTCCTAAAACTTTGAGTTCCAACTTCTCTTCCTTCCTCCCTCCCCACCCATCCCTACTGAGAAGGCAAGCAATTCAATACAGGCTATATCTGTGCAGTTTTGCAAATGACTTCTGTAATAGTCATGTTGTGTAAAACTAACTACATTTCCCTTCATCCTATCCTGCCCCCCATTTCTTCTATTCTCTTTTGGCCTTGTCCCTCCCCAAGAGTGTTGACTTCTAATTGATCCCTCTTCCCATTTGCCCTCCCTTCCATCATCCCTCCCATCCTGCTTATCCCCTTCTCCCCTACTTTCCTGTAGGGAGATGAGAGTAAATATCACTTTTTCCCTTTCACCTCCCCACTTTTCCCCTGGAAAACCTTTCTCTTGCCTCTTCTATGAGAGATAATTTGCCCCATTCCATTTCTTCCTTTTTCCTCCAAATATATTCCTTTCTCACCCCTTAATTTTATTTTTTTAGATATGATCCCTTCCTATTCATCTCACTTTGTGCTCTGTGTGTGTGTGTGTGTATAATCCCTCCAACTATCTAGATACTGAGAAAAATTTCAAGAGTTACAAATATTATCTTTCCATTTAGGAATGTAAACAGTTCAACTTTAGTAAGTCCCTTGTGATTTCTCTTTTCTGTTTACCTTTTCTTGCTTCTCTTCATTCTTGTGTTTGAAAGTCAGTTTTTCTTTTCAGCTCTGCTCTTTTCATCAAGAATACTTGAAAGTCCTCTATTTCATTGAAAATCCCTTTTTTTCCCCTGAAGTATTATACTCAGTTTTGCTGGGTAGGTGATTCTTAGTTTTAATCCTGGTTCCTTTGACTTCTGGAATATCATATTCCAAGCCTTTTGATCCCTTCATGTAGAAGCTGCTAGATCTTGTGTTATCTTGATTGTATTTCCACAATACTGGAATTGTTTCTTTTTAGCTGCTTGCAATATTTTCTCCTTGACCTGGTAACTCTGGAATTTGGCTACAATATTCCTAGGAGTTTCTCTTTTCGGATCTCTTTCAGGAGGTGACTGGTGGATTCTTTCAATATTTATTTTACCCTCTGATTCTAGAATATCAGGGCAGTTTTCCTTGATAAGTTCATGAAAGATGATGTCTAGGCTCTTTTTTTTATCACAGCTTTCAGGTAGTCCCATAATTTTTAAATTGTCTCTCCTGGATCTATTTTCCAGGTCAGTTGTTTTTCCAATGAAATATTTCACATTATCTTCCATTTTTTCATTCTTTTGGTTTTGTTTTGTAATTTCTTGGTTACTCATAAAGTCATTAGCTTCCATCTGTTCCATTCTAATTTTTAAAGTACTATTTTCTTCAGTGAGCTTTTGAGCTTCCTTTTCTATTTGGCTAATTCTGCTTTTTAAAGCATTCTCCTCATTGGCTTTTTGAACCTCTTTTGCCAATTGAGTTAGCCTATTTTTCAAGGTGTTATTTTCTTCAGCATTTTTTGAGTCTCCTTTAGCAAGCTGACTTTTTATGATTTTCTTGCATTGCTCTCATATTTCTCTTCCCAATTTTTCTTTCACCTCTCTTACTTGATTTTCAAAATCTTTTTTGAGCTCTTCCATGACTTGGAACCATTGAATATTTATTTTGGAGGTTTTGGATGCAGAAGCCTTGATTTTTATGTCTTCCCCTGATGGTAAACATTGCTTTTCCTCATCTGAAAGGATGGGAGAGAATACCTGTTCATCAAGAAAGTAACCTTCTAGAGTCTTATTTTTTTCCCCTTTTTTGGGCATTTTTCCAACCAGTTACTTGACTTTTGGGTCCTTTGTCAAGAGTGCAGTATACTCTGGGGAACTGTAAGTTCTCAGTTCCTCCAATGTGGCACAATCCAGAGAGAGGAGGTTACTCCCCACCCTGGCTCAAGACTGAGATTCAGATCAGCTGCTCAATTTCCCCAGGGACTTTAAGCTGAGGCTCCAACAATGGAACAATGGACACTGCTGGCTGCTGTCTGCCCTAGCCTCCCCATTTCAGCTGCAGCTACCTGCTGCTGCTGCTGCCTCCTGGGGCCAAGGCTAGGGGAGGACCCTGCTCCCTTGTTACTGAGGTGAGAAAACTCTCTTACTGACCTTTGAAGTGTCTTTGTCACCTGTGGGTTGAGGGATCTGTGAACCTCTGTTGCTGCTGCCAGGAATTCTGTCCCAGAAGGCTGCTCAGGTCCTGCTCCTCCCAGCCCAGGCTGGGTTGGGCTCCTCTCCATGTCCCAGTGCAACAGACCTTTCCCATTGGCCTTCCAGGTCACCCTGGCCTGGAAATCTCCTCCACTCTGTTGTTCTGTGGCTTCTGCTGCTCTAGAATTTGTTGAGAGTCTTTTTTTACAGATATTTTATGGGCTGTGGGGGAAGAGCTAGAGTATGTGCATCTTTCTACTCCTCCATCTTGGTTTGACCCCCCCCGCCCAAGGAAATTATTTTAAAGAACAGCACTGGTTTTGTAATATAATTGCCTAACAAAACCCAAAATGCATTTATTGACTTGCTGGGCCAAAAATTTGTACTCTAGTTGAATTCCTGAAGTTAAGAAAGCAGAATATTTTTTCACTGTCATTCAATTATTTTCTTACCAAAAACAGATGAGTCCAATAATTTGGTATATCAATATTGCCAGTGGAAGGATTTCTGTAAAAGAGGCTTTTATTCATGTGCATGAAATGTCTTGTAGTGAATTGGCATTGCAAAAATCTTGTCAGTTAATATTGGATACAATGCTGGATTACTTAGGAGGCAAACCAGGTACCTGTCTAGGAATCCCAAAGATTACTTGTAGTATAGCTACATAGTACAGGCTTCAAACCATTTGTTCACAGACTGATATATCTTTTACACTCTCTGTCCATATGTCTTACCTCTTGGAGCCTGGCCTCGGCGTCCTGAGATGGCACAGTCTCTATGACAAATAGACAAATTCCTTTGTACACTTGCTGCTGTCTTGAGTCTGATTCGTTTCTACATTCCTTACAGAAGGGCTACATTTCTACAGGGATCTACTTCTTGTCCTGCCCCCATTTGTAAGTCATTGCCCTCCAGTGGAGCACCTATTATTTTTATGACTAATATGTAAGACCAACTTTCATGTTATTTGGGAAAACAACATTATTATGTTAAGATGTTAATTTATATTGAATGATTATCAATGTTGAGATTTTTTTCAATTTTTTTAATGATTGTTACTTTCTCAAATTTATCTTTGTGTAATTTTTATATCTATTTTACTTTGATTTAATTGATTTTGAATTTGCTTTATCAAATCAATTACTTTGGTTTTCATATTTGTTACAGTTTATTCAATCTAAAATCAATACAGTTGTTATATTTTCCAAATCCAGTTTTTATTTTACAAATTTTATATCCTTGCTATAGTCTAAAAATAAAACTAAAGAAGTAATAATGGCTTATTTATTCATTTCAATGCTAACATAGAAATTAAAATGTCAAAAACAGCTTATAAATAACATAATACAATAATAATGTTTTCCATTTTTAAAATGTAATTTAAAATATTTTGGTGTAATATTATAGTTCTTTGTATGTTTTTTTAAAACAACCATTGCAAATTATGAAGGAAGGTCCATAAACTCTTGGTACCCAGGGGGTACCAGAGGATCTTTATAGAATGAGATTCAATTCAGTGAACTCATTATTATGATTAAGTTTCTTCTATGTTAAATATAAAGAAGACCAGAAGCACGGAGGGCATAAAACACACAAGCAAATATGGTTCAGAAATAGAAATGATAAATACTAAAACCTTGCAGTTAGGCAGTCAGTCAGATAGACCGAAGTTCAGATCTTGCTTTACTATTTATATAACCCTGACCAAGTTACTTAATTTCTCTCAGACTTATTTTTCTCATCTGAAAAATATGGATAATAATAGTATCTATCTCATAGGGTTACTGTAAGGACCCATTGAAACAATATACGAAAAGTAATTTGCCAAAAAAAAGTGCTCTCTAAATAGTTATTAGGTATTGTGGACAACTTAGAATCCTCATGTTTGTATGTTATAACTATTTGCAAAATACAGAATTGGGAGGTGCTGCACATGATGACAAAATACTGTGATAAAATACTATATCAAAGTATATACTATGACAAAAAATAAGGTCAAATATATTTTAACAGACAGGAAATGACTCATTATTTATCATTCTCAAATCAGCTGATTGTATACAGTGAAATTATCAATTTATTATAGAAAAGAAAACAATATAAACTAGAAGAATTTAAAAAATAAGAGGACATAGTATTCAAGTAAAATAACTTCATCTGACCTATTTAAACAAGTTGTTGGGGCACAAAAAGTGGGAAATGTTAGAAAGTGGGACATCAGAACTGACTATGCCAATTTTATATTACCATAATAATGAAACTAAAAGAGCTTAAAAATTTAGTAAGACAATAGGCTTACATGCTAAGCAGAGACATATGACAACTAAGAGTAACATTGTTTTAGAATATAAATTAGTTTGTAAAATCTTAATGGAGAAGGATGGTGGAAGATTATGAACAGCACAAGCTCTTAAAACAATAAGAAGTCAAGGAAAAGAAATTTAAAGGAAGTTTGGAGAGATCCAACTAAGCAAGGTCCTTCCTGAGATATTTATATGAATGAAGGGGGAAGACAAGCAGACAAAAGATGGGGAAGATCTGCAGGAATTTTGAAGACAAACTCTTCAATATCAACAACAGTGGAGCTACCTCTTTTGGACTCTAACATCATCATTCTTGATGTGTTTCTTGAGGAACTAGAAATGGCATCGAAGAAAACGATTGGAAAAGTTGCTAGACTAGCTCAAGTATGTATCAGTGAGATCTGTACTGGAAATATTTCTTTCATGGTTGATGAAGGATCAGTTGAAAGGTACAGTATCTGAGGAAAGGGAAGGTATGAAACACAGAAAGGTATCCTGAGTTCATTATTACTAAAATAAGGTGTCCTAGAGAATATTAGTGTTAATCCATGTCTACTTTCCTATTTTTTATGAGAATAATCTAAAAATATATTGAGGGCATCCTTGATGAAGGCATTAAAAAGGAAAAGATAGGCCTTCACAAGCAATATTCCACAACAGACTACTACATCTTTACCACACAGTTGTGTGAAAGATGTAGAAAATACATGATCTCACTCCATCATTTGTTGATTACAAAGATACATTTGATTTGGCAAAGCACCATACCATGGCCAAAGGCTCCAACAAGGTTCTTCCTGCAGCACCTTTTATTATATTAGATAATTAAATATTCTTTGGAAATATGTAACAGATAACCTTATTCAGTGACTCTCATTAACATTGTGAGACATAAAATAGGGAGAGGTATGCTCTCCAAAGGTATATGTCATTGTCACTGAGTATGTCTAGCCCTCAGTCCAGGTTGAGGAGAAATTTCCTGTGGAAGGTGAGGTTCTCCAAGTGCTTGCTTTGTGGGTGATACTGTGCTCCTTATATCAAATCTTGGACTATTCTAGATGAGATCCACAGTCATTCAAAAAAATTTGTTCTAACCATCTACATAGGAAAAAAAATTAATGAATAAAAATGTCTATGATGTATTTTTAAAAACTTTAATTTATTGCTTATTTAACATTCTTTTCTTTTTAAATTTTGAGTTCCAAGTGTTCTCCCTTCCACCCCCTCCCACACCCACTGAAAAGGAAGGCAATATGATAGCAATTATACATGTGAAATATGATATTCTTTTGAATGGAAGATCTATAGAGTTTCATCAGTATATATATTGTATATGTATACATATATATGTGTGTGTGGATATACCTATCTAACTTTGGACAAACCCTAAAAATTAACAACGAGCTGGGTCCTGGACAGACCAAAAAGTGATCACAGGCTGGAATTCCTTTGGGAAATTGCCAAGTCCTATTGAAGAACTCAAGATTCTCCTTGAAAGGAAGACACACACACACACACACACACACACACACGTACCTATATATTAACACTAACATTCTTCTGGTAATAGAACAATGAACACAGTCATAGAACAAAGCTTTGGAATTGAAGACAACCCAGAGAGTAATAGGAAGACACTGTTAAATATGAGTAGGCTACAACATATTACAAACAAGTAATTGTGAAGGAGAAGTGGTTTAAAGCAAATTATTAAAGAATAATTTTTATGTAATACAAAAATAAGATGCTGGTCACATAATGAAAATGAGAAAGAGTATCTTGTGTGCTGTGCTGATAGCTTTAGGCTATCAAAATACTGGAACAAAGCCCTCTGGGTAGATCCTCTGAGGTGAACTTTTAGGAAGACATAGGTGACTGTCCCATGGGATGGACAGTCATGTACTCTAGGCCAGGCCTAATTGAGTCCAGTCAAATGACTTAGACTCAGGAATAAAGTCAGACACTTCTGGATTAAATAAATGCATTAAAAGAACTTTAGTTAAGATTTTCAAAGATGGGATAAATGAGATAAAATATTATCCTGCATTTCTGCATTCACAATGGTAATGGCTATTCTGGGCCAGACAGGGATCTCCACAGGGCAGTGAGGGTTCTACTAGAATCTCTGACACAAACTCCCCATAGACTAGGTCCTTTATGCTTCAGGGCAAGGGAACCAGTGAAAATTCAGAGAATGCCCTTTTTGCTCCCTTAAAAAGAAATCAGATTAACCTACTTAAAATAGGTACCATTCCTACTACATACAGCCCTTGTTGGCAAGGACTCAACACTTTTCTAGGGAATGTTCTACTACTAAAGTAGTCTAAAACAATTTTGACCTTAGACAGGAGTCTGGTATATATAATACTAGAAGAGGGCCTTAATACAAATAATAAAATCATAAAAAAATACAAATAATTTTCTATAAATTGTAACTCATACATTGAGGGTAATGTAGGTCAGGGAACAGGTCAGAATAGGTGTTTTGTAAGAGATACCATAATGACTGGAAGCAGCACCAGAAACAGCACAAATGGTACCTTCAACACCACTTCGACTCCTCATCACAGGTTTGGGTTGCCTGTAGCAAGGCAGTCAAGAAGTCATAAGCCTTTTACATGCAACTTGTCTCAGGACTTAAAAGTTAACACCGAGATTCATCTTGTACTATTGTCCACTCAAAGTTTCTTGGTGATTCCTTCATTTTTTAAGAAGACCATGACATCAGGGAAATGACAAACACTAGCAACATAGGTGTTCATCACCACCACCAACTGTTGACCAACTGCCACCAACAGTCAGCAAGTTCAGGAGCTCAGGAAATGGTAGCACCTCCCAGACCACCATTCCTGCTTCCAGTCCATCCCTCACAGCCATTATCCAGGGAAGTAATTAATTCCTGTGGAGAAAGGGGTCAGCGATCACTACTACCTGTCAATCAACTGCCACACACAGGGCAGGGAGTGAGTCTACTTAAAGCAACAAAGAACTCAGAAAAACAGGAGGCAGCATGTGCCAGGCAAATCAAACCACCACCACTTTGGCCACTATCTCCCCTCAGACCCTAATGGGTTCAGCCCAAGACCCTGAACCCAAAACCTTGGAAATAGCAATGACACTAGCTCAGTGCCTGTGTCCATCACTCTGCAAAGTAACTCCTATGGAAATGTAGCCTGGCAACTATCCCTGAAGGGGCTATAGTCATAACTACTGAAGACCAGAAAGTAAAGTTCTTGCCATGAAAGTTCTTGGCACTGTCATATAGTTCAGCATTAGAGGCATATGATTTTGTCAGTGGAAATGAAATTAAGGAGGCGACATTACCATCTGCTTTACTGTTGCACCCTAAGGATCATAGGACTTTTACATCTGACTTGCTGCTGAAACCTGTGGCTATTGTTTCCCCTCATTAGAATATGAGCTCCTTGAGAGCAGGGCTTGTCTTACTTTTCTATGTATACCCAGTGCTTAGCACAGTGCTTTGTAAATCGGAAACACTTTGTAAATTCATTCATTCACTCACTCCTCTCTCTCACTCTTCAACCTCCCAATCTTTTGCCAAGTTCTCTCAGTTCTCTGTTATTCACTCTCTTTTCTCCCCCTACTGACACCATCCTGGTATAGGCTCCTCACTTCATATCTGGACTATTGCAGTAGCTTTTTATTGATCTCCCTTACTTAAGTTTCTCCCTTTTTCAGTCTATCCTCCATTCTACTGTCAAATTGATCTTCCTAAAGTATTAATCTGGCCATGTTACCCCCTTACTTGCTAAACTCATGTGGCTCCCTGTTACTTCCAGGATCAAATATAAAATCCTGTGTCTAGCATTTAGAGCCTTTATAATCTGGACCCCTCTTGCTTTTCCAGCCTTTTTATACCTTGCTCGCCTTCCCCCAAATCCTGGACATGAATTCTTTGGTTTAGTGACACTGTTTCATCTCCTCCGTGTCATTAGAAAACAAAACATTTTCAGGTAATCCCACTCCTTGATCCCCCAAATCCTCTGTAGGTAGGATTTATCTGAATCATCCTGGTGGAAAGAGAACTTTTCAATTAAGGAGGACCTGAACTATTTCGGTGGGTTGTATAAATGCCCTGTGGACTCATCATAGAATATGGAATAACAAATGAAGCGCTAGAGAAGGTAAATGCCTGCGTCTAAAACTAGTCTGTCCTTTATCAGATGAGTCTTCCTGAAGTCAAGATCCAGGAAACCTCTGGACCAGAGTGCTCTCCCCAATTCTTCAGGTAGTGCTAATCTGTCAAAAACAGAGCCTCTGAGAGGTGGGACAAACAAGTCTGATAGTCAAAGGTGTGATGATGAAAACTGTTGATTTGAAATGTGATTCTAAAATTCAGTCATACCAGCTGCCTGCGGAGGACAAGGAAAATGGAAAATCCAGTTAATGCAATGGTGACAGATCCAATATCAGACCCTTAGGGCAAGGACCATTGTTTGCCTTTTTTTTTTAAATTTCCATGCTTAGCACAATGCCTGGCACATTGTAGACACTTAATACATGTTTATTGGGTGACTGATTAAAATGGGATCTCTGATCAAAGTCAGTGATGCAGAGGGGCCCATAAGGAAGAAGGATATTTTCTCTAAGAACTTGGATGGTGGCTGCCACAGTGGAGAACTTAACTAGCACTCTAATCTCATACCTTGAATAAATATCAACTTCTGTTAGAGCAAACATCTTGCCCTGAGATAGTAAAAGAGGGCCAGTATAATTAATCTGTCAATCAGAGAGAGGTTGAGCATTGTGTGGGATCATGATGAATTGATCTTTCCAAGGCAAATTGCCACAAGGTTGGCTTGGTTGAACAGAAGTGGCTGCAGTGTCCTTACTTAAGGGAATCATGTGGTCCTACACTCACAGCAACATAGCATGATGGACCTCATGTCCCAATTCATGATGGAACTAGTCTCCTATCTCCATTCATTTCCTATTTGTACCTGGATTTGATTCATGATCCAAATATTGAGTGACCTTGCTATCAAAATCCCAGCAGTGTAAGCAGCTGGTAGAACAGGTCGAAGGATTCTGGAAAGCATGAATGTGATCATTCTGTCCAAGTCACCATTTTGGTCTCTTTTCTTTTTTACTTTCAAAAATCTCCTTGCTATATTCTGATGCTTCCGTTTCCTCCCATCTTTACCCATATTTAACCACAAATGAGGCAATTGAAATTTATGCCAATATTTCTACTGAACTGGAAGGGCTTTTACATCTGGAATTAGCAGTAATGTTTGATTTTTGATGGCTGACAACATTCTTTGACGTCACTGTCCAAACAGCATTATCTTTTAAAAAAAACCCAACACAAAATACTTTTGTTACTGACACAACATGTGGAAAGAGCTTCAGAAAATTTAAAAAACTTTAAGATAATTTATGGCACAAGATTGACTACTGTAAGGGAATTGCCAACCCCCAGCCTCTTGGATGGCATTCACTGGTCACGACTCAGGTAAACTGAGGGGAGACTGGTAAGGCATGAACAAGATGGCACAGGGAGTAAGGGTTCCACCCCTGTTTTGCTCAAGGCTATTTTCCCAGGCTTTCCAGAGAACAAAGAAGCCCAAAATGTTTTTCTTTCTAGGGGCTACGTGTCCACCCTGGGCAATCCTGGCTTAAGGTAAATTATTTCCTTATAAGGGCAAACTAATTGGTGATAGGTTCACTTAGAGCACTGGTGTCAGAGAAGAGATAAAAGCACCACTCACTGCTAGAATATACGGAGTTCTTACTATCTTGTCTCCAGCCTCAGTCATTGCTTACAGCTAAACTCCACCAGGGCCTATTGGCCTCTGCTGGTCAGATAAGCCTGTGGGCCCGATAGATCAGGCCCAAACTCCCAGGGTCCCTAATGGACTACCAAATCTGTTCACTTTCCATTCAAAACAATATTGCAAAACTAATTGGTTTTGATGATGTAATTAATGACTTTTCACAGCTGCTAAAGCAAGAAAAGTTGTAATTAGCTAGGCGGTACAATGGATAGAGCCCTGGGCCCAGAGTCGTGAAGACCTGGGTTTAAATATGGCCTCAGTCATTTACTATCTGTCCAATCTCTTGTCTATGGGTAGCTAGGTGGTACAGTGGATAGAGCACCAATGGAGTCAGGAGGACCTGAGTTCAAATCTCACCTCAGACACTTGACACTCATTAGCTGTGTGACCTTGGGCAAGTCACTTAACCCCAATTGCCTCATCTGGGTCATCTCCTGTCATCTTGATGAGTATCTGGTCACTGGATTCAGATGGCTCTGGAGGAGAAGTGAGGCCGGTGACCTCCACAGCCCTCCCTCACTCAAAACAAAGTCAAGTGCAAGTCATGTCATTTCTCTGATGGCGTGGTCTTCTTCGGCAATGAAGGATGAACACACACTAATCTCTTGTCTATTGCGGATAAAATCTTTGGTGCTAGAACAAACCAAAACCAGAAATTTAGGAACCAATGATGGTTTATTGAGTGAGTCAGCAAGGGAGCTGTTGGTTGGTTGTTGTCCTTAGTTCTTGAAGAGGACCCAAATGACATCACTATGTTAGATTCAGGTTATGTTGTGTCTGACTCACTTACAGTGGAGCCCGAAGGAACAAAAAGATAGATTTATATAGGTTTCAATTAAACAGGAGGTAACTTGGATCCAGTGCACCCTTGATTGAACAGGGCTTGTCACTGGGGGCTTGGAAGTAAGAGTGGGGGTGTGTAATAGGAAAGACTCTTGTTTGGGTTAGCTATTTCTAGTAACCTTGTCCTAGTGGATGGGACTGTTCCAGATACTTGCTGTTTCAGCAAAAAGGAAGGTCATAGACAGGGCAGGGGCTGCAGGATTAACAGAGTCAGAGACAAGCTAGAGGAATTGCAAACAAGCTGCTTCAGTTCTCTCAGCTACCCACAGTACCTTAGTTTCCTCATCTGTAAAACGTGGATAATAATAACACAGTCTTCAGAGAGTTATGATGAGAATCAAATGAAGTGATATTTGTAAGATGTATAACACAATACCTGACAGCTAGTAGGTGCTTAATAAATGTTGATTCCCCTCTTCATTAACTTGTAGTATTAACTTGGTAACTCATCCAGGAAAACAAATGGTTAACAAAAATCATTTTCATTCCCACTTTGTTGCCCCTACACTAAATTAGTGCAAGCCTCTACAGGAGGTGGTGGGAAAATCATGGTTCCTGAGGAAGCTCATATTGGGCAGGAAAATCGTCCGTCCTATTTGAGAGGGAGACAGCATGCAGAAGTAATCAGTTATTGCCCATCCTTCTTAGCTTGATGATAGTATGGTGTACTGGAAAGAGTTCTGAAGGCCCTCGGGTCAGAGGATCCAGAGTTTGAATTTCAGCTCTGACCTACTAGCTGTGTGACCTTGGGCAAACCATCTATAAAATGGAGGAGCTTGAATGAATTTGCCTCTGAGGTCCTTTGCAGCTCTAAATTGATAATTTAATGATTTAACGTGGAAGTCTGTGGATGCATTTTGGGTATAGCTAACTTGAGAGTCATCAGGATTCTATTGGGACTTATGGATTTGGGAACATCATCACCCATGTAGCCCCCTTCATTTTGGTCACACTGGTCAATAGATCATTTGCCATGCTCTCACTACCAGTCAGAAGGCTGTGTTGCTACCATCATACCTCCTTTCTGTGGCTTCCTTCTTTAACCTTTAAGGTCTCTTCTAGCTCGAGATCTATGATGTCATAAGTTCTGGTAAAAAAAAATTGAAGTTTGTAAGGGCATGTAGTGTTTTCTTTACTAATGTAGTCGATATAGGATGTTTTCCAGGATGAAATTCTCAAGATACAAATAGTGCTGATGTGGAAAAAAAAGAGGTAACAGTTAAAAAAGAGATGTAACTACAAAGAAAACACAGAAATCATTAGATTTTTTAAAAAGATGTGCAGGAAAAGTAATAAAAGACAAGTACTGTGGATGAAAACAAGAGTGGTTTCCTCCTTTAAACATGGTATTAGGAGCACTAAAGCTTAGAAAGAGGTGAAGTTAAAGATGAATACTTAACAACACAGGTAAATTTGAAATGGGTTGGATTTCAGCAGCCGGTGGCACAGTGGATGTCTATAACGGCCTGGAGTTAGGAAGACTCATCTTCTTGAGCTCAAAGCTAGACGCATACTAGCTGTGTGACCCTGGGCAAGTCACTTAACCCTGTTTTCCTCAGCTTATTCATTTGTAAAATGAGTTAGAAGAGAAAATGGCAAACCACTGCAGTATCTTTGCCAAGAAAATCTCCAGTGGGGTCACAGAGAGTCAGACATAACTGAAAAATGACTGAATTATTGAACTCAAAGAGTTGTGATTAATCAAGCAATGTCAACCTGGTAGAAAGTCCTTATAGAGTAGCCAGGGAATTATCTTTCATCCCTTTTTTCCAATATTTTTCTCAGTGACTTGAAAGAGGATAATGAAGGTACACTTAATAAAATTTCAGGTGATACATAAAGCACTCTTGGAGTGGCCAAGAATGTGCCTGAGTCAGCTTGAACCTTGAACTCTCTCTTGAGTCAATCATTCAGTTTTTCGATGTGGACATTTACACTTCATAAAAGAGCAAAGTACAAATAAGAGCTTGATTCATTGTTTTCTTGATTATCTAGACCTAAGAAAATGTTGATGATGCATATTGCTTGCTGTACATTTCTCATCTTCCCCCAGAGAGCCAACTGTTAATTATCAGCACAGCTCCTGAGAATGGCCAGCAGGCTGAATAATTGAGTTAGGATCTAGAGAGAGGTTAAAACATTAGATTGAATCTAATAAGGAAAAACAAACAAGAAGGAACACAAAATCCTATATTTAAATATTCAGAAAATAAAGTTTCAGTGTAGTCCAGGAGAGGCATGGGTAAATAATCTTTCACATGAAAAAGATCTGGTAGTTTTAGTGAATCAGTCAACAGTATAACATGGTCATCAAAAAATCTAAAATATTCAGGATGGAGGGAGGTGACGCTTGTTCTACTGTATTCTGCCATAGTCCAGGTGCAACCTTTTTTTTTTTTATTTTTTATTTATTTATTTAACTTTTTACATTCATTTTCACAAAATTTTGGGTTCCAAATTTTCTCCCCTTTTCTCCCCTCCCCCCACCCCAATACCCCAAGCAATCTAATTTTCCCTATCTCCAATCTGCCCTCTCTTCTGTCATCCCTCCCTTCTCTTGTCTCCATCTTCTCTTTTCTCCTGTAGGGCCAGAAGACTTTCTGTTCCTCATTTACTTTATGTCTTCTTTCCTAGTTGCAACAGCAATACTAAACAGTTGTTCCTAAAACTTTGAGTTCCAAATTCTCCCCATCCCTCCCTCCCCACCTATTCCCTTTGGGAAGGCAGGCAATTCAATATAGGCCATATCTGTGTAATTTTGCAAATGACTTCCCTGATAGTCATGTTGTGTAAGACTAACTGAATTACCCTCCATCCTATTCTGTCCCTCATTGTTTCTCTTCTATCTTTTGATCCTGACCCTCCCCAAGTGTTGACTTCAAATAGCTCCCTCTTCCCTTTGCCCTCCCTTCCATCATCCCCCCCCTTGCTTATCTCCTTCCCCCCCACTTTCCTATACTGTAAGATAGGTTTTCATACCAAAATGAGTGTGCATTTTATTCCTTCCTTTAGTCAAATGTGATGAGGGTAAACTTCTTGTTTTGTTTTGTTTTCTCAGCTCTCCTCTTTATCCCTCCACTAAAAAGTCTCCTACTTGCCTCTTAAATGACATATAATTACCCCATTCCATTTCACCCTCTTTCCTCCCACTCCATTTCTTTCTTACCATTTACCTTGATTTCTTTTAAGCTATGGTCCCATCCTATTCAATTCACTCTGTGCTCTCTGTCTCTGTGTGTGTGTGCATGTGTGTATGTGTGTGTGCGTGCATGAGTGTACGTGTGTGTGTGGTCCCACCAACTACCCAGATACTGAAAAGTTTTAAGAGTTAGAAATATTGTCTTTCCATGTAGAAATGTAAACAGTTCACTTCTGGTAAGTCCCTTAAGACTTCTCTTTGCTGTTTACTTTTGCATGCCTCTTCTCATTCTTGTGTTTGGAAGTCAAATTTTCTTTTCAGCTCTGGTCTTTTCATCAAGAATGATTGAAAGTCCTCTGTTTCATTGAAAGACCATATTTTCCCCTGAAGTATTATACTCAGTTTAGCTGGGTAGGTGATTCTTGGTTTGAGTCCTAGTTCCTTTGCCTTCTGGAATATCCTATTCCATGCCCTTCGATCCCTTAATGTAGAAGCTGCTAGATCTTGAGTTATCCTGATTGTATTTCCACAGTACTGGAATTGTTTCTTTCTAGCTGCTTGCAAGATTTTCTCCTTGACCTGGGAGTTCTGGAATTTGGCCACAATGTTCCTAGGAGTTTCTCTTTTTGGATCTCTTTCAGGTGGTGATCGATGGATTCTTTCAATACTTATTTTGCCCTGTGGTTGTAGAATGTCAGGGCAGTTTTCCTTGATAATTTCATGGAAGATGATGTCTAGGCTCTTTTTTTGATCATGAGTTTCAGGTAGTCCCATAATTTTTAAATTGTCTCTCCTGGATCTATTTTCCAGGTCAGTTGTTTTTCCCATGAGATATTTCACATTCTCTTCCATTTTTTCGTTCTTTTGGTTTTGTTTGGTGATTTCTTGGTTTCTCGTAAAGTCATTAGACTCCATCTGTTCCATTCTAATGTTGAGGGAACTATTATCTTCAGTGAGCTTTTGAGCCTCTTTTTCCATTTGGCTCATTCTGCTTTTGAAAGCATTTTTCTCCTCATTGGCTTTTTAAACCTCTTTTGCCAACTGAGTGAGCCTATTCTTCAAGGTGTTATTTTCTTCAGCATTTTTTTCGGTCTCCTTAACCAAGGTATTGACCCATTTTTCATACTTTTCTTGCCTGTCTCTCATTTCTCTTCCCAGTTTTTCCTCCACCTGTCTAACTTGCTTTTCAAACTCCTTTTTGAGCTCTTCCAAGGCCTGAGCCCACCTGACATCCCCCTGGGGTGTCTGGGGTACTGAGGCCCCGCCCTCCACATCTTTCCCTGATGGCGAGAATACGTCCTCGTCCTTGCCATCAGATCCGAATGTTGGGATCATTTGCATTTGTTGGAAAAAACTCTCTATAGTCTTATTTTTCTTCCCTTTTCTAGGCATTTTCCCAGCCAATTACTTGACTTCTAAGATTCCTGTCCACCCCCGCCTAGATCCGCGCAGCTAGTGCTTGGGCTCTGAGATTCAAATGCGCCGCCCAGCTGCTAATCAATGTGACCTTTTGTTCTGGTGCTGGGGTGGGGGCAGGGCCACCTCCCAGGCTCTGCTCCCTCAGGGGCTTTCTGCAGAGACTTTCAGGGACGGAGCGGGTGGTTGCCTCCCAGGCTCAGTTCCCTCAGGGGCTTTATGCAGAGGCCTTCAGAAATGGAGCGTGGTGGGGCAGGGCTGTCTCCCAGGCTCAGCTCCCTTTATGCAGAGACTTTCAGTAATAAAGATCCTGCCTGCTGTCGGGGGAGTCCTGGGCCGCCGCTGCTGCCTCCGCTGCCTCCCACGCCTCTGCCTCCCGCTTCCTGCCCCCGCCTCTGCCTCCGCTGCTTCCTCCCGAGGGGGCCCGAGTCACGGAGACACTCCGCTCCCCTCCTGCAGCCCAGCCTCTCTCACTGACCTGTAGCTTCTGTGGGCGGAGGGACTTCCCCGGCTGCCGGAGCTTCCATCTCTGAAGCCTGCTTGGGTCAGCTTCTCTGGGGCCGCGGCCAGGGCACGCTGGAGGTGGGGTCCGCTTTCCGGGGTGCAACGGACCCTGGGGACGGGTCTCCAGGGCTCTCTGGCACAGAAATCTCTTCCACTCCATTTCTGTACCCCTTTCAGTGGTCCAGAAGTTATGCGGATCTCTTTTTACATTAATTCTATGTGCTGTGGGTTGGAGCTCGTAAACTTGCGTCCTTCTACTCCGCCATCTTGGCTCCGCCCCCCAGGTGCAACCTTTTAAGAAAGACATTGACAAGCTTGAAGTTTATCCAGAAGATAAGCAAAATGGTGTGGAAGCTGGAAATCATGCCGTATAAAGATCAGTTGAAGCAATGGAGATGTAGCCCAAAGCAGGGAAGTCCTAGGCGGGACATGTTAATTATCTGTAGAAATTGAAGGCTGTCATTCAGAAGAGTCATGAAAATTGTTCTTCATGATCCCAGAAGGCAATATTATGAACAACTATAGAAGTTTCAGAGAAGCACAACGTAATGAGTAGCTTTCTAACCATTCTTTTTAACTGGTGAGCTCCTAAAAAAAGGCAAATATCACTTTTGGGGATATCATAGATGGGATTCCTTTTCATGTATTATTTGGTCTAGAATTCTGATATTCTGTAATTCCTCTTGTTCATAGATCTGGTCATGTCACTCCCTTGTCACTTCAGTGGTTTCCTATTGAATGAAGTTCGGACTCATCCCAGCATTCAAAGCCCTTGATAATCCGATATGCTTCTATTTTTCTAGACTACTTTTCTTCAGGGTGAGGCAGTCAGGAATTTTGGTTGTGTATTTATGTTCCACTGAGTATCTTTGTGTAGGTCCACAGTGGGTCCTGGGCTGATCAACTGGGATACAAAATACATTAAAGGGGGCATCTAAATGATAGCTGTCAGATTTGGCTCATGAGCTATGAATTTGTACCTTCATAACTGGCCATCATCTGAAAAAGATGTCAGATGTGCACCACATGTGACATTGTCATCCATATGAAGCCTGCGTTTTTCTACTTCTTTGATTTTGCTGACATGATGGCATGTTTAATGCAGGAGGACCTCCTTTTCCTCCTGTGATCATGATGCAGATGTAGATCGACAGAGAGGGGAGATGCCTGGGAATAAAGAGGAAGGCACAGGGATGAAAATGGGAGAGAATCTAAGAGTCATAGATTTAGCCAGCAATGTGTCAATGTCTATTAGGCCAGCCCTGAGGAATACCCAAGGTAAGCAAAAAGCTTTGTAACTGCGGTAACCCAGCTATGACAGGCAGTGGGGACAGATAGAACCAGAGTTCAAGTGGGGTTATGGATGCTGTCTTTACTCTAGATCTCCATGTCTATCCACATTACTGGGACATACTCCACAGGTATGGTGAATTGTTTCTTTTTCCTACTGGACTCAGAATTGAATTACATTTATATGATTATTTGCTTTATAACAAATGTGCTTTATGTTGAAAGTGTTGATTGATAACTTTTGTTGCCAGCAGGTGAGCTCATTGAATCTTAATGTAGTGTGTATGTTTTGAATTCTCTCATAGAGCCAGGCTGCAACATCTGCCTCTTAGAGTTTTCAAGGATAACCCCGAGGGACTGGAGTGTCTCTTCTCTCTGATACCATCACCTTGAAGCCATCAGTAGTGTTTTCACTATTGTTAGGGGCCAGTAACAAGTCTCCAGTTTTCTTTAACCCTGTAACATTGGTTAGCTTTTACAAAGGAACGTTTATTTTAAAGATGTCAAAGCAAGAATAAATATACAAGCATTTTTATTATCTTTCCTCCATCCCCTCAATTTTCTGGGGGATTAGGTTCAAAACTTAACTCATTTCCTATGTATCATTGGCTTCACCAAGTTCAAGTTAAAAGGCAGGATCACTGCTGGACGAGTACTTTTCTCAGACACTGTGTCTTCCAGAGGTCATTCCTTGCTCCTTGGGGTGTCAGTATTGTTCTAAAGTCTCTTAAGTTCAAATTCCTGGGCTGTCTCCATCAGGAGCTGAAGGGAGATGGTGGTCAAAGTGGTGGTGATGGTGATTTGAGTTGTCTGGCACATGCTGTCTCCTATCTTTCCCTCAAGAGAACCTTGCTGCTTCAGCTAGGTGGGCTTGTCCATCCTGTAAATGGTAGTTGGTTGGGAGATGATGGGGATAGTTGACCTTCTCTACAGGATTGCTTCCTCAGACGATGGCTGTGAGTGCTGGCTGGAAGCAGAACTAGTAGTCTAGGTGTGGGAGGGTCCTTCCATTCCCAAGGCTCTTGTGTTTATTTGCCTATTGGTGGCAGTTGGTCAGTAGGTATTGCTCATGGTGATGAGGATGGTGCCTCTCTTTCTGATTATTTCTACCCTCGATTCTGGCTACATTGTTTGGGCTGGAAGGTGGTATGGGAGATATTGCTCTTCCTCAGACCCTTGGGTTCAGGATTCTGGACTATCCTCATTATGCTTTCAGGGGAGATGGTGGTCAACGTATTAGCTGTGAGGATTTGACTTACTGCCTCCTGTCTTTCCTTCAGGGCATTTTGATGCTTAGGTTGTATTCCAAAAATTTTAATATCTTGTCTCATTGTTCATTATCTTTAATGAAATTATTTTACGTTTAAGTGATTTGGTCTTTGGCTTACCAAGTCTTTAGGATTAAGTTATCTAGTTTTCAGTTTTAAGGTCATCAAAACAGAACAAAAATCATTCCCAGGCCATCTATCTTATGACCCTTGATGATATTAAGGTTCTTAGGGCATGCTTATATCATCCCCCTTTTTCCATTTGAATGCTTACACTTCATCCCTATAATATTCTTACATAGTTTTTCCTCCAAATCTTTTCTGATTTCTTGCTTTTATTTTCTTTTTTTTGTTTGTTTCTAGTTATTCTCATGATTTAGTATAGTATTTCTACACAGGTCTGGTCTTTTCATCCAGAGCTCTTGGAAATCCAATATCTCAGTCTTTTTTTTCTCCTATATGCTTAGTTTTTCTGCATAAGCAAGCTTATTAATATTATCATTAACTTTATTAATTCATTAATATTTATTATTATATGTTATTATATAATTAATATATATTAATATTATTATACTAATTGGAATATCACATTCCATGCTCTCTGCTCCTTTATAGTGCTAGCTGCTAAATACTGTGTGATCCTGACTGTGGTACCTTAATACTTGAATTCTTTATTTCTGGCTACTTTTGCTGCTTTTTTTGTCTGTTTGGTTTGTTTATTTTTAATTATTAATTTATTTGTTTTCAGTTTTCTACAATTACTTCCATAATGTAGTGTGTATGTTTTGGTTCCTCTCATAGAGCCAGGCTGCCATATCTGCCTCTCAGATTTTCTCCTCCTCCCTTCCTGTTTGTTTGTTTTAACTCTAGATTTGTGCTATGATGTTTATGGGAGTTTTAATTTAAAGGTTTCATTGAGGAGGTGATTGGTGGATTCTTCCCATTTTTACTTTGCCCTCTTGTCTGTTGGAAACAGCTGATGGTGCAGTGGATAGAAGCTGGGTCAGGAGTCAGGAAAACCTGAGTTCAAATATGGTCTCAAATTCCTAATAGGTTTGTGACCCTAGGCAAATCACTTAACTCATTTGCCTCAGTTTCCTCAATTGTAAAATAAGGATAATAATTACGCTTATTTTTCCAGAGTTTCTGTGAGGTTCAAATGAAAAAATATTTGTGAAAAAAACAAAAACTGCTAACCTGGAAAATGGAGGAGAAAAAAATTTAAGAATCACTGAACTACTGGAACTCCATGACTGAAAAAAGGGCCTGGCTAGCATATTTCAAGAAATAATGAGAAAGAAAAGAAAACTACTCAGACATATTAGGACAAGGACAGGAGTAAGATAGGAATAAGATTTGGGTAGCACCTACTATGTGTCAGATGCTGTATTGTGTTTGGTTTTTGTCTTTTAAACCATATGACATGAGATACCTTGCCTTACTTTTTTTTCCTCTAAAACAACCTTTAAATTGGTTTCATGTTAAATCACAGAAATTAGGTGAGGGGAAAAAAACCCAAGGGGACAAATACAACTGAAGAGCGCAGCATCTCTGAAAAGTTCTTGACTTTCAAAGGAGTCTCTGAACAGGAGAACAAGACCTACACATCATCTACTATGTAACTTAGTGAAGGGGCTCAGCCCCACGGTCAAGCAGAGGTTGGGAGCAGCACACCCCAGGACCTCAGCTCTCCTCATCAAGGGACTCAGAGTCCATCCGAACCCTCTCTCTTTCCTGATGGTCATTCCCTGGCCTTTGCAGTTCTGGATCCTCTGGAATGTTGTCATCATGCACATCTTTAGATGAGCGCCATCTTTGCCCCTCTCCCATATTCTGTCCTTCCTTGTATTTTTTGTCCTTGCCATTCTTCCTCTTCTAGGTCATGGACTCTCCATTTATTGGAGCTGAGAAACTAGCAATAGTTTCCTCCTTGGTCTTCCCCTTGGGGGCTTCTCTTCTTGCCAATTGATCTTCACTCTTTCCACCTTTGCTTTGACCTCCAAGATAGGTTTGCTTCAACCTTTGGTCTCAAGACCCTTAATTTGAGCATAATGTGGGCTTCACTGCTTTCTCTATCACTTCCTGGTTGGCTTGATAATGGTGAATATTTTTTTAATGTGGCCACCACATCTGTGTTTCTAGGAGCTGCCTTACATTAAAATTTTTTTCAACCTTTTGACATTATTTCAATATTTTTGTTGCCTCATAGAGAGTTATCAGTTTCTGTTTAGTCTCTTCTAATTTTCAGTTACCCTTTTACTTGAGTTATGTTTTGTACACGGAATCTGCTCATACCCTTTTTAAGTCTTTTCTTCAGAGCTTTCATTTCTTATCTAATTCTTTTCTCTGTCACTCCATTTCATTAAGGGACAGCTAGGTGGTGCAGTGGATAAAGCATCAGTGCAGGAGTCAGGAAGATCTGAGTTCAAATCTCCCCTCAGACACTTGGCACTTATTAGCTGTGTGGCATTGGGCAAGTCACTTAACCCCAACTGCCTCATCCTGGGTCATCTCCAGTCAACCTGATGAATATCTGGTCACTGGATTGAGACAGCTCCGGAGGAGAAGTGAGACTGGTGACCTGCACAGCCCTCACTCACTCAAAACAAAGACAAGTACAAGTTATGTCATCATTTCTCTGTTGACATGGTCTTCTTTGGCAACAAAGGATGAACACACACATTTCGTTAACAATGAAACTCTTATTTTTTAAAGTTCTTTTTATCTTTTAAAGCTCTTATTTCATTTCCTCTAGGAATTCTTACTGATCTTGTGGTCAACCTATGTTTTTTCTTTGAGACTTTGCAGAAGTTTAGTTATTCTCTTCTGTATTTATATCTTAGATATATCTGTATCTCCTAAGATATGGAATACTAGAATACTAGGTATTCAGGCAACCCTTTATCTTGTTTATTTGTTTACTCATTATTTCAGTCTTCCCAGATTGTGACTTTGTGTTAGAGCTAGTAGTTGTGAACTTTTGGTGGGTTGGAGGTCCTGTTGCTGTGTTCTGTATGTATTAATTACTGTGCTCTCTGAAGATCACAAGAGTGACTTGAGTCAAGGAGGTAGCTGCAAGCTTTCTGTGGGTCCTTTAAAATCTGTTTATTTGCCTCCTTGGTTTTCCAGGTTACAGATCCTAGTTTGGGTTTAGGCACCAGAGCTGTAGATTTGCCTCCACTCCAGCAGAGTGGTTGGCCCCAGCCCTTGTCAGACAGCGAGAAAAGTCAGTGAATTTAGAGCAACTCCGTTAAGACCTGTTCTGGATATTGCCTTCTTCCCATGCCCTCTTCAGGTCCATTCCTTATAATAAAGGATTAAAAAGAGGAAAAATTCAGCCAGATTAAACTAACTTATTGGAATATTCTGATGTTCTGTGCTGAAGTCCACACTCATGGCTAAGTCCATGATCAATTCTGTGAAGAAAGGGTGTTATTAGCTCAGATCTCTTCTGGGTCTGTACTTGACCCTGACTCTGTGATCTTCTCTGGGAAACCTGGTATTGCTGGAAGGGCTGGGAGCTCTGGGGGCTGTGTAGGCAATTCAGGGTCTTCTAGAAGAAACCTTCTCTATTCTCCTGGCTGGGGATTGAATCTATGATCTTCCAGTAGCTTTTTTTTAAATGCTTATACTTCTTGACCTCTCAGTAGTATATGATACTCTTTCCTCCTAAATTCTCCTTCCTCTCTGGTTTTTTTTTATTGCATTAATCTTCCTTCCTCTATATGGCCACCCCTTCTCAGACTGCATTGCTGGGTTAATACATAAACATTCCCTTACTGAGATTCCTCATGGCTCTGTATTTAGCCCTTTACTCTTCTCCCTTTACGATCTCTTCTCATCAGCCTCCATGGGTTTGACTCCAGAATCTGTATATTCAGACCTAGTCTATTTCCTGAGCTGGAAGAGTCCTGCACACTACCAGTAGGATTGAAAATAGACTTCACTTTTTTCCCTGCAAAAATATCTCAACTTCCTTCCATCTGTTGAGGGGACCATCATACTTCCAGTCACCTAAGTCTTAGAATCATGTTCAATTCTTCACTTTCCTTCATCTGACATATCCAATTAGCTTCTAAATAATATTTTTAAAAACACATTTTTATTGAAATATTTTGTTTATATTTTTCCTATGCTTCACAATATATTCCCTTGTAATGACTCCCTGAGGCCTATTATATTAAAGAATAAAAAAAGAAAAAAAGAAAAAACTCATAAAACTAACCAACATTTTGAAATATATTAATTCCATACTCATGGTCCCCCATCTCTGCAAAGAACTAGGGATAGGTACCTTTCATAATTGTTTTTTTGGGGACAAGCTTAGTAATTAACACTTCATAGCATTTAATTCTTTTGTTATTTTTTCCCATTAATTTTCTCGTAGTCTTTTGTGTAGTATTCCTTGTTCTTTTTACTTTATTTTTTGTCAGTTCACATAAGTATTCACATTTCTGTATTCATCATATTCATTGTTTCTTACAGCAGAGTAATATTCCATTTCATTTCCATAACATAATTTGTTTGGCTTGATCAATGGGCATTTACTTTGTTTCTATGTTTTTGCTACAAAACATACTGCTATAAATATTATGCCATATTTCAGGCTTTTCTTTATATCACTGACCTTTATTGGGCTAAGTTGCTTAGCAGTAGAATCTCGGAGTCAAAAAGTGTGGACATTTTAGTCACTCTTTTTTATATAATCCAAATTGCTTTACTGAATGGAAGCACCAATTCATAGCTCCATCAACAATGCAATAGTGGGTCTTTTTTCATAATTCCTCTAACTACTAAATCTGTTTATTTTACCTTTACAGTATCTCCTGTATCCATCCACTTTTCTCCACTCACGTGGCCACCACTCTATTTTAAGCTCTGATCACCTTTCACCTAGATTATTGCAACACCTTCCTAATTTCTCTGGCTGACTCAAATGTATCCCTCTCCTAATCTGTCCTGCACACAGTTCCGAGTGGTATGGGGATTGACTAATGAAAGCTCAGTGCTAGCAGTATGTATAGTTAGTGAGCCTTCTGAAAGAGCCTGCTGATATTCTAAAGAAGGGCTCCACTCTACATTTCAGATCATGCACATCACTTGGTAGTGACAATTGTTTTATATCAGTTTAGCGTTTCTAAAAAACAGCAATAATTAGTCACTGCCTTTACTTTTATCTATTTTTCAGTTTTCTCAGTAAAAAGGTGATTTAAATAGGTGGGATTGGAGCCAGTATAATTGAGCACAATGTTTTCTCATCTTTATCCTTTTTCTCATTGGGTATTAGTTTTCTTTTTTCCCTCCCAGTTGGTGATATGCAGACACCTGATTCTGAAATAATTCCCATTTCTATAATGCCTTAAGATTTACAAAACACATATCTCTCAACAGAATTAGATAGTATAAGTATTATTTTCCTCATTTTATAGATAGGCGATGACTTATTCATCATCCGCTACTAAGTGGCTGAGCCTGACCCCGAGATTTTTCCCCTACTCAATGCTATCTCAGACTTGCTCCTTTATTTATAATCAGTTGTTTACTGCCTGTTCATATCTAATCAGTTTCATTTTTTGTTACAATATCTAGCATTTTTTCTTATTTCGAAGAAAGTATCATGATAGAGAGGCATGAAGTTTGTTTTCTAAAAAATAAATCTATATATTTATTTTTACATGTATTTGTACATAAATTGTAAGTAAATCTGACTTCCTCCTACCCCACCAATCAATCCCCAAAATAAAATTCTTATCATAAATCTGCATGGTCCAGCAAAATAAATTCCCACATTGGTCATGCCAGAAAAATCTATGCCTCTCCTCTGCATTTTAAGTAACTCACCTCTCTGGTAAGGAGGTAAGGAGCATGTTTAATCTTGTGTCTTCTGGACTTATGGTTCATTATTGCACCAATTGGAATTTTAAAGTCTTTCAACATTGTTTTTCTCTATAATGTTGTTGTGTAAATGGTTCTAGTTCTGCTTACTGTGCATCATTTCATGGAGGTCTTCCCCCTGAACCTATCCATTTCACCATTTTTTTATTGTACAATAATATTCCATTACATTCATATACCATAATTTTTTTCACCATCCCCCAGTAAAAGGACACCTTAGTTTCCAATTTTTGGCTGCTATGAAAAAGCTGCTATAAATGTTCTTGTGTCTATATTTTTTTCTTCTTTGTTTGATCTCTTTGGGAGTATATGTCTAGTAATGGAATAGCATATGGTATGCTCAGTTTAGTAACTTTCTGGTCAGAGTTCCCAATTGCTTTCCAGGATGGCTGGATCGATGCAAAGGTCCACCAAAAGCTCACTAGGGAGATATGAAACTTCTAAGTAATCTACAAAACTTTAACTTCTGGGCCTCCATGAAAGTGCCACTTCAATGGTTCAATGGATCAAGGTTAGAATATAGGATCTCAGGGGAAGACTCAGTTTGTTCAGGTGACTGTAGACAAGTCTGAAGACAGGCAATAATACCATTCAAATATTGAAGAATTAAAAAATTGCTACATATAGCATGGTATAGTGCTGGGCACATCATTGACACTTAGTGCTTACTGACTAGTGGAATAAAATCATGAATTTGCAAAGTTGAATGGAAGCATTAGAAGTTTTACCATCCAGTTTGAGAATTCATTTAGCTTTTTT
Organism: Bettongia penicillata ogilbyi; assembly: GCA_023548195.1. NCBI lineage: Eukaryota > Metazoa > Chordata > Mammalia > Diprotodontia > Potoroidae > Bettongia > Bettongia penicillata. Next base: position 5,559,032 of record JAJHZJ010000447.1, on the reverse strand, counting down.
AATAACCTCATTAAGACCACTTTGGGGAGAAAAGTAAGCCTAGGAAGAATTTAATTTAGATAAAAGGAACATTCTTGACAATGAGTTATGTCAAACTTTAAAATGAGTTAAACACAGAATAAAGGGAATATTTTTCTCTGTGAGTCTTTAGAGACAGGATAGTTTTATTTATCTGATATGATGTAAGTAAATCTTACTCGAATTTACTTTGACTAGATGATGATCCCTGCAATGGTCCCCTGAAACCCTAAATAAGAGTACTTGCTCACAATAGGCTCTTCATAATCTATAATGGAGACAACTACTTTGTCTCAGAGTATTTTCTAATTCAAGCTATTGCAGATAATTTAGTGATTAATTATTGATGGAGTATAATTGCATAGGACCTAACAAGGCATTTAATACTTTTTCTAGTTTTTCTAGTTACCATACTGGTTACCAATATCATGCTAGTTAAAAAGACACTGCTCTTTTTCTTTTTACCTGAGGAACGTAGTCTCAAGGATAAGCAGTAGAGTATTAAGAAAAGAGTTAGCATCCATTTGCCCTTCACTCACATGGCTATGCCCCTAAACAAGCCCTTATCATCTATTGCTTGAACTTTTTCAATAACCTGTTAATTAGTCTCCTTGGCTTATATCTCTCTTTTCTCCAATTCATGCTCCATATTCTTGACAAAGTAAGATGACTACATTTCTTTTTCACTCAATAAAGTCTAACATCTCCCTATTGTATAGAATACAAACTCCTTTGTTTGGCATTTAAATTAATTTGCAATTTGACTCAAGCATGCTTATGATATATTCCTCCCCTTAATTCAGAACTTCAGCCCTGGGACTCTGTTGTCCTGACTGATGAATGACTCACTTATAGTGGCTGGCTTACTTGGGCCCCTATACTTAAGTCAGACTCTAGTCATGTTTCACTATATTCCTTTGCCATCTTTTATTTTATTTATTTAATAGTACATTAGTGTTTTAATTTTCCCACATTCCCTCCAACACTTGTCATTTTCCTTTTCGCTCATATTTGCCAATCTGATAGGTGTAAGGTAACAGCTTAGAGTTGCTTTAATTTACATTTCTCTCATCAATAGTGATTTAGAGCATGCTTTTCATATGACTATAGATAGATTTGATCACTTTGTCTGAAAGCTGCCTGTTCATATCTTCTGATCATTCATCAATTGAGGAATGGCTCTTATTTCTATAAATTTGATTCAGTCTTCCATATGTTTAAGAAATGAAATCTCTTTCAGGGAAGCTCACTGTAAAAAGTTTTTTTTTTTTCACAGTAATGATTACCAACTCTGTATTTCCCTCCATCTTATTTTTCACGTTTATCCTATTCTCTCCTTTTACCTTGTTCATTCTCAGAAGTGTTTTACTTCTGACTTTTACCTCCCCTAAACTGCACTCCCTTCTACCAGCTCTCCTTCTCCCCTGCTTTTTTTCTTTCTTACTCTTCTGTATGGTAGCTAGATTTATTTCTACACCCGACTGAGTGTGTATATTATTCCCTCTTTGAGCCAATTCTGATGAGAATAAGGTTCAAGTGTTCCTCTCCCTCTTCCCCCATTTCCCCCTTCACTGTAAAATCTCTTTCAGGCATCTTTTATGTCAGATAATCTATCCCATTCTACCTCTCCCTTTCCCCTTTTTCCAGTGCATTCTTTTTTCTCATCTCTTAATTTTTTTTTAGATAATTATGCCATCACGTTCAACTCACACATCTCTGCATTGTCTGTGTATATACTTTCTGACTACCCTAAAAATGAGAAAGTTTTTAGGATTTATAAATATCATTTTCCCGTGTAGGAATGTAAACAGTTTAACCTTATTGAATCCCTTATGATTTCTCTTTCCTGTTTACCTTTTTATACTTCTCTTGAGTCTTGTATTTAAAAGTTAAATTTTCTATTCAGTTCTGTTCTTTTCATCAGGAATGCTTGAAAGTCCTCTATTTCACTGAACATCAATTTTTTCCCCCTGAAGGATTAGACTCAGTTTTGCTGAGTTGTTTCTTAGTTGTAAATCCTAGCTCTTTCACCCTCTGGAATATCATATTCCAAGCCCTTTGATCCTTTAAGGTTGAAGCTGCTAGATCTTGTGTTATCCTGACTGTGACTCCAATTATTGAATTTTTTTTTTTTTGGTGTTTTGTTTTGTTTTTTGGCTGCTTACAGTATTTTCTCCCTGATCTGGGACTTCTGAAATTTGACTATAATATTCCTTGGAGTTTTTATTTTGGTATTCCTTTCAGGAGGTGATTGGTCAAGTCTTTTAGTTTCTATTTTACCTTCTAGTTCTGGACTATCAGGGCAGTTTTCCTTGATGATTTCTTGAAAGATGATGTCTAGATTCTTTTTTTGATCACGACTTTCAGGTAGTCCAATAATTCTTAAATTATTTCTCCTGGATCTACTTTCTAACTCAGTTGTTTTTCCACTGAGATAGTTGACATTTTCTTCTATTTTTTCATTCTTTTGATTTTGTTTGATTGTTTCTGGCTGTCTCAGAAAGTCACTAGCTTCCCTTTGCCCAATTCTAACTTTTAAGGAGTTATTTTCTTCAGTGAGCTTTTGAGTCTTCTTTTCTATTTGGCTAGTTCTACTTTTTCAGGGGTTCTCTTCAGTGAATTTTTGTACCTCTTTTATCATTTAGCCTGTTCTCTTTTTAAGGTTTTATTTTCTTCAGTATTTTTTTATGCCTCCTTTACCCATCTATTAACTCTTTTTCTCATGATTTTCTTGCATCACTCTCACTTTTTTTCTCTTTACCTCCCTTATTTGATTTTAAAAATTTTAAAAATCCTTTTTGAGATCTTCCATGGACTGAGACCAACTCACATTTTTCTCTGAGGCTTTGGATGAAGGAATTTTGACTTTGCTGTTTTCTTCTGAGTGTGTGTTTTGTTCTTCCTTGTCAACATAGTAACTTTCTAAATTTCAGAATTTTTTTCTGTTTTTTTTTTCTCATTTCCCAGCCTATTTCTTGACTTTTAACTCTATTCTAAAATGGAGTTCTACTTCCCAAGTGGAGGGAGCACTGTCCTAAGCTTCAAGTTTTTTGTGCAACTGTTTTCAGGGACCTGTAGATTTTTGACTCTTCAGAGGGGGTATGTCTAGGGAGAGGTATGTTTACTATTCCCATGTACTATACACTGGTTTGTGAGCTACCACAAGTACTCTTTTTAACTGTGGCCAGGGTCTATATTCCCCTTCAGTCACAAGCTCTGGTGTACTAGTGCTCCTCCTTGCACTTGGACTAAGACCCACTACTTTGACCCAGATGTAAGTACAAGTAATGCAACAGAGTCTTGCCCCTGGTGCCAGAAAAGGGACCCTTGTAAATTTCCTTCTGACCCATTGCCCAATCCCCTTACTATCTGTGGGCTGAGATGTCTGGAAACTGCCACTGCTACCACTGATTCATTCACTTTGAGGCCTGCTCCTGGTTTTCTGGGGCCCAGTCTGTGCTAGCAGAGCCTATGCTGGACTGTGCTTGTTTCTAACCCTGGTGCAACATGCCTTACCTGCCAACTTTCTAAGTTATCTAGGGTCAGAAAATTATCTCACTCTTTTTGTGGGTGCTGCCATCTTGGCTCTGCCTCCCTGCCATCTTTTCTCTAGCAGTCTTGCTGGTTTATTATCCTTCCAGTATCTACTCTCTCCCCCTGCGCCTCCCTTCTGGTAATCAAATCAACTCTGTCATTGTTTCTGGAATCTACTACCTGTGCATTCTCATGACTTTTAAATCAAAATACTCCTCCCTGGCCCTCTCTCCTGTGTGAGTATCTCCCCCATTAGAATGTAAGCTCCTTGAAGCCAGGGACTGTCTTTGTTTTTGTATTTGTATTCCTAGCTCTTAGTAACAAGCACAAAGTAAATACGTAATAAACACAAAAAGAGATAATAAATTTATTATTAAAAATGCTTATTCATTTATTCACTTTACAATGCAGACAAACAGGATTGCTTATTGTTCCTCATATAAGGCTTCCACCTCACTGATGCCTGGGATGAACTCCTTTTTTGCTTCTTCCTGTTAGAATTCCTAGGTTCTTTCACAGCTTAAATGAAAAGTCACTCCTACAAGAGGTTTTTTCCTGACCTCTCCAGTGGATAGTGGCTTCCCCTATGCCCTCCCAAGGAAATTATCTTGGGGAAGGAACAAGGGAGTGGGGGTCACAGTAGCGGAGATAGGGAGAAGCATATGGAGGAGGGGCTGGTTTGTTAACTTGCTTTGATAAACCACAAGTCTATCAACCTAATTATCTTTAGTTTCCTGTATCTTCTTAGTGTCATGTGAGCCATACCCACATTTCATTAGAAGGTGCCCCTGAGGTGCTTCTAAACAAAGGGTTATGCTGTATAATGCCATCCAGTTGGCTGGGGAACTCAACAAATTGATCAGGGACTCATTTGAAGGAGTAATCTGCCCATCCCTCCTACCACACCCATACTCCCCCCTTCTTCTCCCCACCTCCAGCCTCCCACAAACACACAATAGCACACTAATAATTTTTACCAAGCTGCAAAGACTTTCAGTATTGCCCTTTTTTTCTTGGAGATCTAGCTTGTTAGTAGATTTTCATAGCTGCCACACCTTCTACAGGACTCTAACACCATAATTGGTGTTAGGAGGGGCAGCATCTACCCCCTTCTTAATAACAGAATCCTCACAAAGCCAGAGAGAGGGTAGCATAGGATGTTGATAATGATCCTGTTTGTCTTCTAGGTTAGTGCAGAGAGGCTTGTCCCCAGAAGGTTGGCCACCAGGTGATTTTTTTTTGTTGCCATAGCAACTCAGGAAGTACTCTCTATTAAGGTGTGTGTGAGTTGTGTTTGAGGTGGTGGGGTTACATTCCACACCCGTGGATGGAGAGTACTCACATCTATGAAATCATATATCTTTGGAAACAGTTGTTTTTTGGAGAAGGGTGGTTCCTGGCCAGGGAATTCTTGAGAACAAAGGTCAGTTGCCTATATGCCCTTCAGCTTATGAGGAAAAACTATATTTCTCCTAATCAGTGACTCTAGGATCATTCCAAGTGGCTGAGGATTGACTTGATTTTATTCCTTTAGCACTTTTGTTTGATCTGACTGTGGTTGGTGGTCACACTAAGTAAAGAAAAGAATAATTTGAAAGTGAATATCTATTGATAGTAGAAATGAAGCCTTCTAGAAATAGATTCTTAATTATTTCCAGGTCATTAGCTCACTACTAAATTATTCGCATTTATTTGAAGGTCCCTGGGTTACATTCTGGTGCTTTCTTTTACATTTTTGCTCCTGGCAAAATATTCTAGAAGATACCAATTTAGATATGTAGACAGGGTTGGCTGGCAGGTAGTGCCAACTCAGCTCAGTTCATTTTATCAACTAGTAGGGTTCCACACGGAGTAAATAAGGTATTTAGCAGAATTTAGCAGAATCAAAATATTTCTGAGTCTGTGGCAGGAATGTAGTTCTTATCTCCATCCATGCCACTTCCATCCATGTCTTAAGTCATAAAAATGATATTAACACTAGCTGATATTAACATATTGCTTTAGGTTCACAGAGTGCTTTGCACCCATTTTCTCATTTGAGCCTTGGGGAAGGCACTACAGTTATTCGTTCCATTTTACAGATGAGGAAACTGATACCGAGACTGCCCACAGTCATAAATGCTTCTTAACTTAAATTTCTACAGACCCATGCCCTGTGCCAGGTTGGCCCGCCCCTCCCCCTCATCAGAAGGGCAACACCAATCTTTGTTTGTCTTTAATACAAAGGCACACACTACTACCGGTGTGCAGACCTCACAAAGGCAGGACGCTGGACTGCAGAGTCCAGCCCCGGGAGAGGGGTGGGGGAGGCTCTCAGGCAGCGCCGGGGTACAGAGGTGGAACCTCCTTTCCCAGGCGGGGCCCAGGGGCACAGAGGAGCTGGACTTCGTGAAGACGCCTCTACAAGGCCAGACTCTTCACCAAGCCCGCCTTCCTTGCAGCCTGCCCCGCGTCCAGGCACTGGCCGTTTGCACCCCGCTTACCGGGTCCATTACAAGGAACCCCCTTGGCCAGTCCCCTGGGGCCAAAGCAGCAGAAAAGGGCAGGGAACGGGGAAGAGCTCTTCTGTCTGGGAAAAGATAAATGCAGCTCCTGCCGGAGACAGGGGAATGGATTGCATGACCTCTCAAGGTCCCTTCAGTTCAAGGATTCTCTGTCATTCTCTGGCAAAGCTAGAGGGGGAAAGGGCCCGGGGAACCCTCCATGCTGCCATGGTAACACGCCGCTGTCTTCCCTCGTCTTGCGCGGGGCGGGGCCTCGGGGCCAGCCGGCTTCTTAGTGGCGGCGCGCGCTGAGTGGCAGGGGGCCCCGGCCAATGGCAGGCGCTCGTGGCGTGACGCGCGAGGGGAAGAGGGGCTGGTCGTGGCGGCGGCGGCGGCGGCGGCAGCCTCGGTGGCGGCGGCGGCAGCAGCGGCGGCAGCAGCGGCGGCGACCTGCGGGGGACTGAGCCGCGGCCTGGGCGGCGTGCGGACACCCTCGCGGCCACCCTCCCGCCGGGATGCCCGGTACTGCAGGGAGAGAGACGGAGAGAGGCTGCCGGCCGAGGCGGGGAGACGAGTGGAGGGAGGCCGGGAGGATGGCTGGCCGAAGGGGGCGGGGTGGCAAGCATGGCGGCCGTGACGGCGAAAGGGCTGGAGGGACCCGGGAAGGGGGTGGGGGCGGCGGGGTGGTCGCGGGGGGGCGGGGCCCGGCGGCCGCGGCGAGCTGGGCCCGGGGCGACGCCGAGGGGCCTCGGGGGAGGCGGGGTCGGGGCTGGCGGCTGGAGAGCGCAGGAGAGGGGTCTCCTCGGCTAGGTGAGGGGAGCGGAGGGGCGGGGGCCGCGAGGCTCGGCTCCGGAGGGGTTTTTGTCCTTCCCGGCCTCCTCGAGGCTCCGCCGCGTTCAGCGTTCGGCCCTCCTGCTCGTTCCAGGGGAGCAGATGGACCCTCCTGAGAGTCAGGCGGATTCGGATTTCTCCCAGCAAGGGACGCCTTGCCTGATCATCGAGGACTCCCAGCCGGAGAGCCAGGCTCCGGAGGACGATGCCGGCTCTCACTTTAGCGTGCTGTCCAGGCACCTTCCCAATCTGCAGAGCCACAAAGACAGCCCCGGGCCGGTGAGTAGAAAGCCCTCGCGTTCTTCTGTCCCGGAAGGCTCGGGACCGTGGGATAGCCGGGGCTTTTAGTCGGGAGTTTGTAGGACAGTGTTGCCCAGCAGCCTGCCTTAGTCCTTTGTGGAGATAATGAACTCTGCTTTTTAGGATGTTGTGGCAGACCCTGAACAAACAGCTGGGGAGGAACAAGGAGACAGGAACAATGAGTTCGTGGAACACTTGAAAGAAAACAAGTCTGCAGGTGAGGGAGTGAGTTCTCTCCTGTTGGATTTTTCTCAATCTTATTGCTGCTAGACGAATCAAAAATTAGAATGATAGGCTCGTGTTGGAGTCTGAATTGGCTTGGCTTTGTGGGGAAGTGCCCTTTGTACTAAAGCTCAGTTTGTAATTTTTTTCCCTTACCCTATCATCCATAGATTCTTCTTCTTTGGACACTGGAAATACCAGAAGCCAGATTATCGAACTTCTGCCTCAGCCCAGTAGGGAAAGCAGGTACATTGATGTTTGATGTTAATTTCAGTTAAGTTTCTAAATTATCAGCGGGTACGTTGATGTTTGATGTTAATTTCAGTTAAGTTTCTAAATTATCAGCAGGTACGTTGATGTGTGATGTTTGTTTCAGTTAAGTTTCTAAATTATCAGCAGGTACATTGATGTTTGTTGTTTATTTCAGTCAAGTTTCTAAATTATCTTTATTTTAATTTTTTCTTTATATCTCCAGGGCATATAGCAGACAGTAAAAAACGCTTGTTGAATTCTTTACTTTCTTTTGACCTTAAGCCCAGGAACAAAGAAATTAACTTGGTGATATTTTAGACTTTTGTGAATTGAGTAGGGGAGTTTGTAGTTTGTTTTTCCAGTACCAGTAATTTGTCTCAACCATTCACATCTACACTGTTCAAAGTGTAACCAAACTTAGCTTAGCTTGTTCATTATGAAATGAAACACATTCTCTCTATTCTTAAATTTTTTTTTTTTTAACATATTCAAGATAGTGGGTTTGGAGAGACTATCTTTTGGAAGGGTGGTAAGGCCTCTAAACAAACCCTTGTTTTTTTTGTTTTTTTTTTTTAAATATCTTATTTCTGAGGTCCTTACCATAGAATCAGGAAGACTTGGGTTGAGACTCATCTCTGGTACATACAAGTTGTGTGACCCTAAGGAATTTACTTGATCTCTCAGTACTCTAGGCCAGTCTTTGAAGAATACAAATTGCAGAAAAGGTACCAACTTGCATTAGTAGAAGGAATTTTCTCATTTAGGAAGTTTGCTAATGAAATCACAGGTCCAGTAATTTAACCCATCTTTAAAAAAACAATCAGACTCAGAGATGACAAATTTCCATGGGCCTATGAATCTAGAGAGTCCAGCAGAAATTAGGAGAGGCCTAATCAGGATGTAGATAAAGGTAGATTTTTTTTCCACGAGATTTTAATAAAAATAGTTTTACTCTAATTCTTTGTACTTTTTTAGCTTCATGATACCATATGTTGCACTATCACTAGGATACTCATACATGTGGCAAGCTTTTGGGAAATTTTATGAGGTGGTAAAAAAGCAACTTTTTAAAATTGTATTTAAAAATTTTGAGGAGGAAACATGGAGTTTTGTTTCGTTTTATTTTGAATAATACTTTGAATAACTGAATGTCTTCAAATTAGTGTTTTCTTTTATGATTCATCCTCATCCCTTCTTATTATCTTTAAAATAATCTTTTTCATAGTTAAAAAACCCCATTCCATTAGCTATTTTTTTTTTCTCTTTGAGCTTGAGTTTTTATTTTCCTGTTTTTTTTGGTTTGTTTTTAAATTCAAGGTTTTATTGCCCCAGAATTTTTCAGGTATGTTTCTCTGCTTTGCCTTTGTGAAAATCCTAATTTGGTATTTTTTTCTATTGTGTTGATTATGTCAGCTCCCCAAACTTCTTTTACTCTTTTTTAATACAGAAAGTTGCAATTTTGTCACTTGGATCACCACAGAAATACTCTGGTTTTATACTGTATTCACTGTAGGATCTGGCACAAAAATAAAATCCCCAGGAGTTTTCTCCTGTTTCACGGATTGACTTTTTCCCTGCATCTATTGCTAATCAGGCCATAATTCTCAAAATCTTTCCATCTGAAACACAAGATTTTTATTCGGATTAGTCACACTGATTCTCAGTCTTTTTTTAATGAGGTATTTCTAAGGAAATATTAGTTCTTGTGTCTGTATAGTATCTGTCTCTGTTGATTTGTACAGCATTGTTTTTTTGAGTATTTATTATTTGCTGCAGAAAGTGGCAGTGAAATATTTTTTATTTTTTCCAATTTGTTTAATGAGCATTGGATTCAAAGAATTCAAAGAATAGGCAACTGAATTCAAAGAATACTTTGCATAGAGTTTGTTCTCATGTATTTTATATCACTTCACTGTTTAATTCATGCAGCATTCTTGGGATAACAGTAGTGACTGATTCTACTGCAGAGGAAAAGGAGAAGGAAGAAGATCCTGTGGACTGTACTACACATTCAATTGGTGCTGAAGGTAATCTCAGTTTTTAGGGTAGTAGATTAAGTTCTTACATGAGCTTCAGAAATCTGTAGTTTTCTTCCTTTGATTAGATTAGATAACTCATCAGGGGTCTTGTTAGGTTTGGATTGGGAGTAATAATGATTAAGAAATTTACTCAATATCCATCTAATCCTACACCTAGGAATTAGTATCTCATTGCATTTATTGTGTTTTTCTGAGTGTTAATTCATTCCTTCAGCTTATTTTCTTTTTGAAAATTTTCTGGGAGGGCATGCCTTGTAAGATACCACTTGCTAGGAGTTGGGTGAGGAGAGGTATTATTAGCGTATTAGAACATATATTTTTTCACTAGTAAGTCTTGTCTTGGATTTTTACATAAGATAGTTTTTCTTTTATGACTTTTATGGTGCTTTTATTTTTGATATTTTGTTGTTTTGATTGAGTTGAGGGAATTCTATCTGGCAGGATTGGGTTGTGATCTGGAAGACTTGATAGTCCCCTTTCTGCATAGTGTGGCCGCTTGTATAACGAATGCATGATATCTTGGGATGATGTATGATTTTGGGGGGCATTGGGTCCTATAGATACTGGTTCATCACAGTTGGGCTTTGGGGCCCTGGAACTCTCACAGACCCAGGATATTGAGGAGCAAACTGTTCCATATGAAGAAGACAAAGAACTGCAGCTGCAGCCAGTGACCATGGAATCTGACCCTCTCAACCCTTCGAATGTAGATGCAGATGTCGGTGTGTAACAAGCTCTCAGGGGTTGGCACTCTTGTACACTAGTGCTTCCCTCCACAGTAGATGTTCTTTTCTTTGGCAGTGATTATTCTTCCTATTTTTTCCCTTTTAAACAAGTTTTATCTTGACCTAAGGTGAGGTTCAAACTATTGCTGACCTTGTGCTAGGTAGTACTAGAGCAACAATCTTTTACAAATTGCGTCCTGTTGAAGTTTGGTGTCAAAGTGGTTCCATTATTGGAATGCAGTCATGCTCTACCTGGCATTGTTAATTGGTGCTTCAAAACCTTGATATTGAATGAAATAATATTAGTAGGGGTGGTTGGTTCCATAGGAACAGTATTATAAATATTATGCATTGATAATCAGCTGAATAATCTTACAGCAGGACTTATCAACGTTATAATAGGATTCAATTAAAATGCATTACTATTAGTATGTGAAGTGACATTGGTCAGGACAAACCTTTATGGCTTTTATCTATTATGCCCATTCATATTTTGAATTAGTCTGCTTTTCAGAAAAATCTTTATATTTTCTTTTTTTCAACAACATAAATTCATTTACTCACAGAACTTGAAGAGGATAAGCATGAAGATGAGTCCGTTGAAGATATACAAGTGGCAGTCCGACAAGATACAGACTCTGAGAGGTAACAGGAACCTTGATTTCTAAATGGTTTTTAGTCTTATCTGACAGGCTTTATATACAGTAATTTCATTTCACCAAGAAAAGAATTGTAAAGTTTTCTTCGTACTTTTAATGTTTCAGCACTTTTTCGTATTCATAGCATCGTCATTGGTCTTTGCCTCATATCTTTTCACACACTACAAGGCTATCTCATTTTGCATGCAAAGCAAAAAGCCCAAACTTTAGAGTCTCTTAAACTCTCTAGTTTATCATACCATTGTCAGGGAATCAAGCCATTTTTAGAGTATGTGAACTTTATTTGGCTTTTAGGGTTGACATTAGAGTTTTAGCTCCCTAACACTGTTGCCATTCCTAGCATGACTTGATGTTCTGCGTCTCCAATTTCTTTCCACCCTGACTGTTGCTGCATATAGGCAGATACACACTTTGGCAGATTTCTGGTGTTGTTTGGTGTATTATGAAGCATTGGGCCTTTGCTGCATATGACAGCATGCCTTTTATGTACCCCAAGGGACTCCTAGTTATTTTTGATTCTCACTTTCCCTTTGGACTCCACTGTCTGGGCAGACTACAGGGATATACACTTGCTGAGATCTGTGGTAAATTTTGGATTCTGGTTTTGACTAGGTAAGGTTAGAGTTAGGAAATGTTCCATTCTGTTTGCCACAATTGCTGGGACCATGACATCTGTACTTTGGGTCAGTAGTAGCTTGCATGTGCCTGGAAATAGTGGGAATAATAATGGTTGAGAGACGGGCCTTTAAAAATTTGTATTGCCAGAGAGAGAGAGTGAGAGAGTGACTGCACCAAAACTTCTTATGAACTTGAACCAGAGGGAAGCTGCTTTTGTAGAGGAAAGCTTTTGGAATAATGGGATTTTTCTTTGGGTTATGCTCAGAAGGTTATGTTCTACAAGTTCTGTTGTAGGTTAGTTTGGGAACTAGAGGCCTTGGAAACTGGCAAGATCCTGTGGTCACAACATAAAGGAGTCAGTGCAGTGAGCTATGAGGAAAGAGGAGGAGAACCGGCTTTAGGAGAACTTTGGGCGTTTGTGTGATAGTAAGATGGGAAGGAATCAACAGAAGGTAGCACAAGTGGTGTAAGAAGGAGGAGCCGGAAGATGCTTTAGTGGCAGGACTTTTAAAAAGTTTTTATTGATAACATCAACATAGTTATCCCATGTATCCTTCCTTACCTTCCCAGAGAACCGACTCATAATTTATTGATACGTTGAAAAAATTTGAAAATGTCTGTGGGCATCTTCATGAAGGGATGAGTTGGGAGCATCTCTTCTCATATATACATCTCTTGACTTAAGTCCTGTTTGATCTTTATAATCTTAACATTTATTTTTTTTTGGCGTGTCATTGTTCTTTCCATTTACATTGCTTTGTTACCTTGTATTGTTTCCTTGGCTCTGCTTACTTCACTCTGCGTCGGTTCATTTAGCTCTTTTGATGTCTAGTATTCATCACGCATCATTTTTTACAGCACAATAGTTAGCCTTCATATTAATATGCCACAGTTTGTTTAGCCATTCCCCAATCAGTGTATATCTCCTTTGTTTCGAATGCTTAGCTGTCACAAAAAGTGATGAGTAGCAGTATTTATAACAGAAACTCATTTCTGCAGTTAAGTAGAAGGTTCTTCTACTCCATTCAGCCGTTATTACATATGTGCTATAAACTTTGTCCTGAGGATAAAATAATAAAAAGACAGTCCCTGTTTTTAGTGACCTTACTGGAGGAATACAGCTTGGAAAGAGATAAGTGAAGTCAAGGTAATTGAGGAAGGCAAGAACATTGAAATTGGAGAGGATCCTGAAAGGTCATGAAAGGAATCATAGGAAATAGCACTAGAGATGAGCCTTGGAGGGACATGAAGATTTTAAGAGGGAGAGGTAAAGATGGAATGCGATCCAGGCATGGTGACGGTCTGTGAATGTGTGGAGATGGAAGATAGAAGAGCAACTTTAGGGGACAGCTAAGAGGCTGGATTTGTAGGGATGTAGCTTCTGTAAAAGGGGAGTAATGTGAAGTTCATGTGGAAAGGTAGGTTTTAACCAGACTGGTAGTGTAAGGATGCTTGCTGTGCTGAAGAGTTGGTGTTTATCCTAGAGGCAGTGAGGAGCAATGTGGTAGCATGGTCAGAACTGGGCCTTGGCTTTTTGTAGCAGCTGGTGTAGTTAGAGGGTGGGTTGAAGAAGAAAGACATAGAAGCACAGGGACCAATGGTCTTCAATTGGCTGTTGAAATCAGGCAGTAGTTGATGAGGGCTTTTGAATTGGGGTGGCTGCATAGCTAGAAAATGGGCAGATGAAAGAGATTTTGTGGAAGTGGGCTCAATAAAGGTTGGCAACTGAGTGGATATTGATTGGTGTTGAGGGAGGGGAAGAAATGTACAGTTACGAAACTGGGTAACTGAAAGGATGGTGGAACCCGTAAAAGAAAGAGGGAATTTTAGAGAGATGGTAGGCCTACAGGGGAAAGTATTGTCTTTCAATTTTGGATATGTTGAGCTTGAGATGCCATGGGATGCCAAGCCAGGTGGGGATATGCAGCAGGCAATTGGTGGTGCAGGGCTGGAGTACAGAAAAGTGGTTGAGACAGAATTTTTGCTTTATGAGTTCACTGTGTATAGATGATGATTGAACTCGTGGGGGTAGAAGAGATCCCTGTCAGTATAGTCAGAGAAGGGAATGGGACCCAGAACGCTTTTGGGATCACAATCCAGATTGTTTTCACAGTAATATAGATCTGTTGTGCTAGTCCTGTCCCTATTTAACAACAAATAGAATGGTAAGTGATATTTTTCCCCAGACAAAACTACACATGAAATGTGACAGTAGCCAACAGATCTGAACAGAGATTTCTTATTTAAACTGTTACATGAGAGATTGTATGAAAGGTGCTGAAACTAGGGCCAGGTGGGTGATGTAGGCTTTCTCCAGGTGAACTGTTGCCCTTTGTAGAAGCATTTTTATTATTCCCATCTGCTTGTATGCTTGTAGTTAAAAAATAGCTTGGTGAAGTGGATAAAATCCTTGGTGTCAGGAAGACCTGGCTTCAGGACTTGCCTCAGATCCATACTACCTGTAAGACTGGGCAAGTCACTTAACTCCCAGTGTCCTAGAGAATCTTTCTAAGACTATAAGGTGACAGAAGAGCTACCCATCTGCAGTGGTAGAGATTCCTTCCTGAAAGCTCCCTTTACCAGTGAAGTCCCAGATCTAAGCAGAGGCTGTAGTAAATACAGCTTTAAGAGAAGCTATACATCTTGTAGAGAATGTTATTGTTTACATGTCCAGGAATTAAAAAAAATTTTTCTTACTTAGACTCTTTAATAAAAGGTTGAAGTATTTGAATTTAGAAATTACTTTATTGGTCTGAATTTTGCAGGTCAGAGAATATGCCTTCTATTCCACAAGTCCCTCTTACCTATATGGAAGCCAAGATCCAGCTTTCTGCCCAGGAACTGCTGGAAGGTGAATTGCAAGTTCAGAAATCACCTGAGTCTGAGATTGTGTCCACTCAGGAAGACATGTTTGAGCAGAGTAGTAGAACAGGTATGCCCAGTACCCTTCTCTTACTTTTAAGGCAGGGTGGGAAAGGGGAGAGTGCTAGGTTTGGAGTCCTGAACACTTGAACTCCAGTCCTTACTGACACATAATAGCTGTGTGAATCTGGGTAAGTCAGGTGACCTCTGTCTGTCTCAGGTGACTCCCTGTGACTCACTTGTCAAGTCACAGATGAGCTGTTAGGGAAGGGATTTCCTACACAAGAAGTTGCCCATGAAGACAAGATCACAGATCCCTTTGTGTGTTTGCTCACATTATCCTCAAGATGCAAACTTAACAGTATTTCTGACTACATCCTTTTTGTTAGAGATACTGATTCAAGATGGGAGGAACTCTGGTTTTAAAGGAATTGCAGATAAGAATGAGAATATTTGTGACAGAGGCTTTGATTCAAGAAAAACTGAATTCTGAAAGAAAATGTTTTCTTAGCTAAACATTGAGGACTTTCTAGATAACTATTGCTATTAATTTTTACAACACTTGATGTACTGTATATGTGTATATCTATCATATACATGTGTATGTAAGTACTTATTTACATAATCTACTTGTTCTACTATTATCTCCATGACAATGTTTGACATTGAAGGAAATTGAGGTTTAGGTTTAAGAAAGTGTCAGAACTGGGATTGTCAAGTAACTCTACAAAGTGTCTGTCCCTTGAATCCTGAATTAGTGGTTGATTCAGTGAATCACTACTTTCAGCTCATTGATGTCTCCCTGATCTGAGATAAAATAAAAAGAGAGTTTCTGATTTAAAGACTATTTTTTATGTGCCCTCATACCTAAATGTGGAGCAGGGGGCATTTGAGAACCTGGTCTGTAGCAACAGTGGTGAATCAGCTTCTTGAGTAAATCTATGCTGTGGAAGATAAGACTGATGTCTATTTATAAATCACAGTAGCTGTCTATACACATTAGCAAGAACCTTGTCAAGAATGAACAGAATTTAGTGCCCTTGCCACTTCTCTAACAATTTAGGATAGTGGTTTTACATACACTTTTTCATTTCTGAGGTTTTCTGTGTCATTTCATGTCTCACATCAGTCCTCTGCTGACTTAAAAAAAGAAGAAGAAAAAGGCTAGAGTTCTTTTTGTAGACATCACCACTGCCAAAGCTTTGTAGTTTACTGTCCCAGCAGGTTTTCAGGTCTGAAAGAGTAAAGATCATAGGATCCTAACTTTAGAGGTGGAAGGAATCTTCGAATTCTATGTAGTCCGACCACTTTATTATATGGATGATGAAACTGAAGCTGAGACAGGTTAAGTGACTTGACCCCAGGTCCTTTGACTCTAAATTCATAGCTTCCAAATGGGAGTAGATTGCCTTGTCCCAGTCACTGAGTTTGCAGCTTGTTTTTGTCACTGCAAAATACTTATTTTGACTCTTCAGTATTCATTTCCATAACTCTTAGGAATTCTCTTTTCCTTAGTTCTCAACTTCAAGTTTGGCAAACCTTTTAAAATATGATTTGGAGTAGTTATATAAAGGTCTTCTTGTGCTTGCCAATTGAAAACTCCATTTTGTTGTTTGGACAAAGTGGCTTACTTACTCTGAAGGAAAATAAATAATTTAGGGTAATAGAGCAGTCTAAAAATGCTTTGTAGTTTTTTAATTCATCTTTGCAATAGCCCTATGAGGTAATTAAGTGGCCAATGTTAGTCTCTTCCTTTCTGAAGCATTGAAGCACAATGGATCAATTTCTTAACAGTGATACAGTGAATTTAGTGCAAGAGCATTAGGTGTGCTGCTTCTGTTTTATTTACATTTACTAATAAAGGTCTCACACCTGGGATATTATAATGCTTTACAATTTCTCACTTATACTAGAGACTAAATATGCTTCTAACCCAAGGGTAGCTTTTGGAAAGTTTTGTGTAGGCTGCTACAATTCTTTTGCTACTTTGTATAGGCTGCTACAATTCTTTTGCTACTGTGTATAAGAAACAGAAGAAACCAGAAATAGTAGGATCTAAGATAAGAGATTTTGCTATTTCTTCTGTAAGCCAAGACCCTGAGTAGAAGGTTATAGAACATTTATCCTGTTACCTCTCTTTGCTCTGTTGTTAGTTTTTTAAAAATATTCTTGATTTTTTTTTTTTTTAGAATTTTGAGTTCCAAATTGTCTCCTTCCCTCCCCCCTTCACTGAGAAGGCAAGCAGTATGATATCAGTTATACATGTGAAATCATACAGAACATTTCCTTATTAGCCATATTGTCCAAAAAAAGCTTGAAAAATGAAAAAAGTGAGAAAACTGTCATTCAATTTGCACTCAGTTCATCAATTTGTTCATTTTTTATCATAAATCCTTTAGAATCGCTGTATTGATCAGAGTCTTTCACAGTTGATCATCGTTACAACATTGTGATGTGTTACTGTGTACAATGATCTGGTTCTTCTCACTTGGCTCTGCCTCAGTTCATATAGGTCTTCTCATGCTTGAAACCATCACTCTTGTTATATAGCACAATAGGTACTCTATCACAGTCATATTGTACTTTAGGTATTAAGATAATTTCTGCCATAAGGAATATAAATTAGAAATCAGAATTAATCTTTTTTGAGACTACCAAGAGTAGCCTTCTGAAACTTCAGTTGTGTTTATCTGAGAAACTAGGTATCTTTTCTTTTCCTGCCTAGCTCCTGATAATTGCCCTGCTCCAAGCGTGGAAGATGGGTATTCTTTGGCTTCCACACCAGCTACCACTTTGAAACTTCTGCATCTCTCTGGCCAGGGTTCTCTTATACAGGAGAGTGCCACTACGTAAGTAACAGGAAATTAATATTGATGGGGAAGCATGTGCATGAGGGCTAATGGTGAGAAAAGGTTAGCATCCTTTTACAAACCTAAAAAAGTTTAAGGTCTGCCTTCTCATCTGAGGGTATTGCTTGTGTTTGTATAAAACCAAAGATTGTACCTGCTGAAAAAAAAACAGGTACAAGGCTTCTCTTTATTTGGGGAAAGTCATATATCCAAAGTAGGTATTTCCTGTTTCTGTGTTCCTGTCTGAGCGCAGGCTTATATCTTGTCTTCTCCACAGCACAGGCTGAATAAGAAGTGATGTAGGTGATGGCGGATGGGAATCTTTTACTCATTTTCACCCTCATAAGAGTGCAGAGACACAGAGGAATGTTTGAAAACATCCACAGTGTTTTCCAATTCCTGAAAAAAACTTCATGTTCTTAGTTGATAAGTAGACGCTTTAGCAGTAATTTGTGCTTTTTAGATTCAGCAGCTTTGTCTAGGTGACTCACTCTCTCTTGCTGTTTGTTTATTACATCTTCTGAAATGTTTAAAATGGGGAAGACTTACCTTGCCCCAGAGTGTTCGTAGTGTTTGCTTCAGGTTAGGTTTTTGTGCTGTTAGGAAAGAAAAACTGTGATTGCTGCTGAAGTAACCTGTTATCTTTCTATGTGTAGGAGTTCTCCAGACCTTGTTGCTCCTTCACCAGAAGCTTTCCAACCTACCCCTTTTATTGTCCCTAGCAGTCCAACAGAGCAAGAAGAAGTAAAAGGTGAGAACTTTTATTGGTGTAATTTTTGTCCCAGAATAGTTTTAGACTAGAAGAAGCAATGAGAACCAATACAATGCTAGAGTTTTTAATTTCCTTGTAGCTGCTACAAGGCTGTGGTTCAGGCCATATAGACTAATTCATATTCATACCATAAGTCAGCAGATCTTTAAGCCAAGTTTTTTTGTCAGGCATTGGGGCTACACAGGTAAAAATGAAATATACTCTGCTCTCAAGTAACTTACATTTAATTCAGGGAGACAAGCACATTTATAAGTATGTACAAAATAAATTCATCCATCAGGGACATGGCCTGCTTGTGATGCTTCCTTCAGCTCTTTGCTTTTCTAGCACCCATCATATTTCTGATAGTCTGCATTACTAAACTAGAATTAAATAAGATTAAATTAAATTAGTACTGGATGAAAAACTTAGTTTTAAAAATAATTAAAATTTTAAAAACCTTAGTTTTAGAAATAATTAAAATTTAAATACATAAAAGAGAGCTAAACTTACCACCAGAAAGGTCCAATAGTTTGTTAGGGATATGTGAATATGTTGCATAAGAAGTCTTCTTTTTGACTTTTTTGGGATCTTAATACTGCTAGTTAGTATTGTCTGGTTTTGCAAAAGGATCATTCAGAGAAGATAGAAGAACTTCTTGATTAATATGTTACTATCCTTGAAGACTTAACAGTGACTGAATATTTTCATTCATTATGACTACAATCTTCCTCCTCAGTTTTTAAGGTCTTTTGCTAGGCTATGCTGTGCTATCCTGAATTTTCTTTATTTTTCTTTACTATCTGTCTTGTTTTACTATTTCCCATGAGCAAAAGCTTTTGTTTTTTTCTGTCTCATACTCTGTTTTTCATTTCCCTCTCTAAGCCCAACATCTTGCCAAGCTCCTACCCTTCTAGCATTCAAATTGTTCCTGAAATCTCACCACCTCCACAAGTTCTCTTCTGATAAATTAGAAGGTAGGATTTTCACCTTTCACCTTCTCCTTAGAATCATAGGATTTGAGAATGATAATAGTTAACGTTTCTACAGTACTTTAAGTTTTACCAAGTGCCCCACTTAATGAGTTAGTTCATTTATAAATGATCTCTTTTATTGTAGAGCTAGAAGGGACCTAAGAGATAATCTAGGCTAACCTCATTTTCATATGAGGACGCCAAAGCTCAGAAAGGTCAAGTGTTTACTTAGGCTCTTTCTCGGGTCCATTTCTCTCCATTTTAGCTTCAAACAACTCCCAGATCTGTGGTCCTCATCTGTCTCCTGAGCTGCCCTCTAGACGTTTCCACTGGATACCTCGTGTTCATCTCAAACAGATCTCATCTTTTTCTCCTAAACCCATTCGTTTAACTTCTCTATTTCATTGAGAGTGCCTTCATTCTAGTCATTGATTTACTAATATTTTCCTTGACTCATCACTCTCCCACTTCCATCCTCTATCAACTCATTTGCCAAATCTGATTGATTCTACCTTGACATCATTTCTCACGTCTATTCATTCTCTCTACCTAGGCAGCAGCAACCCTGATTTACTGATCATTGCCTTCATCACTTCATGCCTTGACTATTGTACTAGCCTTTAAAAATTTTTTTAAATTCAATTTCATTTTCAGTTCTGAATTCTTTCTCTTTTACCTCCACTCAATTTGTTGAGGAAGCAAGAAAAACGAAACTGTTGCAGATGTGTATGGTCAAGCAAAACAAATTCCTGCACTATCCATGTTATAAAAGCTTCGCTCTGTGCTCTGAGCCTGTCATCTTTCTTTCTGGAGGTAGTTTGCATGGTTCATCATTTGGAACTATGGTTGGTTCCATTGTCCTGATCGGAGTCCCTAAGTCTTTCAGAGTTGTTTGTCTCTGCCGCAATAGCCTTATAATTGATCTTCCTTCATCAGAACAGTTTTCCCTGTTCAATCTATCTTCCATATAGCCACTAAATCAATATTCCTAAGGCATAGGCCTGACCATGTAATTTCCCTGTTCAGTAAGCTTCAGTGGCTCCTTGTTGCTTCTAGAAAAAAATACAGATTCCTCTGTTTGGCATTTAAAATCCTTTCCAGATTGATTGCACAGTACTTCACTCACTGTTTATTTCAACCAAGTGGGCCTACATCTCATTCCTCATCTGCAACATTAAGTTTCAAGTCTCAAAAGCTTTTGCAGAGGCTGTCTCTCCCATTACTAGAAGACCTTCCTTCTTCACTGCCTTTTTGAACCCTAATTACTTTTATGGCTTATGGGCAATGCTGCCTCTTCTAAGAGGTCTGTCTTGATTCCTCCCATTATTCTGGCCCCAAAACCAAAATTACTTTGCGTTTCTTTTGTGTACATTTTGTGTTTATTCACCTTTGTACCTTTTGTTTTTCCCTAGTAGAATGTAAGCTCCGTGACAATTTCGTTTTTTCTTTGTAGCCACAAAGGTTAGCATGGTGCCTGGCCCGTAGTATGCTCTTTATAAATGCTTGTTGAATTCAGTTGTTGCTGAGATTTTGAGACCAGGTATCCTTATTTTAAATTCAGGGTTTGATTCCATGGTTCCCTCTGCAGGTGCTGGTGTTGTGCTTGTACATAATATAAAAAAAAATAACTTTTTGGGGGATACTGTGACAATTTGAGTGTAGGTAGGCTTTTTTTTAATAGTTAAACAGTGGTTGGATTTCTTTCCCTCTTAACTGACTGTTGTTTGTTGAAGAAATACTAGTAAAACATGATTAGTAGGTGCAGAGCCAAGATGGCAGAGTGGAAAGACGCATATACTCTAGCACTCCCCCCACAGCCCACAGAAGACCTGTAAAAATGACTCTCAGCAAAGTCCAGAGTAGCAGAAGCCACAGAACAACAGAGCAAAAGAGGTTTCCAGCAAAACGTAACCTGGAAGGTCGACAGGAATCTATCTCACCTGATGCTGAGCATAGTGGAGCACAGCCCTGGCCACGTGGCACCGAGAGGAACAGGACCTGAATAGACCTCCCTGCAAAGTTCTTAGCAGGGAGGGTTGCAGATACCTCAACCCACAAATGACAAAGAAGGCTCCAAAGGTCTGTGGGGGAGGGCTTGCCCCGTCTAATCTCTTGACAAAGGATTCAGAAGTCAAGTAACTGCCTGGGAAAATGCCCAAAAAAGGGGAAAAAAAATAAGAACATAGAAAAGGTTTCTTTCTTAATGAACAGGTGTTTCCTCCTATCTTTTTGGATGAGGAAGAAGAAGGCTTACTGTCACAGGAAGTTAAGACCCCTGCCTCCAGGGCCTTCAAAGTGAACTTAAACTGGGCTCAAGCAATGGAAGAGCTTGAAAAGTGAGTGAGCAGCTTGCTAAAGGAGAACCAAAAAATGCTAAGGAAAATGACACCTTTAAAAAGAGGCTAACTCAGTTGGAAAAAGAGGTCCAAAAAGCCAATGAGGAGAAGGAAGCATTAAAAAGCAGAATTAGCCAAATGGAGGAGAAGCTTCAAAAGCTCACAGAACAAAATAATTCTCTGAAAGAGAGAACTGAGTTCAGGGAAATGAATGACTGTGAGATAAACCAAGCAGTTAGAAAACAAAAAGAAAAGTTTGAAAAAATAGAAGATAATGTGAATCATTTCATTGGAAAAACAACTGACCTGGAAAACAGATCCAGGAGAAATAATTTAAAAATTATGGGACTACCTGAAAGCCATGATCAAAAAAAGAGCTTAGACATTATCTTCCATGAAATTATCAAGGAAAACTGCCCTGACATTCTAGAACTAGAGAGTAAAACAAATATTGAAAGAATCCACCAATCATGTCCTGAAAGAGACCCGAACAGGGAAACTCCTAGGACTATTGTGGCCAAATTCCCAGATCAAGGAGAAAGTAAAAGCATTTTGAGTATTGTGGAAATGCAATTAAGGTAACAGGATCTGGCAGCTTCAACATTAAGGTATCAAAGGGCTTGGAATAGGATATTCCAGAACTAGGATTTAAAACCAAGAGTCACCTACCCAGCAAAACTGAGTATAATACTTAAAGAGAATAAATGGTCATTCAGTGATAAAGAGGACTTTCAAGCATTCATGTTGAAAGGATCAGAACTGTATAGAAAATTTGACTTTCAGAATCAAGAGAAGCATGAAAAGGTAAACAGGAAAGAGGAATCATAAAAGACTTTCTAAAGCTGAAGTGTTTACATGGAAAGAAAATATTTATAACTCTTGAGCTTTTCCTCAGTATTTGGGTAGGTAGAGGGATTGTACATACACACACACACACATATAGACAGAGAATACAGGTTGTGTTGAATCAGAAGAGATGATATCCACAAAAAAATAAAATAAAAATTAAGGGATGAGGGAGGAAAATACTGGGAGGAGAAAGGGAGAAATGGAATGGGGCAGGCTATAACTCATAAAAGAGATAAGAAAAATCTTGTTCAATGGAGCAGAAAAGAGAGAAGGGGAGAGGAGAAAAGTGAAGCTTACTCTCCACATATGGCTGAAGGAGGGAATAACCTCATTGAATTTGATGTGAAAATCTATCCTATACTACTATACTAAAGTAGGGGGGAGGAGGTGACAAGTGGGGTGAGGAAAATGCTAGAAGGGAGGGCTAATGGGAGAAGGGAGTAACTAGAAATAAACACTTGGGAAGGGACAAAGTCAAATGAGGGGAAATAAATAAGGGGAGATACGGTAGGATAGAGGGCAATATAATTAGTATTATACAACATGATTATTATGGAAGTCTTTTGCAAAATGACATATGTTTAGTCTGTATTGAATTGCTTGCCTTCTCAGTGGGGATGGGTAGGGAGGGAATGAAGGGGGAATTCAAAGTATTAGAAACGAATGTTGAGAATTATTATTGCATATAACCGGGAAATAAGAAACACAGGGAATGGGGTATAGAAATTTGTCTTGCCCTACAAGAAAAGAGAGAAGATGGGGATAAGGGAAGGGTGGGTGGGGTGTGATAGAAGGGAGGGCTCATTGAGGGAAGGGGTAATCAGAATGGAAGGTATTAGGGGGTGGGGGGAGGGGAGAGATGGGGAGAAAAATTGGACATGTTACAAAGTGATGTAAAAGCAATTAGTATTAAAACAATTGACTGAATTAATTACTGAGACTAAATCAGAGACATCTTTAGTTTGGGGAAATGAGTTGTAGTCTAAGTCTCCTAGAGGCAGGTAACTTCGGGTAAAATTTGGCATTCATGGAAAAGTTAAGGTTTTAATGGTAAATTTGATTTTATGATTGCTATTTAAACAGGAACTAGAACAGGCACAGAAAGACATGTAAGCCACTTAAGACTTGCCTCAAAAGATGTTCCTTAGCCAATGTGAAATTATAGTCATATCTGAAACCTGGTTATTAGAACTTGCTATTTTAAGATGCTATAGGACTGTTAAGTGACTGTTCTTCTGAGTCTGACTCCCGGTATGGAAAGCAAGAAAGGCAATCTGAGCCTCCAATCCATGATGCCAGTAAGCCTGTGAGATGCTGGTATGAACTGCAACAGGTGATCTCATGGGAAGGGTGGGAGAGCGGCTGTTCAGCCTGGGCTGAGGTAGGATTCTCCTGACACAATTTCCCCACTGACACCTGGCTGCCTTTAAGCCTGACTGAATGCAAGTGGATAATCTAATCCTGCCTGGAACTGACATGAAGTTGGGGAGATATTGTATCCCTGCAATGTCCCTGCTCTTGGTGGCAATTTCCTATAGTCAAAAGGTTTGTAAGCTTAATACCAGATCTATTAAATTATTGCTTGTTGGTAGGGGAACATCCGAGGTTGTCTAAAATTAAGCTTTTAGGCAGAGGACTTTAGACCAACAGCAATAAGTTAGGGTCCTTTAATTCTTAGTAATCCTGTGGAGACAATCAGGTCAAGAGCTTGTGAAGTTAGCATATATAGTTATTATCTGTGTCTCGGTTAATGTTAAAAAAAAATTCATTTATGGTCTATATATTGTAATTGCTTTCAAAGAAATATCACCCAACCAAAAGTTGGAATTTTTTTTATATGAACTGTGTTAAAAATGAAAAATAAAATTAAAAAAATACGATTAGGTAAGTCTTGGGATTAAAAATAAAAAGATCAGTTGCTTTTAAAAAAAAGTCTTAGCGCCATTCCAAAGCTAGGTTAATAACAAGACAAAATTCTATGGTAGGCATTCTCGTTTAAAAATGTTTTTTAAAAAATTGTAAACTTAACCATCAGCAAATCAAATAAAAATAGAATTTACACAAACAAGAATTTTAAAAAAAATTTTGTACATTAAATCTTAGACTTTTGTTTTAACATTTTTTAAAATATCTTATTTCCCTATGCCTTTTTTTCTTTCTTTTGAGTATTTTTCATGATTTTGTTGTTGCTTTACTTTTTATTTATAACTATTTACGAGCTCATAGTATATATCTTGTTTTCATTTTTCTGTCTTCAATGAGCATTAGTTTATTTCCTCATATTTTTCTTTTCAATTCTCATAGTTAACATTTCTTATATCATAAGATAGTGGATAGAATCCTGGATTTGGGTTCAGATGTTACCTGAAGCACTTGCTGGCTGGATGATGATGATGGGCAGGTCACTTAGACTCCTTGAGTTTTGGTTTCTTCATAAAATTGTGATGATACTTGAGGTAACCACATAACGGGGTTGTTGGGAGGCTTAAATGAGTTAGAGTGTGAAGAACACAGTAGACTCGAAAGTGTTATGTAAAAATTTCAGTTGTTTTCATGGGGTAATTAGATTCCATCGTGTTCATATGCTGCAGTTTGTTCATCCATGCATCACTTGGTGGTTCTTTCCATTGTTTCGCTGTTTACAAATATTGCTACTACTTGGAATGTTTTTGTTTAGACAGGGCTTTCCCCGCCCTTTAATATCATTCTTAGCATATAGGCCTGGTTGAGGAATCACCGGGTCAGAGTATTGACAGTTTTTAGCTCTTGTTGTGTAATACCAAATGCTCTTCAGAAAGATTGCCATCATTCAGAGCCTGACAAGTGGAGTAAGCAAATGTTTTTTTTCTAGAGCCCCACCAAGATTTAATTGTATAGTTTAATTGTCTTTTGCAATTGAGTGTTTCAGTGGTCTTTCATTTGTTTTAATTTGCATTTTTCTTATTTTTTAAGAGTTTGAACAGTAATGTAGTTATTGATAATTTTAATCATTTCAAGTACTGCTTATTTCTGTTTTTTAACCAATTACCTATGGAAGTATGACTTAAATTTAGAAATGTTTGTGTATTTCTTTATAGCTCTTAGATTTAAGACTTTTATAATAATTGTTGACATTTCTGTAGTACTTTGCCTACAGTATTTATTACGGATATCTTCCCCATTTTACAGATGAGCTAAATGAGACTCTGCAGAGTTAAATGATTTATCCAAGGTCACATCGCTAGTGAACGTCAGATGTTTTGAATGTTTTGAATCCAGGTCTTCTTTTGGTTCCAGCTTTAATACCCTTTCCACTACATTATGCTGCTTATCTCATATGAGAACTGTCTACCATAAAGATGTTTCCCTTTTATTCTGAATGCATAGTCATAAATAAATCCTGGCCTGTCCACACTGCTGCTTCCTGTGTTGCGTGTGGTCAGGAGGTGACAGCGCTCTGGACGTCTTCACCTGCTGTTTGCATGTTTTTTATTGCCGCTTTACCCCATTTTCTGTTTGTCTGTGTCGTCACTTGTGTATAATTCACGGGAAAAGGTTGTGTCTGTGTGAGAACGGGGCTGGGATACACGGGATGTAGAATTGGATACATTTGTATACAGAAGTTGCGTAGAATTTGATAAATTCTATTTAATGACGATCAAGACAAAAAAAGACAATGTTCCGTAATGTACAGTGCGTGACAGTACTGTCACAAAGGCTACATTTCAGTTCCTGTTGTTTGGAGCACTAAGTTGAAATGCACGGGAAGGTCTTGGGGTTTGGGGCGTAGGAAAGACAAACAATTTCTCAAACTTCACATTTGTCTCCTGCCTGGGCCTTTATTTAAACGTGTTTCCCCTATTCTTGGAATATGCTTAGTACTCTATCTACTTTTCAGAATCTTGGTTTTCCTTTACATTTCATTTTAGGTGCTCCCTTTTCCGAAATTTTGTCAGAAAATTATTGGTACAGTGTTCTTGCCTTCCTTTATTGCTTCCTTTTACCCTCTCACCCCTCAACATACGTTCCTATTAAGTCTCTGGCTATGGACCCCTCTGAATCGCTATGAAGTGGGTAATGGTAGACTTTGTTTCAAAATTTGTGACATCTGTTACATGCTACTTGTCTGCTCAGTACTTGAAAAAGGACTGGTAAGAGATCTAATAGAATCCTCTCTAGATTTTATATTATATCATTTTTAAGAAAATTTAATTTTGGTTTCCAACATTCACTTTTATAAGATTTTGAGTTCTAAATTTTTGCCTCTCCTTTCTCCTCCTCCTTCCCCAAGATGGCAGGCAGTCTGATACAGGCTGTACTTGTAGAGTCATATTAAACATATTTCCACATTAGTGATGTTGTAAAGAATCTGAATCAAAGGTAATAATCATAAGAAAGAAAAAACAAAAAAAGAGAAAAAGAAGTATGGTTTGCTCTGCACTCAGACTCCATAGTTCTTTCTCTGGATGGTCGCATTTTCCATCATGAATCTTTTGGAGTTATCTTAGATCGGTTGTATTTTCAACAAACATTTCCTTAAGTGTTAAATTTTCTTCCCCTCCCTCCCTAGATGGCATGCAGTCTTATATGGGTTCTACACATACATTCTAATTAAACACATTTTCACATTAGTCATGTTGATAGGTGAGTTAAAATGGATGGCAGAAACCATGATAAAAACCAAACCAAAAAGATTTTATATTATTTTTTAAGAAAAGGGAAAAAAAAGACCTTCAAAAACTCTTTTACTTTTGGGACTCCTTTGTATTTTATTTCTTAAAATAAATTTTATTCATGCCTTTTGTCTTTATATCAGTCATTTCTGAAAATAGCCACCTCACCTTCCTTCTTCCAGATTAAATTCTCCCTTGTAAAAAAAGCAATTATGCAAAAACACCCAATAAAGTGACTGTATCTGGTACTGTATGTAACATTCTGCTTTGGCCTCTCTGGTGTGAGAAAGGAACTGTTTCCTTATATTTCCTTCAGTGCCAGTTTTCTTTCACTTAATCTGACTTATTTTATCTGATCTTTTAATTTTTGTTGTTGTAGTAATGTAGTTATTCTTTTGGTTCTGCTTATTTTTACTGTAAATTGATAGAAATCTGAGTTTCTCTGAATTCTCCTTGCCATTTCTTACTGTATATAATGTGCCAGTTATACGCATAAAACAGTTTTTTCACCCATTCCCCAATTAATGGACAATCATTTTACTTCTCAGCTTTGCTGTCACAAAGAGAGCTGCTATGAAGTTTTGTTGTATAGTGGATCTTCATTTATATCTTTGACTTCCTTTCAATGTATTTCTAATAGCAGTATGGCTGGGGCACAGGCTGTAAACAATGTCATTTTTTTTGGTGTGGCTTCAAACTGATGTGCAGGGCAGTTAGGTCACTTCGTAGTCCACAAATGATGTGTTTGTGTGCCTGTCTTCCATAGTCCTTCTTATAGTGACTCTTTGTCATCTTTTCCAGATTCTAGGGTGTGAGGTAAAACCTCAGAATTGTTTCATTTAATGTTTTTCTTTTTTTTTTTTTTAAATTTATTTATTTAACTTTTTACATTCATTTTCACAAATTTTTGGGTTCCAAATTTTCCCCCCTTTTATTCCCTCCCCCCACCCCAATACCCCAAGCAATCTAATTTTCCCTATCTCCAATCTGTCCTCTCTTCTGTCATCCCTCCCTTCTCTTGTCTCCATCTTCTCTTTTCTCCTGTAGGGCCAGATGACTTTCTATTCCTCATTAACTGTATGTCTTCTTTCCTAGTTGCAACAACAATACTAAACAGTTGTTCCTAAAACTTTGAGTTCCAAATTCTCCCCATCCCTCCCTCCCCACCCATTCCCTTTGGTACGGCAGGCAATTCATTATAGGCCATATCTGTGTAGTTTTGCAAATGACCTTCCTGATAGTCGTGTTGTGTAAGACTAACTGGATTACCATCCCTCCTAACCTGCCCCTCATTGTTTCTCTTCTGTCTTTTGATCCTGTCCCTCCCCAAGTGTTGACTTTCAATTGCTCCCTCCTCCCTTTGCCCTCCCTTCCATCATCCTCCCCCCCCCCCCCCCCCCGCAATATCTCCTTCTCCCCCGCTTTCTTATACTGTAAGATAGGTTTACATACCAAAATGAGTGTGCATTTCACTCCTTCGTTTAGTCAAATGTGATGAGGGTAAACTTCTTGTTTTTTTTTTTTTTCCCTCAGCTCTCTTCTTTTTCCCTCCACTAAAAAAATCTCCTGCTTGCCTCTTAAATGACATATAGTTACCCCCTTCCATTTCCCCCTCTTTCCTCTCACTACATTTCTCTCTCACCATTTACCTTAATTTCTTTTAAGGTATGGTCCCATCCTATTCAGTTCAATCTGTTCTCTCTGTGTCTGTATGTGTGGGCATGTGTGTATGTGTGTGTGTGTGTGGTCCCACCAACTACCCAGATACTGAAAAGTTTTAAGAGTTAGAAATATTGTCTTTCCCTGTATGAATGTAAACAGTTCACTTCTGGTAAGTCCCTTAATACTTCTCTTTGCTGTTTCCTTTTTCATGCTTCTTCTCATTCTTGTGTTAGAAAGTCAAATTTTCTTTTCAGCTCTGGTCTTTTCATTAAGAATGATTGAAAGTCCTCTGTTTCATTGAAAGACCATATTTTCCCTTGAAGTATTATACTCAGTTTAGCTGGGTAGGTGATTCTTGGTTTGAGTCCTAGTTCCTTTGCCTTCTGGAATATCCTATTCCACACCCTTCGATCCCTTAATGTAGAAGCTGCTAGATCTTGAGTTATCCTGATTATATTTCCACAGTACTGGAATTGTTTCTTTCTAGCTGCTTGCAAGATTTTTTCCTTGAGTTGGGAGTTCTGGAATTTGGCCACAATGTTCCTAGGAGTTTCTCTTTTTGGATCTCTTTCAGGTGGTGATCGATGGATTCTTTCAATACTTATTTTGCCCTCTGGTTCTAGAATGTCAGGGCAGTTTTCCTTGATAATTTCATGGAAGATGATGTCTAGGCTCTTTTTTTGATCATGAGTTTCAGGTAGTCCCATAATTTTTAAATTGTCTCTCCTGGATCTATTTTCCAGGTCAGTTGTTTTTCCCATGAGATATTTCACATTCTCTTCCATTTTTTCGTTCTTTTGGTTTTGTTTGGTGATTTCTTGGTTTCTCGTAAAGTCATTAGACTCCATCTGTTCCATTCTAATTTTGAGAGAACTATTAAATTCAGTGAGCTTTTGAGCCTCTTTTTCCATTTGGCTCATTCTGCTTTTGAAAGCATTCTTCTCCTCATTGGCTTTTTGAACCTCTTTTGCCAATTGAGTGAGCCTATTTTTCAACGTGTTAATTTCCTCAGCATTTTTTTGGGTCTCCTTTACCAAGGTATTAACCTGTTTTTCATACTTTTCTTGCATCTTTGTCATTTCTCTTCCCAGTCTTTCCTCCACCTGTCTAACTTGCTTTTCAAAATCCTTTTTAAGCTCTTCCAAGGCCTGAGCCCACCCACCATCCCCCTGGGGTGTCTGGGGTACTGAGGCCCCGCCCTCCACGTCTTTCCTTGATGGCAAGAATACATTCTCGTCCTCGCCCTCGCCATCAGATCTGAAGGTCGGGATCATTTGCACTTGTTGGAAAAAACTCTCTATAGTCTTATTTTTCTTCCCTTTTCTAGGCATTTTCCCAGCCAGTTACTTGGCTTCTGAGATTCCTTTCCACCTCCACCTGGATCCGCCCAGCTAGTGCTTTGCCTCTGAGATTCAAATGTGCTTTCTGCAGCAAGCTTTAGTTCTGGCGCAGGGGTGGGGGCAGGGCAGCCTCCCAAGCTTGGTCCCTCAGGGGCTTTCTGCAGAGACTTTCAGGAACGGAGCGGTGGGGGCGGGGTGGGGGGGCCGCCTCCTATGCTCAGCTCCCTCAGGTTGGAAAGACCTTCAGTATTGAAGATCCTACCTGCTGCTGGGGGATTCCTGAGTCCTGGGCTGCTGCCGCCTCAGCCGCCACCCACGCCTCTGCCTCTGCCGTTTCCTGCCCCTGTCTCTGCCGCTGCCGCTTCCTCCCGAGGGCACGGAGACGCTCCGCTCCCCTCCCCTAGCCCAGCCTTCTTTCTCACTGACCTGTAGCTTCTGTGGGCGAAGGGACTTTCCCGGCTGCCGGAGCTTCCCCTGGAGCTTCCCTCTCTGAAGCCTGCTTGGGTCAGCTTCTCTGGGGCCATGGCCAGGGCAGCGCTGGGGGTGGGGTCTGCTTTCCGGGGCGCGATGGACCCCGGGGACGGCTCTCCAGAGCTCAGTGGAACGGAAATCTCTTCCCCTATGTTTATGCACCCCCTGCCGTGATTCAGAATTTATGGGGATCTCTTTTTACCTCAATTCCATGGGTTGTGGGCTCGGAGCTCATAAATGTGGGTCCTTCTACTCCGCCATCTTGGCTCCGCCCCCTAATGTTTTTCTTAATATTGCTAATTTGGAGCATCTTTTCATGTGGTTATTTTTAAATTGCGGTTTTTCTTTTGAGGAATGTGTGTGTTGTCAGTTGCATATACATACATGTACATACACACATACATGTATATGTGTATGTATGTATATATTTGTATGAATGAAATGAGACTTTTCCTTGTAATATTTGATGCAAATATTTTCCCTACTTGACATTTTCCCCTTTATTCTTTAATTTTTGATTTAGTTCAGCAAAAGCCTTTTGTCTCTGCCTTTTGTTTCCTCCAACCTAAAATGTTCTCCTCCCAATTAAATAGATTACAAAAAAATAAATTCCTCAGTACATTTCTACATAGTACAGCAAAACAAATTCCCATGTTAACTGGATTCAAAAGATGTGCGTCTCCCTCCGTATCTCAAGTTCCTTACTTCTCAGTCATCATCATTCTTTTGGATTTGTGGTTTATCATTGTATTGATCAGAGTTCTGAAGTTCATCAAAGCTGCTCTTCTGTGTGATGTTTGTGTTGTCGTACGAATTATTCTGGTTATTTGCTTCATTATGCATTACAGAGGCAGTCCCAATCCCAATTTCATATGGCGTAATGATGCTTCATTCCATTTATATACCACAGTTTGTCTAGCCATTCCCCCATAGGAGGACAGCCCTGTTGGTTTTCAGTTTGGGCTGCCATGAACAGAGCTGCTATAAATATGTTTGTACCTGTAGAGATCCCTTTTCTCGTTCTTTGGATTTTTTGGGTATAGATCTATGTAGTGGTTGTTACAGCCAGATTGAAAGGTATTTGGAATTTGGTAATTTTCAGGACATAGTTCTGAATCGCCTTTTGTAATGATTGGATCGCATTCCCATTTCTGCTGTCCCGCAGTTTTTCTAGCATCTGTCATTTTTCTCTTTGAACTGTTCTGTTTGCCAGTCCAGGTATGGGGTGGGATCTTGGACTTGTTTTTATTTGCATTCCTCTAGTTATTTTGATTGTTGATAGCCTGAATTTCTTCCTCAGAAAACTGCCTATTATTATTATTATTTTTTTTTTTTACCATATATCAGTTAGCGAATGGCTGTTAGTGTATTCTAAATGTAAACCACTTTCTTAATTATTTTCTAAACGACACCTTTGTCAGGGACATTTGAAGCAAAGGTTCCCCCCATCACAAGTTTCCTGTTTTGCCTCATAACTTTTACTATATTCTATTTATTATTCAAAAAAATTTCAATTTTACATAATCAGAACTCCCCATTTAACCTTGTGTGATCCTGTTGCTTTTTAATTTATAAACTCTTATCCTTTCCATAGTTAGGAAAGGTAATTTTTTCCCTTGGTTCTTCCAATTTGTTTTTAAATACGACTTTCATATCTGTTAGGTACCCATTTGGAGCTTAATTTTGGTATAAGGTATGAAGTACTGATAAAAATCTAATTTTTGCCTGACTCCTGTCCAGTCCTACCAGAAGTTTTTGTCGAATAGCAAGGCCTTTCCCTAAACTGCTTGTGTTGTGTACCTAATCTGTTCCGCTGATCACCCTCTCTTTTTTTCCCACAATCAAATTAATTTGGTGATTACTGCTGTCACGTATAGTTGGAAATCTGGTGTTGCTCAGTCTACTTCCCTGCTTCTTCAGTTCTCCCCGCATCCCCCAATTTCTTTGAGATTCTTGGCCAATGTTTGCCTTAATAAGAATTTTGTTATTTTTTTCCAGTTTTATAAAATAATCCTTTGGTAGTTTGATATGGGCCTAAATAAGAGTTAATTTAGCTAATGTTGGCACTTTTATTATATTGGCTTAACCTACTCTTGTGCAGTTTGTGTGTGCGTGTCTATCTCCCTGTATGTGTATGTATCTTTTTCTTTTTTTGCCAATATATATATAGATCTGCCTTTACTTCTGCAGAGTGTTTTGTAGTTACGTTCACATAGTCAGTCAGTTCCTGGGGGAATCTTGGAAGATGCGCGCCCCAAATGTTGTACAGCTCCTGTAGTGATTTTGAATGGAATTTCTCTTTTTAGCCCTTCTCGCTGCTGTATTTTTTTTTAGGTAATAAAAAGAAATACTTATGATTTATATAGATTTATCTTATTTTTTCCAACTTTGCTGAAGTTATTAACTGTTACTTTCTTAGTTTACTCTCTGGGTTTTCTAAACATACCATTTTATCTTCAGAAATGATATTTTTGTTTTCTTTTTGCCTATGTTCATTCCCTCACGTTCTTTTTCTTGTCTTATTGCTACAGTTAGCATTACGTTAAATGATCTTGGTAATGGGTGTCCTTGCTTATCCCTAATCTTATTGGAAAGGCTTACTTTCCTCCCTTACGTATAATGATTACTCTTACATTTAGATAACTGCTATTTACTATATTAAAGAAAGATCACTTTATTCATTTATTCATTCGTTTCTAAAGTTTTCAGTAGAAATGAGTGTTGACTTCTGTCAAAAACCTTTTTAATTTCAACTGAGGTAATTGTATCGATTTTATTTCTTATATTATTGACATAGTTTAGTCTTTCTTATTTTAAATAGCTCCTGCATTCCTGGTTTACTCTCAGATTAGTCATATTGGTCTTTCTGATATGTTGTGCTTTACTTATATTTTAATTTTAAAAGTTTTTTTATCCATATTTTTGGGGATTTTTAGTTGGCATTTTTCTTTCTCTGCTTCATCTCTCTCTCATTTTGGTATCAAGACCATGTCTGAGTCATCAAGGTTGGATTCTTTTCTTATTATGATCAGTTTTTATGATGTTGGAGTTAATAATTTTTAACGTTTGGTGGAATTCACTTGAGAATCTTTACAGAGGACTTTTCCTTTGGGAGTTCGTATTTCAGATATTGTATTACTTAACAAATAATCTGGGTATTTTGTATTTTTGTAAGCATTCATTGATTTTCTCTGAGTTGGACATTTTGCTAACAAATAATTGAACAAAAGTTTTTAATTTATTTCTTCTTGAGTTGTAAGTTTTTTTCATTATTGATAGGAACAGTTTGATTTCTCTCTATCTTTTAATTAGGTTAGCTAACTATTTTTTAGGGTTTTTTGGAGGACTCCTAATTTTAATTATCAATTCAGTGGCCTTTTTGCTTTCAACTTTATTAATGTCTTTAATTTTCAGAATTCCTGCATTGTCATTTAGCTGGGGATTTTTGGTTTGTGTTTGAAAATTTTTAAATGGCATGCTCACATCATTGACTTGATCTTCCTTTTGTTGATAGAATTGTTTAGAGATACAAATTTTCCCCTCAGAACTGCTATTACTGCTTCCTATAAATGTGTGTATTTGTCATTTCATTTGATAAAGTTTTCTATCACTTTTATAATTTGTTCTTTGACCTACCGGTTCTTTAAAATTATTTTATTTAAATGCTTTCTTTAAGGGACCTATATTGAATATAACTTTTACTGATGTCTGTAAATTATCTTTTTAGTTTTTCTGCATTGTTGTTGAGAATTTTTATGCTCCATGGTCAATTTTGGGAAAGGTCTTATATGCAGTTTAGAAGTGTGTAAATGCATTTCTGTTCCAATTCGGTAATTGCCAGAGACTTGTAATTTCTAATTTTCTAAAGTTCTCTTCATGTCTGTGAAACATTCCTCTTTCCATTCTCCTCTGGTTTTTTAAAAAAGGATATAACTTTTTATATTTAGGGTTCCTATTCTGTTTGAGATTATATCAGCATATGGTATAAAATGTTGTTCTAAACCTAATTTTTGCCAAATTGTTTTGTGGTTTCCCCAGGACTTCTTGTCAGATAGGGAGTCCTTTATCTAGCAACTGATTCATGTTCTTGAATTTATCAGAAACACCTGGCTACTGTTTTCAGTTGCTTCCTGATCCTGCTTATATATTAATATTCTGTTTCTTAGCCAGTACCAAATGTTTTGATGATTATTGCTTCATAATACAGTTTGAGGTCTGGTAAATGCAGTGGCTTCTGTATTTGCTTTAAAACATCATTTCCCTAAAAGTCTTCTAAAAATGTATTGGGCTACTTCAGGATCTTCTGGGCTTCCCCCTCACTATGGGTTTTCAAGTGAAAACTGGATGATCATTTGAGGATATTGTGAGAATTCTGTAGAGGTATGGACTGGACTAGGTACCCTCTGGGTTCCCTTCCAACCCTGAATTTCTGTCACTACTGTCGTTTTATTTTTGACAGCTGGTAGAGAACCTTATACATACAAGTTACTTAAATGCTTATTGGTTTGAATCTAGGGTGACTAGCATTTCATTGGGAAATTGGTTTAGCAATGGTAGATTTTGAGAAGGACGTGTAATTGGATTAACCTTTTGTAAGGTTCTAGAGCAGTTCAGGTTAGGCAGCAACTAGAATAAGTAATGGCCTTTTCTTGAAGAAGACTGATTATGGAGAAGAGGAGGCTAGAGTGAAGTGAATATTTATTTAAATTAATATCCAAAGTGATTGCTCAAGTCTACTTCAGTTCTCTTTTTGGCATCATCCTACACACAAGGGCAGAGTGGCCTCTCTTCTTTGTAACGTGCTGTGCGCATCCCAGTGACCTGGAGAGCTGGCCGGTGCTACTCGAGCACCAGCCGGCACACGGCTGTGGTGTGATGTTCGTTTTTGTGTCTGTGTTTCTTCTGTCGTAACTGGTCTCAGTAGATGGTCCGCAGTGTCCACTTGGAAGAATGGTGAACTCACTTGCCATTCTTCAAAATGTTTGGCAGGTCAAGTAGCTGTACAAACAGGATACTAGTAAGAGGTACTTTCTTAGGCAGAATACTGCTCCAAACCGCCTTCATTCAAATTCATTTAATTACTTGCTCAGGGGAGCAGTTTGCTTTGAATTAGTACTAATTTAGTTTTCATCTAAATTTTTTTTAGGAATATATGTTTTTTTGGAGCAAATTCCAGTCATTTCCCCTCTAACTTGTTTTGTTTGTTCTTACAGTACAAATAATAAATACTGCACTGTCTGAGCTCCATGAAATTTGGGCACAAGCAGTGTTTTAAGTTTTTCTTTGATATGCTTTGAGGAGGGGAAGAGTCTTGTGGCACACAGCCTATTAATAGCAGGAGCAGCTCCTGTCTTAAAGTGGAGGTGGCATAAGAATTACATTGGTTGGTGACTGACTCTTTTGCAATATGTTTTCCATTTTAAAAATCAGATGAGCCAATGGACATGTCAGTAATGCCTGAGGAGGAAGGAGATATTCTAAAGAACTCCCTGGAAGAAGAAGCCATGGAGGTAGAAAATCCTCCTCCTGAACAGACTGTGCTCCCTCAGACCTCAACACCGATATCCCAGAGCACACCCCTCTTCACTTCTGAGCCGCTTCCTGTCCCATCACAACCTGACTTTTCTCATGTAAGTATTTCCAGGGGTGCTCACTCCCATTTATTTCGCCATGTAAGTCTTCTTCCGATTATCATGCTGTCTCGTGGTTGGGAAGGGACTGGGGTAAATAAGATATGTACATATACTACAGGAATATTTTCACACAGATAAACACAAACAGTCCAATAGCTTAATTGGTGCAACTTTTAAATTTTAATGCTTTAAATCATGAAATACAAAAATGAAGGTTTTCAGTTTAATCTAAGGGACTCTGAATCTGTTCAGTCTAAGTGCTTATTCTCTCACAACTCGACGGAAGAGTTATTTTGGTGTTGCTAGGAGAACCTCTGCTCTTGATATTTTGATATTTCATGCATTTTCGTTTGCATCTGCAGTCAAGAAATGGCAAGAATGGGACAGCACATAAAGAAATTCTAGCTCTAAGAAATTTTATGAAGATGTGTATTTTATTAAAAGGACTTCATCTTGTGCAGACTAACAGTGGAAAATTGAAAGCACAAAACTACATAGACACAGAGTGAATTCTTTAATTAAAATACATACATATATATGTATTTTTTAGTATCTGCAGAATGTATTTTGTTACCAATTAAAAGGCCAAACTTTTTTTTTTGCCTCTTATTAACATGTTTATGTAGCTCAGACTACCGAATCAAAATCACCTGAATTCTGATTATAAAAGATAGCTGTAAAGAAGTGAAATTAAGATAAGTTACTTTACAATGCTTTTTACAAATGAGCTTTGTGAATTATAATGTACTGTAGGAAGAGCATATTATTAACAGCTATACTCCTGATTCTCTTTGGGAGATGGTGAAAGTTTTTGTTAATATACATAATGATTTTGGCACATTATTTGTGATTAATACACATATTAATTTATTGACAAGTTGAAGTAAAATGTTAGTTGGATGTCTTTTCAACTGTGTCTAATAAATGCTTATTGGACTGTTTCTTAAGGGCAGTCTGGTACTGTTTTTTGTGAATTTGAATCTTGACTGGTCTGGATTGAAGTTGACCCTGGATGTTGACCTACATAGATTTAATCCTGGATATTCTTTTGCAATCCACAATTATTCCTCATCCACAGTCTTCCCGAAGTTCAACTAAAGTATGTGCTGTAGTACTGATGTTGCCCCTGTGGGATCATGAGGAGCAAAAATGACCAAGGGATGGAATAGCCTTCCCTGACCAGCACTTGTTATGACATCCAGAACTCACCAGATTCTGCTCTGTTTGAAGTGCTGTTGCTAATTTAGAAATTAATGATTTTAATGACTAG
Source organism: Bettongia penicillata ogilbyi (assembly GCA_023548195.1). Classification (NCBI taxonomy): domain Eukaryota; kingdom Metazoa; phylum Chordata; class Mammalia; order Diprotodontia; family Potoroidae; genus Bettongia; species Bettongia penicillata. The sequence continues at coordinate 5,521,702 of JAJHZJ010000447.1, read as the reverse complement.
ATTCTCATTGCAGGAATTTTATATGCTAAACTCATTAACATTTACTTTGCTGAAATTTAAAAGGAATTTAGTTTTTAATTCAGTGTCTCTTTTTGCATGGTCCTTATTTTTATTAGAAGTTTTGTTTGCTTCATAAGCCATATCCTTGAGCTGTGTTGTCATCTTAGAGCAGTATGTTATAGCTTCCACTTAATAGAATTTCATTGGAATTCCTTTGTAACTTTATTACATTGTTTTTTTTTCCCAGTCCAGTTATTAGTGTTAAAATGGGGTATGTTCCTATATTTGTTCTTTTATAAAGTTGTGAGATTTTATTTTGGAGAGTATGAGGCATGTTTTGACTAGGTGGTGGCAGATAAAGAATGTATTTTTTTTATTAAATTATTTTATTTGTTTTCAGTGTTCTACAATCACTTCCATATATCTTAGGTTTTTTTCCCCTCGCTCCCCCTCTTTTCCCCCTCCCTCCCATACAATTCTATATAGGTTCTACGTATACATTCCTATTAAACACATTTTCAAAAGGAATGTATTTTAAAAGTAGTTGTTAAAAGTGTCTGTCTAAAGGGGCATCTGGGTGGTGAAGTGGATAGAGCACTGGCCCTGGAATCAGGAGGACCTGAGTTCAAATGTGGCTTCAGACACTTACTAGCTGTGTGACCCTGGGCAAGTCACTTGACCCAGATTGCCTCGCAAAAAAAAGGGGGGAGAAAAAAAAGGGTTTGTCCACGCTCAGATATGTGACCATTATAGTCAGGTCCCAATTAGTGCAAATAATGAAATTCCAGTTTGCATTTGTGCTATTCAAAGCTACATTTATGTCAACTCTGATTATTTATTCTAGCCCAGTGGAAATATGCAGTGCATATTCAAATAATGCAAACACTTTAGCGGATTTATTATTCATAGTATTTAGGACTTAGCTGTATATTTCCCAAAAGAGCAAAGAAAAAATTCAAGGCGCTGAAATATAGACTGATATTGTATGTATGGACTGTCTTGTAATCTTATTTGATTCCTAGTTAGATGTTATAATTTTAAAAGTATAGCACATTCATATCTCACCTGCTTGGCATACAACCTTTCAGAATTCAAATTCAGAATGGCATAGCAAAAGAAAAATCTTTTAGAATTGACATCTGTCCTAGATTTGATTTTTAATTAGTGTAACGACATTCATCAACTGCCATAATACTGGGAAGCAAGATGGTTACATTGCTCATTTGTGAAAGAATGAAAACTTGGAAAAGTATATGTTAACTGAACTGTTTACTCTATGTTTAAGTAGTCATGTATTTTCTGTGTTTTACAATCTCTGCTCTTCCTAAGACAGAGAGTCTTAGTAAAATTTACACAAGTGTGTGCTGATTTCTTCGTCACCATTATTTTTAAAGTGCCCGTTTAGCTGTATGATACTGTATTGGAACTCTAAACATATGTAGTCAAATATTTAAATGTTTTTCCTTTCTTCAAAGGAAGAAGTCTGTTATCTTTAAAAATATCTTATATACATTCTGTTTTACTCATGTCTGTGATTTGGCAAGAAGAACTGGAGGAGGAAGTAGCTTTTTGTTTTGAGAAAAAGATTGATATAAAAATCTGGGATTTTTTTCTAAACACACCTTTTTTAACCTTGTGATCTTGGGCAAAGTGCTTATAAACTCAGTTATTTGGTTTCTAGTTTGAATAAAAAGAGATGTAGATTTCTGATGTGAATTATAGGTGAACAAAACAATTTGAATGTGAAGAAAAAGTGTTTATTACCTTTTCTTCCCTTAGGACATTTTTATTCCATCTCCAAGTTTGGAGGAGGGATCAAGTGATGAAAAGAACACTGAAGATAGATGCAATTCCTCTTTCACAGTGGAGTGCTCTAAGACCTCACAGACTGAGGATGTTGGGCAACCACTGATGGGAGAATCCTGTAAGCTGATGCTTTCTGCAAGTGATTGTAGCCAGTCTACAAAGATGGAGAGTTTGACCTCTCAGCAGATTGAGGAAGATGGTACAAGCATGCAGACTGAAGATACGCAACCTCTGTCTCCAACTCTGGGATCTAAAGTTTGTCCTACAGAAGATGCTAGTATACTGGTGAACCAAACAAAAGACAGTCAAGAAGAGCTGAGTGAAAACTGTGAAGAGACAGAAGATGATATAAAAACTGCAAATGAAGTGGTCATCTCAGCCACTGAATGCAAAATCAGAGAAGAGGTGGAGCATGTTTGTGTTGATTTCACATGTGATGCAGGAAGCCAAGTACTTCTTTCCGAGGATCTTTCGTCTGAGGCTGTTCCGTCTGAGGCTGTTCCGTCTGAGGTTCTTCCATCTGAGGTTCTTCCGTCTGAGGCTGTTCCGTCTGAGGCCCACTTAAATGCAGTAGATCAGGAGGTCTCTATGGAGGCTAAAGAATATCACACAGAGGAGAGGTCTTCAATTTCTGACGTTGAAGAAATTCCTGAAACCCCTTGTGAAAGTCAAGAGGAGGGGCAGAAAGAAGAGAAAGAAAACAGGGAGAGTAGCCCACTCCATCCCTCTCTGATTCAGAGTCAGTCACCAGGATTATGCCTCCAAGAGAAAATCCCAGATCAAGAGTACCAAGGAGTGATTGAAGTTAATACTGGTGTCAGTGGTGGTGATTCTCCAAAAATGCAAATGCATGATGAAGAACTGGAACAGAAGGACCCAGAGGCTTGGGGGGAGGCCACCTCAAAAGGCTGTGGTGTCATTGTAGAAGAGAAAGCCACAAAAGGTGAGTCCCCAGCTGATATTCCCTCTCAACCTGTTGTGGGAGAAGAGGCCCACGAAGATACTCATTCTTGTGTGGACGTTGATCCAGGAATAGAACTGTGTGCTAAGAACAGTCCTGATGCTAAGGGAGAGAAGAGCCAAGAATCTGACGGGGATCTGGAATCACTTACTGAGAAGGAGAACCCTCAGCACTCTCCAGTGACTTTAGAAAGAGTAGATGATACACTGGGAACTGAACAGGAGAAGCAGCAGCCACAATCTCCAGGGAAAGCAGACAATTTGTTAATAAAACATTCTCAGATGGATACCGTAGAGGAATCAGGCAGTGAAGGAAAGACTCAGCAGCTCGAGAAAGCCGCTGACCATAGTCTTCAGAGCCCCTGTGAAAGCTCCAGTGGTGAGTGCAATTCGTAGATATGAATGGGAACTGTTTCACTTGTTCAGCTGACAGGTTGAGAAGCTTAACCAAAATTGATTTTTGAGAGGTGGGCTGAAGGTTATTATTGGAGCTAAATGCTAAAGTGGAGCGGATATTAATAAACAGGGAGTAACAATTAGCCAGTTCTCAAAAATAATCATTTTTTCTAATCAGAGGTCATCTTTACTGACTATAATTCTGGCTGCCTTATAGTCATAAAGGTTCTTGAATTTCACAAATATATGTAAATTGTACTTACCTTGGTTTTTTTTTAGGGGGAGAAATTGTGGGAGTGGGGTAGGGAGCACAGCTATATATAGTATTTTCAGTTGAGTCATCTAGAAATAAGTATTCACTTAATTATTCATAGAACTACAAATAGGTCCCTAATTAAATAATTTGCTAATACTTGTTTTCCCTTCAAGAGTATTAGACTAAGTTTCTAAGTATGATTTAGCATATATATATAAAATAAATTTCCCTACCCAATTGAGTGTGTGTTATTCTCTCCTTAAGCCAGATCCCATGAGAGTAAGGCTCGCTTAGTCCTTTTCATTTCCCCCTTCTTCTCCTTCATTGTAAAAGCTCTTTCTTGCCTCTTGTATGTGAGATGATTTGCTACATTCTGCCTCTCCCTTTCTCTTTCTCCCAGTACATTCCTCTCAACAGTAAATTTTATTTTTTAGATATTTTCCATAATCAGCTCACCCTGTGCCCTCAGTCTCTCTGTCTCTCTCTCTTCCTCTATATCTATCTATCTTCTCTATCTGTCTGTTTATCCATCCACACCCATCCACACCTACAGATGTACACACACATACATACACATATGTACCTACGTACATACACACACATATATTACACACACACACACATACACATACATATAAATTCTCTCTACCTACTCTGCTACTGAAATAGGTCCCATGAATTACAAATATCATTTTTCCATGTAGGAATGTGAGCAGTTCAACTTCAATGAGTTCCTTAAAGCTTCTCTTTTCTGTTTACATTTTCATGTTTCTCTTGATTCTTGTATTTGAAAGTCAAATTTTCTATTCAGCTCTGGTCTTTTCAGCAAGAATACAATGCTTGGAAGTCCTTTATTTCATTGAAATTCCATTTTTTTCCCTGAAGTATTGCACTCACTTTTGCTGGGTAGGTGATTCTTGGTTTTAGTCCTCTGTAATATCATATTCCAAGCTCTCTGATCCGTACTAAGGGATTAGAAGCTGCTAAATCCTGTGTTCTCCTGATTGTATTTCCATAATGCTTGAATTGTTTCTTTCTGGCTGCTTGTAATATTTTCTCCTTGACCTGGGAACTCTGGAACTTGGCTACAATATTCCTAGGAGTTTTCCTTTTGGGGTCTCTTTCAGGAGGTGATCAGTGAATTCTTTCTATTTCTATTTTACCTTCTGGTTCTAGAATATCAGGGCAGTTTTCTTTGATAATTTCTTGAAGGATGATGTCAAGTCTCTTTTTTTTTGATCATGGTTTTCAGGTAGACCAATAATTTTTAAATTATCTCTCCTGGATCTGTTTTCCAGGTCAGTTTTGTTTTTCCAATCACATATTTCACATTGTTTTCTATTTTTTCATCCTTTTGGTTTTGTTTTATAATTTCTTGGTTTGTTATAAAGTCATTAGCTTCCATCTCCATTCTAATTTTTTTTTTAAATTTTATTTTTCATTTTTAACACAGTTTATAACAGATAAAACAATTCAAAATTTTGGTCAGGTGATACTTTTTTTTTAAACATTAACCGACTGAGACACGAATAATATTTATGTTGTTAACTTCACAAGCTCTTGACCTAATTGTCTCCACAGTATTACTGAGAATTAAAGGACCCTAACTTATTGTTATTGGTCTAAAGTCCTATGCCTAATAGATTAATTGTAGACCCCACTTGTCACCTTCTCCCTACTTTCCTGTGGTGTGATATAAATTTTCATATCAAATTTAGTGAGCATGTTATTCCCTCCTTCAGCCACATGTAGAGAGAGTAGCTTCATTTTTCCCCTCCCCCTTCTCCCTTTTCTCCTCCATTGAACAAGATTTTTCTTACCTCTTTTATGAGTTATAGCCTGCCCTGTTCCATTTCTCTGTTTCTCTTCCCGCTATTTTCCTCCACCCTTTAGTTTTTATTTTATTTTATTTTTTTTGTGTGAATATCATCTCTTCTGATTCAACACACCCTGTACTCTGTGTGTGTGCGTGTGTGTGTGTGTGTGTGTGTGTGTGTACAATCTCTCCATCTACACAAATACTGAGAAAAGATTCAAGAGTTATAAATATAGTGAACATGTGGTAAACAGTTCAGCTTTAGAGAGTCTTCTGTGATTTTCTTTCTATTTACCTTTTCATGCTTCTCTTGATTCTTGTCTTGGGAAGTCAGATTTTCCATACAGATCTGGTCTTTTCCTCAATATGAATGCTTGAAAGTCCTCTTTATCACTGAATGACCATTTATTCTCTTGAAGTATTATACTCAGTTTTGCTGGGTGGGTGATTCTTGATTTTAATCCCAGTTCCTTTGACCTCTGGAATATCCCATTCCAAGCCCTTTGATCCCTTAATGTTGAAGCTGCCAGATCCTGTGTTATCCTGATTGTATTTCCACAGTACTCAAATGGTTTCTTTCTAGCTGCTTGTAGTATTTTCTCCTTGGTCTGGGAACTCTGAAATTTGGCCGCAACATTTCTAGGAGTTTCTCTCTTTGGGTCTCTTTCAGGAGGTGATGAGTAGATTCTTTCAATATTTGTTTTACTCTGTGGTTCTAGAATCTCAGGACAATTTTCCTTGATAATTTCATGGAGGATGACGTCTAGGCCCTTTTTTGATCATGGCTTTCGGGTAGTCCCATAATTTTTAAATTGTTTCTCCTGGATCTGTTTTCCAGGTCAGTTGTTTTTCCAGTGAGATGTTTCACATTATCTTCTATTTTTTCAAATTTTTGGTTTTGTTTACAATTGCTTGGTTTATCTCATAGTCATTCATTTCCCTGAACTCAATTCTCTCTTTCAATGAATTGTTTTATTCAGTGAGCTTTTGAACCGTCTCCTTCGTTTGGCTAATTCTGCTTTTTAAAACCTCCATCTTCTTATTGGCTTTTTGGACCTCTTTTTCCAATTGAGTTAGCCTCTTTTTAAAGCTGTTATTTTCCTCAGAATTTTTTTTTTTTGGTTCTTCTTTAGTAAGCTGCTAACTTGTTTTTTAAGGGCTTCCATTGCCTGAGTCCAGTTTAAGTTCCCTTTGGAGACCCTGGAGGCAGAGGCCTTGACCTCCTCTGACAAATGCCTTGTTCTTCTTCATCTGAAAGGGTGGGAGGAGACACCTGTTCCCCAAGGAAGTAACCTTATATAGTCTTATTTTTTTCCCTTTTTGGGGCATTTTCCCAGCCAGTTAGTTGACTTCTGAGTTTCCTCTCTTCACAACCACCTTGCTTCCAGTTCTGTCAAGCCAGCCCTAGGGGCTGAGATTCAGATGATCTGCTCCAAACCCTCAGGGGCTTTAGGCAGGGACAGGGCTGCTATTCAGTGTGAGATTAAGATCAGCTGCTCAAGTTGGGGCAGGGCTGCCACACAGGGCTCAGTTCCTTGAGGGGGTTTATGATGAGACCTTCAACAATGGATGGGGGCTACTGCCTGCTTTGGGAGTCCTGTCCACTGCTGCCTCTACTGCTGCCACCTGAGGAGGCCCAAGTTATAGCCAGCTGAAGAGACCCTCTCACTGACCTTTGTCGCCTGTGGGTTGAGGGATCTGCACTACTGCTGGAGATTCTGTCCCTGAAGCCTGCTTGGATCTGCTCCTCTTGGTGTCACGTGGTCCAGGCTGGGCTGGGCTCTCCTCCAGGTCTGGTGGGACAGACCTTTCCCGCCAGTCTTTCAGGTCACTCTGGGCTAGAACTCTCCTCCACACCGTTATTCTGTGGCTTCTGCTGCTCTAGCATTTGTTGAGAGTTCTTCTTTACAGGTATTTTATAGGCTGTGGGGTAAGAGCTAGTGTATGTGCATCTTTCTACTCCTCCATCTTGGCTCGAGTATCCTCCATTCTAATTTTTAAAGAAATATTTTCTTCGGCAAACTTTTGGACCTCCTTTTCCATTTGGCCAGTTCTGCTTTTTAAGGTAGTCTTCTCCTCATTGGCTTTTTGGACCTCTTTTGCCATTTGGGTTAGTCTGTTTTTAAAAAGTATTATTTTTTTGGGTCTCCTTTAGTAGGCTGTTGATTTGTTTTTCATGATTTTCTTGCGTCACTCTCATTTCTCTTCCTAATTTTTCTTTTACTTCTCCTACTTGATTTTCAAAATCCTTTTTGAGCTCTTCCACGTCCTGAGTCCATTGCATTTTTTTTTATAACTTTTGGATTTAGAAGCCTTGACTTCTTCCTCTGATGTCTATCTTTCTCATCTGAAAGGATGGAAGAAAATACCTTTTCACCAAGAAAGTAACCTTCTGTAGTCTAATTTTTTTCCCCCTTTTTGGTCATTTTCCCAGCCAATTACTTGACTTTTGAGCTCTTTGTTAAGTGGAGGATATACTGTCCCAGGTTTTATAGGTTTTGTGTAGCAGCTGTTTTCTGAGATCTCTAGGCACCCATAAGTTTTCAGTTCCTCCAAAGTGGTATAATCAAGGAGAGGTGTTTAGTCCTCCCCTGACCTGTGCTCTGGTCTGTGAGCAACCACAAGCACTCTTTTCTGCCCTGAAACTGTGAGTAGGATTCCCTCTCCACAGCCACCACCAGCTCTGCCACCTCAGTGCTCTTTCTCACCCCAGTGCTCCTCCTCACCCTAGGACCACCGGTCATGATTGAGACTCAGATCAGCACTCAGTTCCCCCACTGTGTGTAGGCTGAGAACTCCAGAAGCGCCACTTGTGCAGCAGTGGTTGCTGCTGCCCTGGGAACTGGGGTTAGACCGTGCTCTCCTCTCACCCAGGTGAGAGAACTTTTTCACCGACCTTTGAAGCTGTCTTTGGCGTTTTTGGGTTGAGAAATATAGAAATCAGAGCAGTTGCCAGTGCCCTCAGGCCTTTTCCAGTCCGTCTGTGCTGGCAGTTGGGTTTCATTCCATTTTGAGCCCAGTGCAATAGATCCTTCGTGTTGGCCTTCCAGGTTGTCTTGGGCTGGAAATAGTTTTACTCTTTCATTTTATGGCTTCTGCTGCTCTAGAATTTGGTTAGAGTTAATTTTTACAGGTATTTTAAGGGGTTTGGGAAAAGAGCTTGAGCATGTCCCTGCTTCTGTTCTGCCACCTTGGCTCTGCCCAAGTGTTTATCTTTTCCTTTTTCACTAAAAGATCATCTGTTAAGGCATAGAAGGGGTTGCAGTTTGTGAGGATGGATGGAATATCCTTCCCAATAAAATCATGGATCCTTGAGGTATAAAGATCATTGCAGTGCTATGTGAGAGAGTGTAATTAGAAAAATAATATATGTATTTTTTAATTAATTAATTAATTTATTTAACTTTTTACATTCATTTTCACAAAATTTTGGGTTCTAAATTTTCTCCCCTTTTATCCCCTCCCCCCACCCCAATACCCCAAGCAATCTAATTTTCCCTGTCTCCAATCTGCCCTCTCTTCTGTCATTCCTCCCTTCTCTTGTCTCCATCTTCTCTTTTCTCCTATAGGGCCAGATGACTTTCTATTCCTCATTAACTGTATGTCTTCTTTCCTAGTTGCAACAACAATACTAAACAGTTGTTCCTAAAACTTTGAGTTCCAAATTCTCCCCATCCCTCCCTCCCCACCCATTCCCTTTGGGAAGGCAGGCAATTCAATATAAGCCATATCTGTGAAGTTTTGCAAATGACCTCCCTGATAGTCGTGTTGTGTAAGACTAACTGAATTGCCCTCCATCCTACCCTGCCCCTCATTGTTTCTCTTCTGTCTTTTGATCCTGTCCCTCCCCAAGTGTTGACTTCAAATTGCTCCCTCCTCCCTTTGCCCTCCCTTCCATCATTCCCCCCCCTTGCTTATCTCCTCCCCCACTTTCCTATACTGTAAGATAGGTTTTCATACCAAAATGAGTGTGCATTTCACTCCTTCGTTTAGTCAAATGTGATGAGGGTAAACCTTGTTTTGTTTTTTTTTTTTCTCAGCTCTCCTCTTTTTCCCTCCACTAAAAAGTCTCCTACTTGCCTCTTAAATGACATATAATTACCCCATTCCATTTCACCCTCTTTCCTCCCACTACATTTCTCTCTCACCATTTACCTTAATTTCTTTTAAGATATGGTCCCATCCTATTCAATTCACTCTCTGCTCTCTGTCTCTGTATGGGTGTGCATGTGTGTATGTGTGTGTGCGTGCATGCATGTACATGTGTGTTTATGGACCCACCAACTACGCAGATACTGAAAAGTTTTAAGAGTTACAAATATTGTCTTTGCATGTAGGAATGTAAACAGTTTACTTCTGGTAAGTCCCTTAAGACTTCTCTTTGCTGTTTCCTTTTTCATGCTTCTTCTCATTCTTGTGTTTGAAAGTCAAATTTTCTTTTCAGCTCTGGTCTTTTCATCAAGAATGATTGAAAGTCCTCTGTTTCATTGAAAAACCATATTTTCCCCTGAAGTATTATACTCAGTTTAGCTGGGTAGGTGATTCTTGGTTTGAGTCCTAGTTCCTTTGCCTTCTGGAATATCCTATTCCACGAGCCCTTCGATCCCTTAATGTAGAAGCTGCTAGATCTTGAGTTATCCTGATTGTATTTCCACAATACTGGAATTGTTTCTTTCTAGCTGCTTGCAAGATTTTTTCCTTGAGCTGGGAGTTCTGGAATTTGGCCACAATGTTCCTAGGAGTTTCTCTTTTTGGATCTCTTTCAGGCGGTGATCGGTGGATTCTTTCAATACTTATTTTGCCCTCTGGTTGTCGAATGTCAGGGCAGTTTTCCTTGATAATTTCATGGAAGATGATGTCTAGGTTCTTTTTTTGATCATGACTTTCAGGTAGTCCCATAATTTTTTTATTTTATTTTATTTTATTTATTTAATTTTTTACATTCATTTTCACAAATTTTTTTTGGTTCCCAATTTTCTCCCCTTTTCTCCCCTCCCCCCACCCCAATACCCCAAGCAATCTAATTTTCCCTATCTCTAATCTGCCCTCTCTTCTGTCATCCCTCCCTTCTCTTGTCTCCATCTTCTCTTTTCTCCTGTAGGGCCAGATGACTTTCTATTCCTCATTAACTGTATGTCTTCTTTCCTAGTAGTAACAACAATACTAAACAGTTGTTCCTAAAACTTTGAGTTTCAAATTCTCTCCATTCCTCCCTCCCCACCCATTCCCTTTGGGAAGGCAGGCAATTCAATTTAGGCCCTATCTGTGTAGTTTTGCAAATGACCTCCCTGATAGTTGTGTTGTGTAAAGACTAACTGGATTACCATCCCTCCTAACCTGCCCCTCATTGTTTCTCTTCTGTCTCTTGATCCTGTCCCTCCCCAAGTGTTGACTTCAAATTGCTCCCTCCTCCCTTTGCCCTCCCCTCCATCATCCCCTCCCTTGCAATATCTCCTTCTCCCCCACTTTCTTATACTGTAAGATAGGTTTTCATACCAAAATGAGTGTGCATTTCACTCCTTTGTTTAGTCAAATGTGATGAGGGTAAACTTCTTGTTTTTTTTTTTTTTTCTCAGCTCTCCTCTTTTTCCCTCCACTAAGAAAAACTCCTACCTGCCTCTTAAATGACATATAGTTACCCCCTTCCCTTTCCCTCTCTTTCCTCCCCCTACATTTCTCTCTCACCATTTACCTTAGTTTCTTTTAAGGTATGGTCCCATCCTATTCAGTTCAATCTGTGCTCTCTATCTCTGTATGTGTGTGCATGTGTGTATGTGTGTGCATGCGTGTATATGTGTATGTGTGGTCCCACCACCTACCCAGATACTGAAAAGTTTTAAGAGTTACAAATATTGTCTTTCCATGTAGGAATGTAAACAGTTTACTTCTGGTAAGTCCCTTAAGACTTCTCTTTGCTGTTTCCTTTTTCATGCTTCTTCTCATTCTTGTGTTTGAAAGTCAAATTTTCTTTTCAGCTCTGGTCTTTTCATCAAGAATGATTGAAAGTCCTCTGTTTCATTGAAAAACCATATTTTCCCCTGAAGTATTATACTCAGTTTAGCTGGGTAGGTGATTCTTGGTTTGAGTCCTAGTTCCTTTGCCTTCTGGAATATCCTATTCCACGCCCTTCGATCCCTTAATGTAGAAGCTGCTAGATCTTGGGTTATCCTGATTGTATTTCCACAGTACTGGAATTGTTTCTTTCTAGCTGCTTGCAAGATTTTTTCCTTGAGTTGGGAGTTCTGGAATTTGGCCACAATGTTCCTAGGAGTTTCTCTTTTTGGATCTCTTTCAGGTGGTGATCGATGGATTCTTTCAATACTTATTTTGCCCTCTGGTTGTCGAATGTCAGGGCAGTTTTCCTTGATAATTTCATGGAAGATGATGTCTAGGCTCTTTTTTTGATCATGACTTTCAGGTAGTCCCATAATTTTTAAATTGTCTCTCCTGGATCTATTTTCCAGGTCAGTTGTTTTTCCCATGAGATATTTCACATTCTCTTCCAATTTTTCGTTCTTTTGGTTTTGTTTGGTGATTTCTTGGTTTCTCGTAAAGTCATTAGACTCCATCTGTTCCATTCTAATTTTGAGAGAACTATTAAATTCAGTGAGCTTTTGAGCCTCTTTTTCCATTTGGCTCATTCTGCTTTTGAAAGCATTCTTCTCCTCATTGGCTTTTTGAACCTCCTTTGCCAATTGAGTGAGCCTATTTTTCAAGGTGTTATTTTCTTCAGCATTTTTTTGGGTCTCCTTAACCAAGGTATTGACCCGTTTTTCATACTTTTCTTCCATCTCTCTCATTTCTCTTCCCAGTTTTTCCTCCACCTGTCTAACTTGCTTTTCAAAATCCTTTTTGAGCTGTTCCAGGGCCTGAGCCCACCCACAACCCCCCTGGGATGTCTGGGGTACCGAGGCCCCGCCCTCCACGTCTTTCCCTGATGGCAAGGATACGTCCTCGTCATCAGATCCGAATGTCGGGATCATTTGCATTTGTTGGAAAAAACTCTCTATAGTCTTATTTTTCTTCCCTTTTCTAGGCATTTTCCCAGCCAGTTACTTGACTTCTGAGATTCCTTTCCACCCCTGCCTGGATCCGCCCAGCTAGTGCTTGGCCTCTGAGATTTAAATGGGCTTTCCTCCTGCCGGCTGTCAATCAGTGAGCTTTAGTTCAGGTGCTGGGGTGGGGGCAGGGCCGCCTCCCTGGCTGAGTTCCCTCAGGGGCTTTATGCAGAGACTTTCAGGAATGGAGCGGGTGGGGGCGGGGTGGGGGGCCCGCCTCCCAATCTCAGTTCCCTTGGGGACTTTGAGCAGAAGCCTTCAGTAATAGAGCGGGGTGGGGGCAGGGCCGTCTCCCAGGCTCAGCTCCGTCAGGTTTTACGTGGGAATCTTCCGTAATGAAGATCCTGCCTGCTGCTGGGGGATTCCTGAGTCCCGGGCCGCTGCCGCCTCAGCCGCTGCCCACACCTCTGCCTCCGCCGCTTCCTGCCCCCGTCTCTGCCGCCACCGCTTCCTCCCGAGGGGGCCCGAGTCACGGAGACGCCCTGCTTCCCCTCTCCACCAGCCCGGCCTTCTTTCTCACTGACCTGTAGCTTCTGTGGGTGGAGGGACTTTCCCGGCTGCCGGAGCTTCCGTCTCTGAAGCCTGCTCGGATCAGCTTCTCTGGGGCCGCGGCCAGGGCAGCGCTGGGGGTGGGGTCCACTTTCCGGGGCGCGCCGGACCCTGGGGACGGGTCTCCAGGGCTCCCCGGAACGGAAATCTCTTCCACTCTGCTTCTGCACACCTTGTATTGACCCAGAAGTTATGGGGGACTCTTTTTACATTAATTCTATGGGCTTTTGGTTTCGGAGCTCGTAATCATGCATCCTTCTACTCCGCCATCTTGGCTCCGCCCCCCTAGTCCCATAATTTTTAAATTGTCTCTCCTGGATCTATTTTCCAGGTCAGTTGTTTTTCCCATGAGATATTTCACATTCTCTTCCATTTTTTCATTCTTTTGGTTTTGTTTGGTGATTTCTTGGTTTCTCGTAAAGTCATTAGACTCCATCTGTTCCATTCTAATTTTGAGAGAACTATTATCTTCAGTGAGCTTTTGAGCCTCTTTTTCCATTTGGCTCATTCTGCTTTTGAAAGCATTCTTCTCTTCATTGGCTTTTTGAACCTCTTTTGCCAATTGAGTGAGCCTATTCTTCAAGGTGTTATTTTCTTCAGCATTTTTTTGGGTCTCCTTAACCAAGGTATTGACCCATTTTTCATACTTTTCTTGCATCTCTCTCATTTCTCTTCCCAGTTTTTCCTCCACCTGTCTAACTTGCTTTTCAAACTCCTTTTTGAGCTCTTCTAAGGCCTGAGCCCACCTGACATCCCCCTGGGGTGTCTGGGGTACTGAGGCCCCGCCCTCCACGTCTTTCCCTGATGGCAAGGATACGTCCTCGTCATCAGATCTGAATGTCGGGATCAGTTGCATCTGTTGGAAAAAACTCTCTATAGTCTTATTTTTCTTCCCTTTTCTAGGCATTTTCCCAGCCAGTTACTTGACTTCTGAGATTCCTGTCCACCCCCGCCTAGATCCGCCCAGCTAGTGCTTGGGGTCTGAGATTCAAATGCGCCACCCAGCTGCTAATCAATGTGAGCTTTAGTTCTGGTGCTGGGGTGGGGGCAGGGCCGCCTCCCAGGCTCGGCTTCCTCAGGGGCTTTATGCGGAGGCCTTCAGTAGTGGAGCAGGGTGGGGCAAGGCTGTCTCCCAGGCTCAGCTCCCTCAGGTTGTTTATGCAGAGACTTTCAGTAATGAAGATCCTGCCTGCTGCTGGGGGAGTGCTGGTCTGCCGCCGACGCTCCTGCCTCCGCTGCGGCCCACACTTCTGCCTCCGCCGCTTCCTGCCCCCGTCTCTGCCGCCGCTGCTTCCTCCCGAGGATGCCTGAGTCACGGAGACACTCCGCTCTCCTCCTCCAGCCCAGCCTCTCTCACTGACCTGTAGCTTCTGTGGGTGGAGGGACTTTCCCGGCTGCTGGAGCTTCCGTCCCTGAAGCCTGCTCGGATCAGCTTCTCTGGGGCTGGGGCCAGGGCAGCGCTGGGGTGGGGTCCGCTTTCCGGGGCGCGACGGACCCTGGGAATGGCTCTCCAGGGCTCTCTGCAACGGAAGTCTCTTCCACTCTGTTTCTGCACACCTTTTAGTGATCCAGAACTTATGGGGATCTCTTTTTACATTAAATCTATGGGCTGTGGGTCTGGAGCTCATAAATGTGCATCTTTCTACTCCTCCATCTTGACTCCGCCCCCTAGAAAAATAATATTTGTAAGAGACAAAAAATTGGCAATGTAATGTTTCTGTAAAGCCAACTCTAGAATGTGTAAAGGCATATTCAACATTTGGGCAATATTTCCATTATATTAATTACATAAACAGGCTCTTTTTAAAGAGTATAATTTAAAGAATTTGGAATAAATTGTGTAATCCACTATTTTATTTCCAACTCAGCTTTTTTTATCTCTTTTTTGTTTCTTGACCTCTTTCTGCTGTGTTTGACGCATCACTTTTTTCTTTAGTACTTTCTTCTTGTTAAATTTTTGAACACTACCCTTTTAGGGTTTTCCTCCTACCTGTTAGAGCTCTCCTTGTTCTCTTTTACTGGATCCTCTTTTGTGGTACATCACTGTAGGTGTGCATCACTGCAGGTGTCCCTCAGGGCCCTGTCCTGGGCCCTTTGTCTTCTCATCAGCTCCCACGGCTTTAATTATCACGTCTATGTTGATGATTCTGATTTTGCCCTTACTTTTCTGCTGACTTCTGTTCTTGAATTTCCAGTTGTCTTTTAGACACTTAAAATTAGATGTTCAGTATAGACATCTTAGGCTCAACATATCCAAATCAGAACTCACTTCTTTCCCTCTAAATAACCCCTTCCCCCTACCTTCCCTACTAGTGTTGAGGGCACCACAGTCTTCCCAGTATTTCCAACTTGAAACCTGGCAGTAATCCTGGACTCTTTACTATCTCTCACCCTGCTGCCCTGGTACAGGCCTTCATTATCATTATCATTTTATACTGGTCTGTAGTAAAAGTCTGCTGCTTTGTCTGCCTGCCTCAGGTCTCTCCCTGTTTTAATCTTTTTCCTCCCCTTTGCAATATCTTCATCCAGGTCATACCCATTAATTGTGGGTGTTGCCCAAGCCTCTGCCCTGAACCCACTTCCCTTCTTTCTTTTTGCTATTTTGCTTGGTGATCTTTTTCAACTCCAGTGGATTCAGTTATCGTCTCTATGCTTATGATTCCCAGATCTCTTTTCAGCCCTAACCTTTTTGCTGACCTTTCTTGGACATCTCAAACTGGGTGTTCTATAGACATGTTAAACTTAGTATGTCCAAAACGGAACTCATTCTCTTTTCCCCAGAGCCTCCGCTGTTCCCAACTTACATACTGCTATCAGGAGCACTATTTATTTTGACTCCCAACCTGGTTGTCATTCTTTCCTTTCACTTCCTCTTTTCCTTCTCGCCCCATCATATTTCATCCATTGCCAAGCCTTGTTGAGTCTGCCTTTGTCCCTTCTCTGACCCTGGCACCCCTTGGTATAGGCCCTTGTGTATTCATCTCCCTGGCCTCCTTGCTGTTACTCCCATGTGACGTTCCATCGTTGCACTCGGTATTTTTACTGATTTGTGTCCCAGGCTTGGAATCTTGTTCTTGTTCATCTCGATCTCTTGATCTTACCTTCCCCAGAAAACCTTTCCACAGCCCTCGTAATGCTGCTGCCTTTCTTCTCCTGATGGTCTCTAATACAGTGTGTGTATAGAGTTGTTCGCATGGTTTCCCCTGTTATAAAGTATGAGCTCTTTGAGAGAGGGGATTTTTTTCCTTCTTTGTCTCCCCAGTGCTTAGCACTGTCATGGATATGTACTAGGTGCTTCATACGTATTTGAGGACTGTGATGGATATATATTAAAAGGTGTGTGGTTTTATTACATAAGTACAGTAATTTGAATTAGGCCAAGAAATTGTTAGGCCTTCTATGTTCACTTTTTTTATCATAGTTTTTAAAGTACTTCAAGATGTTTAATAAAAGTTCTTTTAAGTAGTTTAAGCATTTTTCTTGTGAGCTTATTTTTAATATTGATCTGCTTTAGCAAATCTTTTCTTCATAGAGAAACTTGTGCTTACATTTTCAGAATTATCATGAATTCTGAATTAATGAAGTCTTGAATGAACTATGCTTAGTTTTGAGATTGAATATTGAGAAAAACAAAGTTTTTTAAACAAAGTTTAAAGGGTTCACATTAGAACAATAAATCCAAATAAAGAGTTGAAAAATTGTATTTGGTAAGAAATTAAGGAAATTGGGATTGTTTAATTTGGAGAACAGAAGGCTAAGAATCTGAAGTCTTTTAGGGGAAATTGCCACTAGGGATCAGGTGAAATAGCTGGGATATTTATCCTGAAGAAGAGAGAACTTGGGTGGGGTAGGACAGCAATATAGCTGTTCTCAACTATTTAAAGCATTATCTTGTTACACAGAAGAGGGATTAGATTTGGTTTCATAGCCTCGAAGAGCAAGACTGGGGTGGAATGGAATTTCCAATGGACAGAAATTACATGGAAGTGGATTAAGGCTCTTTCGTATAAAGAAAGATTTCAAAAATTAAACTAACAAATCATGGTCCAAATGGAATGGACTTTGGTGGGACAGGTTACTGAGCTCCCAGTCAGTGGAAGTCTTCAAATAGAGCCTCGATAGACTTGTTTACTTACTGGGAATATTACAGATTTATGTTTGAATAAAGGTTGCCCTAGATGACTTTTGAGATTCCTTATAAATCAGCAAATCTCTGATTTTATGACTTAGTAACTAGGATATTGTGATGTGCTAGCACTGTGCTAGCTACTTTAGTCAAAAAGAACAAAATGTTGGACATCGTTGGGAGGATTATTTAGAAACAAAGTAAACAATCTTATCCTACTCTTTTAATACCACTTGGAACTCTGGTTGCTGCATTTCAGTAGACAAACAATACTGAAGAATGTCCGCAGAAAGGCAGTGAGAGTGAGTGAAGGAATATAGAGTCTTTTTATTATTGAGAATAACCTAATAAAAATTGTTTCCTTAATTGGCTTTCAATTTTTTTGAAATTTCTTTGATTTTTAGAATTTCTATTTCAGTTTTAAAATTTTTGGTTTTCTAGTTCTTTAGTTTTCCCAGTTCATTGATCTGTTTGATTATTTAGTTTGGAAATATAAAGGCTGAGAAGTCTGGTTTTGATTGAAATCTGCAGAATTATTAAGACTATGGATAAAGTGAACTTGCAAAGGGTAGCTAAGGTGCAGGAGTGAATAGCACACCAGGCCTGCAGTTAGGAAGATCTGAATTCAAGTTTGGCCTCAGACACGACGTTGTGCTTGTCCTTCGTTTTTGAAGAGGACCATGTCAACAGAGAAATGATGACATGACTTGCACTTGACTTAGTTTTGAGTGCGGGAGGGCTGTGCAGGTCACCAGCCTCACTTCTCCTCCAGAGCCATCTGAATCCAGTGACCAGATATTCATGAGGATGACTGGAGATGGCCCAGGATGCACTGGGAGACCTTGGCCTTTTAGGCTAAGGCCTTTTCAGGTACTCATTTAAAATGAGGTAATAGGCTTCTTTAAAAAGTAGTCAAGGGAATAGCTCCTTTAACAGAAAAGAATAAGTAGATAAATCATGCTGGGAGGAGCAGGAATCTCAGGGTTGTTGTTTCAAAGAGAAGCTGTTACTATTGACATTCACTCTAAGGCAGGAGGTTCCAAAACAGCCTTTGAGTGAAGTTTGGGCGCAGGGACCCTTCATTGTTCATTCCATGGGCTTCAGAGTGCACGGCATCTGAGGTTTTAGGGGAGACAAGAAGGAAGGAAAGAAAAGGGGAAGAAATCTAGCCAATGCAATGTACCCCAAGTTAACTGGTCAACTTCTGGCCATCAAAATTTACCTTCTTTGGGAGAGGAGAAGGAAAGGGAGAGGGCTAGGTTGATGAGCTGAGTTGCCCAGCTGGCTTAGTCTACTCACAGGTTGTATTTTGTCCTTTGTTTTCAAAGAGAATCATGACATAGAAATGAAGACATGACTTTCTCTTGACTTTGTTTGAGTGAGAGAGTGCTGTGCAAGTCACCAGCCTCACTTTCTCCTCCTGAGTTATCCTTCGGACACGTACTACCTGTCTGAACCAGGTCAAGGCTCTTGACCCTGCTTGTCTACATTTTATCTTCTGTAAAATGAACTAGAAAAGGAAATGGCAAAGCACTCTAGTATTTTTGATAAGAAAACTCCAAATGGGGCACAATGTGTCAGGTAAGACTGAAAAAACTGAGCAACCACAAAGCTGAACTTTCAATTACTTCTAAAAATTATTTATATTATTTAGAATCTCAGTATAATACTACAAATAAGGGACAGAATACAAATTTAAACCAACAAAGGAAGTACTAATACTTTACACATTACATTGCACATTTACACAAATTAATTTATGTGACTAGTTAAAGGGGTAATTGGGCAAAAAAAAATGTTTAAGTAACTCCTGGGTTGATATAAACTATTTCATGAATGCTAGGCTAAAAATAAATTAAGGCAAACTATAATTTATATATTGATATGACTGAGGATATCTATATTCTATCTATATCTAGGCATATAGATATATCTGTAACCATGGTGCCCCACAATTTATTCTTTGGTGTTACCATCAGACACAAAATATTAGAATAGCTGGCCTGTTAGTCTGACCCATTATGGGAATATATCGTGTTATTATTGTATACAATATATTATATTATTGCAGTATAAGCACAAATGGTGACCAACTGTTTTCCGTCTTCCTGGAGGATAAGAAAAGAGGAAATGGGTTTATATTTAACAAGGTGTTAGAGATAAAAGAGAGCTTTCCATCAGTGTACCCAACACTGAATTGGGCTAAATGAATGACGTTATGGATTTACTTTTCTTGAGAGGCTTTAGAAATACAGTAAATTTCCAGGTGCCTGGGGCATTTGGTATTAAATTCCTCCTCCTTTCCCCACTTCTAATTCTTCCTTATTCTATAAAAGAAGCCCATTTAAGGCCATCAGTCAATCTGCTAACATATTCCATGGAGATCTGGGGAAAGAACTTGATGGTTTTAATTCTAACTTTAGGGAAGAAATGCTATGGGAAACTTAGAATATATCAGATATGAGTGTGGAAAATTTTTAGCGAGCTCGGTGCAAGAAGGCTTCCATTAGAACAACAGTAATGCCACGTTTGGTGTGATGGAAAAGGGTTGGATCTGAAACCGAAAAATCAGATTTTAAATCCTGGCTCTGCTACTCACGCTTTGGAGTCTCAGTTCCCCCATTTGTAATATTTGGGGTGGGGTTTGAACTAAACCATTAGTTCTTAAAGTGGGGTCTGAGAGATCCCTGAGATTCTTATCTTCATAGTAATACTAAGATGTTTTCATTTCTAATATGGTAAATATTGGTGGATATGGCCGATATAAACAAAAGCTCTTTAGCCAGAAATTTTTGAACATGTAAGGGGTCCTGAGATCATGAAATCTGAGACTAAATTACTTGTAAGTTTCTTTCCAACACTAAATCTGTGATCCAGTGATCCAGATTAATAGATCCAGATTAATATATGCTAAGGAGAAATGGTATACATAGTGCAGGATTTTGTATCTTATACTCCTTAAATTTTTCTTGTGAAAGTATCACTTATTCCTTTATATTTTTATTATAGAATCATAGCTTTTAAAGAAAAGGTACCCAAGATTTATCCTCAGAATTATAGCATTGTGAAGATAGCATCCAAATAAAAATTCCAGTTATTGGTTTAAAAAACAAAAGAAATGACTCATGTAAAAGTACACATTGTTTCAGAAAGAAGTAGGCTTGTGTTTTAAGCTAATGTACTTAGGATTTTTTTTTTTTGATCTCTTGTGGATATTGTGTGTTAATTAAAAGTGCAAAATATTTTGTTGTTTTTGTAAACGCATCAAACAAACTAAAGTAATTAACATAACAATTATCTGGGAAAATTTAGGGAAAAAAAATCCTTACATTCAAATTATTAGTTTTTAGAGAAGTTTGAAAACTTTTTTTTTCCTAACCTAAATTGTACATATCCCACATTTCCCATGGAAATCCCACAATTCAAGAAAGTTTAAGGTTGAAATGCTTCTCTTACTCCATGATATTTGGGATGAAAATTTGATGACTTATGAATATGAATTGTATTCATATAGTAGTAGCGTCTTACCAAGGCATTTAAAACACTTTCATAATATGTTTATGCTTTGGCAAATTAGTAATCTCTCATTAGTTATAGACGTTCTTTTCACCTGGACATGTTGAACACTGAACAACGTTACATAAAAATATGAAGTCAAGCATGTCGTGGCTGATTGGAAATGTTTATTATTTCAGAATCTGCTGTCTGTATGTAGCTAGATCAAAAGCTGGTAAAAATTTATGATCAGTTTTAGAGGTTAAATTTAACATTGAGTTAGAAAAAAAGATTAAGATGAGATGACAGCACTTTGCGCTATTACAACAGCTTTTACTCAGCCTGTTTATTATGAGATAGAGGCAAAAGTAAGTATGTTGACTGGTTATTTACCATGTCTTAGAGAAGTTTAACTGATGAAAAGCAATCACTATAACAGGAAGGCCTAAATAGTCCAGAGAGTGCCCTAGCCAATAAACATTTTACGTACTTGGCTAGTGGCTCCTTTTAGAGAGTAGGCTGACTGGTGAGATGGTAAGATTCTGTAGTGGTCTCACAGAACAGTAGAGAGTGAAGGGCAGAGAGACAACACTGCAGAAAGTTTGGCCTGAGACTCAGCCACACTGGAGGGGTAGCAATTAGATGGGAAGTGGAGCAGATCCACTCTCTGATTTAATTTACGTCTTCAGTACTATTACATTTCTAATTTGACAACTCAAAATATGTTCTATTTTGTGAAGAAGTAGAATGGTCATTCAGGAAAACGAAGTTGGAAGAGTGGTTATTGTTGTTTAGCCATTTTAGTCATGCCTGACTTTTCGGGACTGCATTTGGGGTTTTCTTGCCAAAGATACTGAAGTCGTTTGCCATTTCCTTCTTTAGCTCATTTTGCAGATGAGGAAGCTGATGGATTAAGTCATTTGCCCATACTTAGTATCTGAGGTTGGACTTGAACTCAGGTCTTCTTGTTTCTAGGCCCAATATTCTTATGTACAGCTAGCTGCCTGCCCCTATGTGGTACCTTAGAATGTTTTAATTTACATTTCTCTAGTCAAGATTGATTTAGAGCATTTTTTAATACTACTATAGATAGCTTTTTATTTCTTTAGGAAACTGCCTGTTCATATCCTTTGACCATTTTTCAATTGGGAAATGGCTCTTATTTTTATAAATTTGACTCTGTTCCCTCTATATTTGAGAGATGAGGCTTTTATCAGAAAAAATTTGTGATTCCCCACCCCCCCAGTTTCTTTGCTTTCCTTCTAATCTTGGCTGCATTTATTTTCTTTGTGCAAAATTGTTTTAATTTCATATTAAAAAAATGATCCGTTTTACTTTCTGCAGTCCTTTCAATCTGTTGTTTGGTCATAAATCTTTTGCTTATTCATGGATCTGACAGGTAAAAATTTTCCATGCTCCCCTAATTTGCTCATGATATCGCCATTTATGTCTAAATCACGTACTCATTTTGACCTTA
This sequence comes from Bettongia penicillata ogilbyi, assembly GCA_023548195.1. Classification (NCBI taxonomy): domain Eukaryota; kingdom Metazoa; phylum Chordata; class Mammalia; order Diprotodontia; family Potoroidae; genus Bettongia; species Bettongia penicillata. The sequence goes on along the minus strand of JAJHZJ010000447.1, from coordinate 5,499,763 downwards.
TCTTGGTACACATCATGAGATGTGTTCTCACATTGTGAGGAACTATATCTAGTTTCTGCCAAACTGCTTTCCAGTTTTCTCAGCAATTTTTGTGCGTTAGTGGATCTTTGGGTTGATCAAACACTACATTACTATGGTCATTTCCTACTACGCGTTGTGTACCTGTCATTCCACTCAACCACCACTCTGATTCTTAGCCAGTACCAGATTGTTTTCAAGACTTTGTAATTGAGTCTGAAAACTGGTACTGCTAGGCTGCCTTCCTTAACATTTTTTCATTGATTCCCTTGATAATTGATGTTTTGTTCTTCTAGATGAATTTTGTTACTTTTTTCCTGAGTCTATCAAATAGTGTTTTTTGGTAGTTTGATTGGTAAGGTACTGAATAATTAACTTAGGTAGAGTTGTCATTTTTATTATATTGGCTCAGCCTACCCATGCATTTAACATTTTTCCAGTTAGTTAGATCTGTTTGTATTTGTGTGAAAAGTGTTTTGTAATTGTGCTCATATAATTCCTGGGCTTTCTTGGCAGCCAGAAGCCCAAGTATTTTATATAGCTTGTGGTTATTTTGAATAGAATTTTTCTTTTTCTCTCTTCCTGCTTGGTTTTGCTAGTAATGTATAGAAATGCCGCTGATTCTTGTGCATTTATTTCATATCCTGCAACTTTGCTGTATTTGTTCATTGTTTCAATTTGTTTTTTAGCAGATTCTCTCAAGTTAAGTGTACCATTATCTGCAAAAAGAAAGTTTTAGTTCTTAATTGACTATTCTTATTCCTTCAGTTTCTTTTTCTTGTCTTATTCTATAGCTAGAATTTCTAGCACAATATTGAATAATGTGATAATGGACATCCCTGTTTCACTCCTTATTTTATTGAAAAGGCTTCTATTTTATTCTCATCACAGGTAACGTTTGCTCTTGGGTTTAGAAAAATATTACTTGTCATTTTAAGAGAAGTTTTATTTCTCTCTCTGTTTTCTCGTGTTTTTAATAGGAATGAGTGTTGTATTTTGTTGAGTTTTTTGCATCAGTTGATGTAATCACAATCATTTGGTTTTTGTTGTGTTTGTTATTGATGTAGTCAGTTACTTTAATTTCATCTTAATTGGTTACACATTCATCCTTTTCATTTTTGCTGCTGGTAATTTGATTTCTTTCATTTTTAAAAGAAATCAGATTAACCAGTGACTTACTTTATTTTCACCCCATAAACCAGCTACTAGCTGTATTTATTAGTTCAGTGTTTTGTTGTTGCTGTTTTACTTTAAATTTTATTAATCTCCTTTGGTTTTCACGATTTCTATTTTGTTGTTTAATTAAAGATTTTTAATTTGTTTTTTTAGTAGCATATCCACTTCATTGATTTCCTTTTCTCTCTTTTATTGATTTCAGCACTTAGAGATATAAACTTTCTCTTAAATAGTGCTTTGGCTACATCCCAGAAATTTTGGTATGTTGTCTATTGTTATCATTATCTTTATTAAATTATTGATTGTTTCTGTGATTTGTTCTTTGATTTATTCATTCTTTAAGGTTAGATAATTTAGTTTCCAATTTTTAATTTGACTTCAAAGACCCTTTATTGAATGCATTTTTTATTGCGTGATAGTCTGAAATGGGGTGCATTGAATATTTGTTTTCCTATATTTGTTAATGAAGTTTTTATGCCGTAAAATGTGGTCAGTTTTCATGGTGCCATGTAGAACTATGAAAATGGTATATTTCTTTTTATTCCAATTCAGTATTTTCCAGAGGTCTTTCCCACCAAATTTTTCTAAAATTATATTTATCTCCCTAATTTCGTTCTTATTTATTTTATGGTTAGATTTATCCAGGTCTGAGAAGAGTAAATTGAGGTGCCTCACTAGTATAGTTTTACTGTCTGTTTTCTCTTGTGTTTCTTTAATTTCAGTTTTAAGAATTTGAATGCTGAGCCATTTGGTGTTTATATGTTTAATATTGATTTCATTTTCTATGCTACCTTTTAGCAAAGTATAGCTACCTTGATTGACCCAGGATGCAATGGGAGACCTTGGCTTCCAATGTTCCTAGGAGTTTCTCTTTTTGGATCTCTTTCAGGTGGTGATCGATGGATTCTTTCAATACTTATTTTGCCCTCTGGTTGTAAAATGTCAGGGCAGTTTTCCTTGATAATTTCATGGAAGATGATGTGTAGGCTCTTTTTTTGATCATGACTTTCAGGTAGTCCCATAATTTTTAAATTGTCTCTCCTGGATCTATTTTCCAGGTCAGTTGTTTTTCCCATGAGATATTTCACATTCTCTTCCATTTTTTCATTCTTGTGGTTTTATTTGGTGATTTCTTAGTTTCTCGTAAAGTCATTAGACTCCATCTGTTCCATTCTAATTTTGAGAGAACTATTAAATTCAGTGAGCTTTTGAGCCTCTTTTTCCATTTGGCTCATTCTGCTTTTGAAAGCATTCTTCTCCTCATTGGCTTTTTGAACCTCTTTTGCCAATTGAGTGAGCCTATTTTTCAACGTGTTAATTTCCTCAGCATTTTTTTGGGTCTCCTTTACCAAGGTATTGACCCATTTTTCATACTTTTCTTGCATGTCTCTCATTTCTCTTCCCAGTTTTTCCTCCACCTGTCTAACTTGCTTTTCAAACTCCTTTTTGAGCTCTTCCAAGGCCTGAGCCCACCCGACATCCCCCTGGGATGTCTGGGGTACTGAGGCCCCGCCCTCCACGTCTTTCCCTGATGGCAAGAATACGTCCTTGTCATCAGATCCGAAGGTCGGGATCATTTGCATTTGTTGAAAAAACTCTCTATAGTCTTATTTTTCTTCCCTTTTCTAGGCATTTTCCCAGCCAGTTACTTGACTTCTGAGATTCCTGTCCACCCCCGTCTGGATCCGCCCAGCTAGTGCTTGGGGTCTGAGATTCAAATGCGCCGCCCAGCTGCTAATCAATGTGAGCTTTAGTTCTGGTGCTGGGGTGGGGGCAGGGCCGCCTCCCAGGCTCGGCTTCCTCAGGATCTTTATGCAGAGACTTTCAGGAACGGATGGGGGCGGGGGCCGCCTCCCAGGCTCAGCTCCCTCAGGTTGTTTATTCAGAGACCTTCAGTAATGAAGATGCTGCCTGCTGCTGGGGGAGTCCTGGGCCGCTGCCACCGCTGCTGCCTCCACTGCTGCCCACGCCTCTGTCTCCGCCGCTTTCTGCCCCCGTCTCCGCCGCTGCTTCCTCCCAAGGGGGCCCGAGTCACGGAGACACTCCGCTCCCCCTCTTGTCCAGCCCAGCCTTCTCTCTCACTGACCTGTAGGTTCTGTGGGCGGAGGGACTTTCCCAGCTGCCGGAGCTTCCGTCCCTGAAGCCTGCTTGGATCAGCTTCTCTGGGGCCGTGGCCAGGGCAGCGCTGGGGTGGGGTCTGCTTTCCGGGGCGCAGCGGACCCTGGGGACGGCTCTCCAGGGCTCTCTGGAACGGAAATCTCTTCCACTCCGTTTCTGTACACCTTTCAGTGGTCCAGAAATTATGGGGGTCTCTTTTTACATTAATTCTATGGGCTGTGGTTTCGGAGCTCGTAAACGTGCGTCCTTCTACTCTGCCATCTTGGCTCCGCCCCCGCCAATTTTGAATTTTAAAGAGAGATTTTCTTCAAAAATTTTTGAGCCTCCTATATCAAGCTGTTAATTCTCTTTTCATGATTTTCTTGTATTACTCCCATTTCTTTTCCCCAAATTTTCTTTTATCATTATCTGATTTTTAAAATAATTTTTTCCTCGTTTTTTAAATCTCTTTAATTCTCTAGGAATTCTTCTTGGGCTTGTGTCCAATCTACAGTTTTTTCTTTGAGGCTTTACATTTAGTTTCTTTTTCCATTCATTGTCTCATGAATTTGTGTTTTGACTTTCTCTGTCACTATAGTAACTTTTTATTGGTTATTCCTTTTTTATTTTTCATTTTTCCGGTCTGTTTCTCAACTTTGCATTTTATGGTAGAGTTGGGCTCTGCTTACCTCTGCTGATAGGTGGTGATGGTAGTGTGTGGTGTGTGTGTGTGTGTGTGTGTGTGTGTGTGTGTATGTATATGTATATATATGTATATATGTGTGTGTATGTATATGTATATGTATATGTGCCCTGCTATTTCACAGCTAGTTCTGGGGGCCTGTGAGTTTTTGGTGCTTCCAAATTGGTGTAATGTAGTGAGGTCTGATCTCTGCTCTCCTGGTCTGTGTTCTCATCCTAACTCACATAAAGCATTCCTTGCTTGAGACCACAATTCCACACCCAGGTATGGCCCCTGCTCTCTTGGGACCACAAGCACTCCTCTCTTCTTTGGAACTGCAACCCAGAATTGGGAAATGGGCAGTGGAGTTTGCAGATGGTTTCTGGTCCTCTACCCAGTAATAGTAATAAACAAGGAATCTCTTGTAATCTCTTTCTGACTGGATGTTTAGTCCACTTAGTGTCTCTGGGAATCAAGCACTCCCAGTATTTCCATTGCTGCTGCCACCACAATAATTGTCACTTCTGCCTTTAATATATATATATATATATATATATATATTTACACACACACACACACACATACTCAGTTTTCCACATTCACTTCCAGAAGAATTTGAATTCCAAATTTTCTCCCCATCTGTCCACAACCCCCACCCCAGGACAGCATGTACCCCATCCACCCCTTCCTTCAGTCTGTCCTTTCTTGTATCACCCCCCACTTCTTCAGTCTTCCTCCCCTCTGTTTTTCTGTAGGGCAAAAAAGATTTCTATACCCCAGTGTCTGTACATCTTATTTAACAGTTGCATGCAAAAATAATTTTTAATATTCATTTTTAAAGCTTTGAGTTCCATATTCTCTTCCTTCCTCCCTCCCCACCCACCCTCATTGAGAAAGTAAGCAATTCAATATAGGTCATACATGTGTAGCCATGCAAAATACTTCCATAATAGTTATGTTGCAAAAGACTGTAACTACATTACCCTCCTGTCCTCTCCTGCCCTCCGTTTATTCCATTCTTTCCCTTGACTTGTCCCCCCACAATGCTTCTGATTGTCCCTTTCCCCATTTTGCTGTCCCTTGTGCTCTCCTGTGCTGTCTCCTATTTCCTTCTCCTTCTTGCAGTGTAAAGGAGATTAGATTTCTGTACCCAATTGAGTGTGTGTTATTCCTTCCTTAAGCCACATTCCATGAGAGTAAGGCTCACTTATTCCCTGTCACCTGCCCACTCTTTCCCTCCATTGTAAAAGTTCTTTCTTGCCTCTTTTATGTGAGATGATTTACTACATTCTACCTTTCTCTTTCTCATACTCCTAGTAAGGAGACAGTAAATTTTATTTTTTAGGTATTCCTTCATGTTCAACTCACCCTGTGCCCTCTATGTATGTGTATATATGTGTGTGTATATATGTATATTCTCTCTAACTCCTCTAATACTGAAAAAGATCTCATGAATTACAGATATCATCTTTCCATGTAGGAATGTAAACAGTTCAACTTTAGTGAGTTCCTTATGGCTTCTCTTTCCTGTTTACATTTTCATGTTTCTCTTGATTCTTGTATTTGAAAGTCAGATTTTCTATTCAGCTCTGGTCTTTTCAACAAGAATACAATGCTTGGAAGTCCTTTATTTCATTGAAATTCCATTTTTTTCCCTGAAGTATTGCACTCACTTTTGCTGGGTAGGTGATTCTTGGTTTTAGTCCTCTGTAATATCATATTCCAAGCTCTCTGATCCGTACTAAGGGATTAGAAGCTGCTAAATCCTGTGTTCTCCTGATTGTATTTCCATAACACTTGAATTGTTTCTTTCTGGCTGCTTGTAATATTTTCTCCTTGACCTAGGAACTCTGGAACTTGGCTACAATATTCCTAGGAGTTTTCCTTTTGGGGTCTCTTTCAGGAGGTGATCAGTGAATTCTTTCCATTTCTAGTTTACCCTCTGGTTCTAGAATATCAGGGCAGTTTTCTTTGATAATTTCTTTGAAGGATGATGTCAAAGCTCTTTTTTTGATCATGGTTTTCAGGCCAATAATTTTTAAATTATCTCTCCTGGATCTATTTTCCAGGTCAGTTGTTTTTCCAATCACATATTTCACATTGTTTTCTAATTTTTTCATCCTTTTGGTTTTGTTTTATAATTTCTTGGTTTGTTATAAAGTCATTAGCTTCCATCTTCTCTATTCTAATTTTTAAAGAACTATTTTCTTCATTGAGTTTTTCGACCTCCTTTTCCATTTGGCCAATTCTGCTTTTTAAGGTATTCTTCTCCTCATTGACTTTTTGAACCTCTTTTGCCATTTGGGTTAGTCCATTTTTAAAGGTGTTATTTTTTTTCAGCATTTTTTTGGGTTTCTTTTAGTAAGCTGTTGATTTGGTTTTCATTCTTTTCTTGCATCTCTCTCATTTCTCTTCCCAGTTTTTCCTCCACCTTTCTTACTTGATTTTCAGAATCCTTTTTGAGCTCTTCCATGACCTGAGCCCATTGAATATTTATTTTGGAGGTTTGAGATACACAAGCCTTGACTTTTATGTCTTCCTCTGATAGTATACTTAGATCTTCCTCATCTGGAAGGATGGAAGAACAAACCTTTTCACCAAGGAAGTAACCTTCTGTAGTCTTATTATTTTTCCCTTTTTGGGACATTTTCCCAGTCAGTTACTTGACCTTTGATTCCTTTGTCAAGAGCAGGGACCTGTAAGTTCTCAGTTCCTCCAAGGTGGCACTCCTCTCCTGGCCTGTGCTTTGGTCTGGGAGCAACCATAGGCTTTTCTGTCCAGGATCTGTGAGTAGGATTCCCTCCCCAGATCCTCCACCAGCTCCACCAAGCCAGCACTCCTTCTCACCCTAGGACTGCCGCTCAGGACTGAGACCCAGATTGGCTGCTCAATTCCCCCAGGGTTTTTAGGCCAAGGGCTCCAAAAATGGACACTGTAGCCGTGGCTGCTGTGGTGGCTGCCACAGCCCTGGGACCAGAAGCCACTCCCCTCTCACCCAGGTGAGAGTGTTCTCACTGATCTTTGAAGCTGTTTCTGGTGTTTGTAGGTTGAGAGATCTGGGAACCGCAGCTGCTGCCTGTGAGTCTATGCCTGAGACCTTCTTCAGTTCTATTTGTGCCGTTCAGCGTGACCAAGGCTGCACTGGGCTGCGCTCCGCTCCTAGCCCAGTGCCATAGATGTTTCCTGTCGGCCTTCCAGGCTGTGTTGGGCTGGAAATCTCTTTCACTCTGTCATTTTGTGGTTTCTGCTGCACTAGAATTTGTTTAGAGTCATTTTTTGCAGGTTTTTTATGGGCTATGGGGGTAAATCTAAAGCAGGTCCATCCTTCTACTCCACAATCTTGGCTCCACCCTGACAGTCTACTTTTAGAACCAAGTTTAAACACAGATTTCTATGCCTTTAAGCATTTTATGTTTGCAATAGTTAAAATTAGCAGTGACCTGTCAAAATGAACACCTGAAGTATAGATATGCACACACACATGTGTGATGATTGATAAAGTGAAAAAGATTTCCCATCACTTGATGTGAAAATGCTTTCTGTGGTCAAGTGAATGCTTGATGATGTTGCATTTTGTTATGGCCTGGACCCTAACCTTAGCACTCTAAATATTTGGGAGTCCATTGGACTGCAACTTCTTTTTGGAACTTGTTGAATACATCAAAAGAAGGCCAGGAAGTCACTTCTAGTCATATATCTATTGGAGTTCAGCAGGTTTTTGAAGATATTTTTATTTTATAATGTATTTCCTGAGGTTGCTGTCCAGGTTTACAACTTCGTGCTATGTTAGGGTTGAGGTGCACCACATGGCCCTAAAGCAGCAGTATTGTGGCACAAAGCAGCCCACCACCTTTGGCCCCCTCTGTTGAGATCATGTCAGCAAAATAATCACTTTTTGTTTGTGCTACCGCTTTATTTTATTAAAGAGGTAAATTTCTAGCTGTAATAAAGGAGTTTAAACTAATGTCAAGAGGTCAAAAGTAGAAAAAACAATACTGAGGAAGACTGAAAAGAAACCCTGGACTGCTGGAGCTGTATGTTGAATACAAAACACTTCTTTATGTTTTTTGAGGACAGGGACTGTTCACCTGGTGCCTAAGGCAGTGCCTTTCTCATAATATGTGCTTAATAAGTGTTTGTTGAGTCTAATTGAATAATAAATAGAACCTTTGTGCTGTAAAATCTTGAGGGATGAGAAAATATCTTATTGACTCCAGAAAACAAATCTGGGAGAACTTCACCTATACATTCACATTCTGCTTGTAGAAATGAATCAGACTGATCAGGACATAGAACCTGTTCTTGCGTGGTGACAAGAGAACCTGTAGAAGACTGGATTAGAGAAGCACATGTTAGTCATCACTGTTCTAAATGGGAGATTTTCTTTTCTTGAAAAAGTGTATTTTTATTGATGTGTTTTTAATACCCCCCATTTTTTTGATGTATCCTTCTTTCCTCTGCCCAGCAGAGGAAATCCCCTGTTCCTTTTCCCTTTTTTTTTTTCTGCAGTTTATCTCTCAATTTTCCAATCCCCTAATTTGATCGCACACATGCCCTGTAGAATGCTGACTGTCATATTATTGTCTCTGGGTCATTGTGGTCTGATAGGGTCACCCTTTCTACTGCTTCTCCCTCCCATACTCTCATCCTTACTTACTCCTGCCCTTTTTCATGTTCCTTTTCTCTTCAGTATAGCCTTTGAGTGGCAGTGAGTTGGTAATGGACAGAGAACTGACCAAAGGAACGAGCAAAATCTGAATTTTAACCTCTGACACATACTGGCTGCATGACGTTAGGCAAGTCAGTTAGCCTCTTTAGCCTCTTGATGCCTCAGGCAGTGCTCTAAAACTAAAAGTGGATGAACCATTGCAGTTTTGTATTGCTGGGAGGAGTTTCCTCACTGGAGAGCTCGCCGTACTCTTGAAGATACATGACTGGGTGGTTTTGGAGCAGGCGGTAACCTCTGCCTTTAGGGAAAGGTAGAAGTTGATGGAGCGCTAGAATTCAGGAGCTCTGAGCCAGATGTTCACACTAAGCCTGGCACCATTATGATGAGCCCTCCCAAATGGATATTCACCAGACTGCCTAAGGAGGGGCAAACTGGGCTAAGTCAGAAAAACAGGAGGTGTCAGTATGAGGATCAGGCCTGGGGGAGACAGGGATACCAGGCATCAGATTACACCGTCTCCCCTTCAATCTGGTTTATTTTAGCCATTGACTGAAACCTAGCTTTTCCCTGCTGAGTCCACATTTTTGGCAGCACACTCCAATTCTAGCTCTTTCCTATCCCTCACATCTCACATGAGCCTGGAAAAGCTGGTACAATCCTTGCTCCTCATTCCTGCCTCCAGATTTTCATTCTGCCATGCCTCTTCCAACAGCTGTTACCTGCCAATACATTGGTCGTTTTTCTACCTTTTTCAGTGACTTTCATGCTTAGTCCTTTTTTCTCTCTTATTTCCTTGGGAAGCTTCAATATCTAAATTGCTGATTCTTTTAACATTTTATGGTTCCTTGAATTCATGGTCCACTTTACCTTCACTCTGCTGTTACCCACTGGACTGGTCACATTTTGGACTCATCATACCTGAAACTATTCCTTTTACAAAAATCAGTAAGCAAAAATCTGCTTTCTCTTTTACCCCCAAAGTTGAAAAAGAAAGAACAAGAGAAGCCCTCTTAGGAACACTTATAGTCAATGAAACAGATGTCTGCATGGTTCATGTCTGTGCTTTTATCTCTCTGTCAGGAGGTGAGTAGTGTGTTCCATCATCCGTGAAATCATGTCTTCATAATTTCTTGTAGCACCATAGCACACTATCAGATTTATATGTGACATCACAGTATCACTCTCACATTTATATTTCATACCTTGTTGAGTCCTTCCCTAATTGGTGGGCCCACGTTTGGGGGCCGCCATAAAAAGAACTATGAATATATATTTTTTATATCCCTAGAGTTTGTTTATCAAATGAGATGATATTTGTCCAGCACTTAATGTGGTGCTTGGGATATATAGTGGGTACTTAATAGATGCTTGTTCCCTTTCCCTTCCCTCTCCTTTTTCTTAGGAATCATTCCTGCCAATATCCATTCTCCCTCTAATTCCTCCTCCCTTTCTCCCCTTCCCTGTTGTTTCTCCTTGAGTAATGTATATTTCTATGCCCAATTATGGATGTATGTGTGTACATTCTTCCCTCTGACCAGTTGAGATGAGAGTGAGATTCACATGTCAGCTTCCCTCACCCTTTCCTCTTTATTTCTGTAGATTTCTACTTGTGCACCCGAATCATATGAGATGATTTTGCTTAACTTTTCTCTCCCTTTCGTCCCATACTATATTTCTCTTTCTCTTTCTTTTCCATTCTTTTAAAATCATCAAGCTATAATAGAAATAATGTTTAATTAGAATTCTTCTATAAAACCCAATGATGATAGCGTTCTGAGGGTATACTTATTTTATCTCCTCATCTGAGAATGTAAACATTTTTGTTTTGTCATTGGGAAGTTATAATTATTTGTTCATGTTTATCTTTCTATGTTTCTCTTAACTCTTGTGTTTGAATGTCTTTGGTCTTTTCATTAGGATTGCGTGGAAGTCCTCTTTTATTAAAAGTTCGTTTTTCTCCCTATAGAATGATGCTCAGTTTTTCTAGTAAGTTATCATTGTTTATAAGCCTTTTGGAATATCATCTTCCAAACTTTCCATTTCTTTTGAGTAGTGACTCAAATTCTTTTTTTCTACATGCTTGCATTATTTTTTCTTTGATGCGAAAGCTCTCTAAGTTTTGGCTATAATGTTCCTGAGAGTTTTATTTTGGGTTTTTTTTTCAGGAGATGATGGGTGGATTCTTTCTACTTTTATTTTGTCCTATGGTTTTAAGAAATTTGGATAGTTTCTTTTATAGATTTCTTGAAACATTTTTTGTTTCTTTTTTTGGTCATGGTTTTCAGGAAGTCTAATAATTCATTTAAAAAAAATTACACACACACATACACACACACATATTTCAACAAGCAGAAATCTGCCTTCTCACCTTTCCACACCAACTCTTTCCCCTTACTTGAGGTCTGAAGGGAAAATTTGTTTCAAAAACATATAGTTAATCAAAACAAATTTCCATATTGGCCACATCAGAAAAAATTGTCTCATTTTGTTGCCTCTCAGGACGTAAGTAGCATATTTTATCGTTAGTCCAGTGATTTCTTACATCCTCTTTCCTTGATCTGCTTTTCAAGTCATTTTTTTTGGCCATTAGATACCTTACATTTTCTTCTTTTTCCAGTCTTTTGACTTTGTTTTAATATTTCTTGTCTCATGGAGACGTTAGCTTCTATGTGGTAGATGATTTCTTAGATCCTAACTGTAAAATATTCTGATTTTTGATCCCTCCATTCTTTCTTATTCTCCCATTTCATCAATATTATTCTGGTCTGACTTTCTTCTTTGTGTCAGCTTGATTAAATTGTCAGCCGTTGCAACAAGCCTTGAGTTGACAGTCCCTTCGATCTTTCACCGTTTCTTCCCCATCAATGCTTAACTCTTCTTCCATTTTCTGCCTCTTCTGTTCCTGTTCTCTAGTAAGTGAAACCTTCTGGAAGAAGGCATATGGCCATATTGATTGCATTCACTAAACATTTATTCTGCTTAATCTGTGTTGGACTCTTACTGCTGAATAACAATCCAAAATAATAACAAAAGTTCATCTCATATTGATTATGACTTTGACTGCAGTGAGTCTTCTGAAACTTCTCATTTCTCCTTAAGCCTTCAATTCCAGTCTTGCTTTTCTCTCTCAAGAAATAACCTCATCTTTTTTTTAATTCATTTAAATTCAGTAGATTGCACCCCTCCCCCACCATGACCCCTAATCCATACTTCTTCCCAATTTCCCTTTTACTCTGGAGGGCAGCATTATTCTCCTAGTCACCCAGGCTTGTACAGTATCCTCAGTATTGTGCTTAATTCTTTACTTGCACTCCATGTATCCAATCTGTTGTCAGTGTGTTGTTGCTACCTTTATAACATCTCTCATGTCCATCTCCTTCATTAACTCACATGGTGCCTACAGACCTTCACCAGATTATTGGAATAGCCCTCCAGGTGGTTTCCCTCCTTGAAGTCTTTTCCCCATTCCATTTCATCCTCCACTCAGCTGCCGTGATTTTCATAAGGTGCTGGTCTCATGATGTTATCCCCCTCCTCCCATTAAACTTCAGTGACTCCCATATTACTTGTAAGTTCAAATAGAAAAATCTCTGGTGCTTAAAGTGTTTCACAGTCTGATGTTTTCTTACCTTTTCAGTCTTCTACTACGTTTTATCCTTTATTCTTGTGATCTATTTATACTGACCTCCCTATTTGCTGTTCCTTGTGCATACACCAATCCCTGTGCTTTTGTACTGCTCTCCCCATGCCTGCAGTGTCCTCCTCCCTTACCGTTGCCTCCTCGCTGCTGACTTCCTTCAAGATTCAGCCTTCTATCTTGTATATATCTTGTATGTACATAGTTATTTTCTTATTATCTCCCTCATTATAATGTGAGCTCCTTGAGAGCAGAGAAGACATTTTTGCCTTTCTCTTTATTCAAGGATTTAGAGTGCCTGATACGCAGAAAACCACTTTAAAAATCTGTTTGACTGACTGGCGACATAGTACAGTGGAAAAATTGCTGGATTTGTCATCAGAGAACCTGATCTACTTACTAGCTATTTAATGGCTTTGACAAGTATTTAACACTTATGGACCTCCGTTTCCTGATCTGTAAAATGAGGGTGCTTGGACTAGATGACCTCTGCATTCCCCATCAATTTTAAGTAATGCTGTGATATATACTCTCATGACAGGATATGAACGTCCTCAACCCTACCCCTTCTCACTTCTCTATCCATCCTCAAGGATTTGTTCTTCTGTAGCTTTAGCTGAAGCTCAATCCTTCCTATGTGGCCTTGCTTCATTGTGTCCCATGTCTTCTGTTCCATTCCATTGCTCCATCACTCTCTTTCCTTTGTCCTGTTCAGTCTCTTATCCTGCAATCCCTCAAGCTGTCCTCTTGCCTCTTCTTTCTTCCTTTTGTTACTAAATGACAAGAAGAATGACAAGAAGAAAAGTCTGCAGTGGCTCCTGCTACAGTCTGTTTGCATTCCCACTTCTATTGAAACTTATCTCTTAAGGTTCCCCCCTCCAGGCCTCATCTTTTCCCTTTCTCTTGCATTTTGACTGATTTATTATTTACCTATTCCATCTTGATACTTTCCATTCCTGATATTTCTGTAGCGCTTCTTTCTTCTGCTTTTGTTCCGATCTTTGTTGAGTGTTTCTTCATCTCCTGCCTCACCCTCTTGCCCTGTAACAGAATTTTTCGAAACTCAGTTTCCATTCTTCTCTTTCTCTGAATTTTCAGCCATTCTCATATCTATGGTTTTCATCTGTACAAAGATGACTATCAAATCTCTGAACTCTCCCTAGAATTCCAGTGCCACAGTCACAAAACTGTCCATTGCTTCTCCCTATCTTTCCCTTCCTCTGTCTCAGTTTTTTTTCAATTAGCAAGCATTTATTTTCTCTCCCTCCCACTCTCTCCCAAACAGCAACAAAAGAAAAAAATCATCATAGGAAATATTTGTAGTCAAGGAAAGCAGATTGTCTTGTTGGCCATGACCAAAAACGTATGTCTCATTCTATATTTTGAGCCTTCACCTCTTTAAGTAGGAGGTGAATAACATACTTCACATTCATTTCTTTTGAATTGCATTTATCAGAGTTCTCAAGTCTTTCAAAGTTGCTTTTTTTAAAATAATGTTGTTACTGTGTAAATTGTCCTCTCAGTTCTTATTTGATTCTGTAGCAGTAAATTCAGGTTTTTACAGATTTCTCTGAAGCTGTCCGTTTCACCATTTCTTATGGTACAGTAATTTTCTGGCACGTTTGTTTCTGTCATTTGTTTAACACTTCCCAGTTGGAGGATGCCTTGTTAGCTTCTAGTTTTTGCTGCTGTGAACAGAGCTGCCATTGTAGGCCTTTGCCTCTTTCTTTGATCTCTTTGGAGTTCTAGGCCTTGTAGTATCCCTGGTTCGAAGCACACGCTCAGCTTATTGATTTTTGGGGCATAGTTCCAAATATCTGGACCAGTTCACAGCTCTGCCATCAGTGCATTAGTTTGCTTGTTTTCCTGTAGTCCCTTCAATAATGAATTAATAAAATAATCTGTCTTTTGCCAATTTGATGGGTGTTATGTGGAACCTTAGAGTTTCTTTAATTCAGAGGTGTCCTATTTGTAACTTGTAGGTGGCTTAGTCCTTAGTGAGGCTATGACCAAATTAAAACATAGTTGGGAAATGTTTAACAAAATAAAAGTACTGTACAGCATAGATTGCTAATTTATGGTTTTCTAAATCACTACATGGCCTGTAAGGACCCTACTTGACACCACTGCTTAATTCCAATTTTGCTTATGGTTGTTATGGCCTGGGTTTCTTTGTTTGATGACTTTGTAGTTTCTGACCATTTTGGCTCTTGTTCTTACAGATTTGAATCAGTCCCATATGTATGTTAGAAATGAGACTTGTATCAGAGAAACTTTCTGCTAAGATTTTTTCCCTAGTTATACTTGGTTCTCTTGTAACTTTAACTGAATTGGTTTTCTTTCCATAAAAACTTGAAAGTTTTCTTGGAATAAAAGTTGTGTCTTTAATCTTCTGTGACATCACCTCTCCATCCTTGTTGGATCATGCATGAACTTTTACCATCACCATAAATCTGAAAGTGCATTCCTTTCTTGCTTGTCTAGTTTATGATGTCATTGCTTGTATATAAGCCACGTTCATCTGGACTAGTGTGAGACTCTGGTGTGAGACGTGGTAAGTCTCTAATTTTTGTTAGACTGCTCCCTGTTTTTCATGGCAGTTTTTGCCCGATAGTAAATCTTTACCCTGTCAGTTGGCATCTTGGAGTTTTTCCAACACTCTGCCACCCATTATTTGCTTCTGTATATTATGGATCTAATCTGTTCTAGGAAGCAAGATCTCTTTTTTAAGCTAGTGCCAAATTATTTAGATGATCCTGTCTTTGTAGTGTAATTCAAGATATGGTACTATAACTGTCTTTTTTTTCTCAATTTTTTTTTTCATAATTTCTCCTGAGATTCTTTTTTATTTGTTGTTTGTTTTTTAATTTACTTAATTTCTTTTCAGTGTCAACAGTCACTTCCATAAGGTTTAAATTTCCTCTCCCTCCCTTCCCCTTCCCTCCCTGAGATGACTTGCAGTCTTATGCGGGTTCTACACATACATTCTTATTGAACACACTTTCACATTAGTCGTGTTGCACAGAGGAGTTAAAACAAATGGCAGAAACCATGAGAGCAACCAAACCAAAACAGAACATCACACAAGAGAAGATAGTCTGCTTCATTCTGTGTTCCGATTCCATGGTTCTTTCTCTGAATGTCGATGGCATTTCGCCTCAAGAGCCCTTTGGGAATGTTTTAGGTCCTTGCACTCTCTTGAGATTCCTGGCCTTTGTTTTGCCAGGTGAGTTTTGTGGTTTTTTTCCCTAGCTCTTTAAAGTACTTCTCTGGTAGTGTGGTTGATGTTGTCACTTCATAGACGTTTAACTTTTCATTCATCTCTGACGCTTCCTTCTTCTCATCCCCATATCCAGTCACTTGCCACAGCCTTTTAATTATACCTTCTTTTCTCAATATAGCCCATCTCTGCCTTCCCTCCCTAGCAGTTTATCCCTTGTAACAATGGATAAAAAGGAAAAGAAAAAAAGGCAGCTCAAAACCACCCAGTAAACCATATTTGGTACTATATGTGGTATTTCTGTGCTTCCCTACCTATGCAGAGAAGAAAGGGAGCTACGTTTTCTTACCTGTTCTCCAGGCTCAAGCTACTCAGTCGTTATAATTACAGTGTTCAGGGCTTGTTTTTGTTCTTTCCATTTATATTATTGTAGTCATTATGTATAAGGTTTCCAGGTCTTGTTTACTTTCGTTTCTGTCAATTCATATAATTCTTCTCACATTTCTGTATTTTTTATTATGTAATATTCCATTACATTCGTGTGCCATAATCCTACTATGAGTATTTTGCTGTGTATGGGACCTTTCTTTAACCTCCTTAGGGGAACATACACACATACGTGTATGTGTGTGCATATGTGTGTGTGTGATTAAAATATATATGTATGTTCCAAGGAAGTTAAAGACAAAAGAAAGGGTGTGTGTGTGTGAGAGAGAGAGAGACAGAGAGAGAGATTTCTGGGCCACAGATTTGTCAGGAAATTGGGACTTTAGAAGAGGAGAATTCAGGAAGTGAACAGGGGGCTGTTAATGTTAGAGAAGAGGATTTAGCTGTTTGCATCTTACCTAAAGATAGATCTCATAAGGACTAGAAAGAAAATGTTTGTATGGAGATTTGCTCATTTGAGAACAGTATACAGATATAACTACTGAATAGGAGCTATAGAGAATGATAGATGTGACATAGAAATACAGATAGTAGTGGAGGGGACTACAAAACAAATGAAAAGAAAGACTGGATTGATATTTCATGACCTCAGATGTTTGTAGAACATTGTGCAGGGTATGGAAAATAATAAAATTGAGATCTTGACACGAGTAAAGAAACACAATCTTATAGATATAACCTAGACTTAATTATAGGATATAACATATTTGGGGGGAAAAAGTTAGCCAGACTGGACAGTAAATTAGCAGTGCATCAGTTTCCCAGAGGAGGGGCATTTGCATTGGGCTTTTGTATTTGCTTTACCAATAATTTGGCTTTTCACACGATGGAGAAAGTTCACAGGAATCTTACTCAGATTCAGATTTAGATGAAGCAAGGAAGCATTGATAAATGAAGTAGAAACGCTGAAAACATTAGCATTACCAGGGAGAGAACACTTGATGTGATATCATACGTAACCTAGACTTGAGAATTAGATTGGAAGAAGTTTGGTCAAGATAAGTGTACTGTCATGGATTGACACCCACTGAGCAAAGTCACTCAATTTAGGAGGAATAGGAAATGAAGAACAAACATTTTTAAATAATTTTTTTTAATCAATAAAACTTTTTTTCTTCCTGTTCCTCCCTCATCCCCCCACCAAAAAGAAAAGAAAAAGAAGCCCCTTGTAACAAAGATGCAGAGTCAAACAAAACAACTCCTCACATTTGTCACGTCTAAAAAATATATATCTTACTCTACCTGAATGCGTTACCTCTCCGTCTGGCTTCGTTGCTGGTCATTGAGCTCATTAGAGTTTTAAAAAGATGTGTGTGAATAATCTTGATGAAACCTAAGACAACAGTGTGACTTATAGGGAACTTACTGATTACGGAATTAAAAGAACGCGTACCAAGAATGGAAACCATGCTGTATGACTACAGACAAATACTGTAAGAACAGTGAATGCAGGCAGCTTGTCAGGAGTGTTATAGAGGACTGTTATGCTTTAGGCAGGAAATGTTATTAAATGATCTATTTAGTTTCATTTTGTAACAGTAATGCTACTTTTATGCAAATTGTAAAATACTAAATGTTTTGTTGCTCTCACAGTTGAAGTGTATTTTGGAGACTCTCTCTTACTTAGACATGATGGTATTAGGTCTGTCAATATATTCCTCTTTGCTGTAATTTTTTTGGGGGTGGGATTTTAAGGTTTAAATAGTTCAAGACAAGATCAGCTTAATTTCTTTTCCCTAATATTGATCTCCTTCTATGTGTAGGACACACTGTGCTAGGTATTTCTAAAGCCAAGGCCTCTGATTTTAGTACTTGTCTTTCCTAAAACGTGAGAATTAGTTTGGAAAAAGGAGAAAGAGAGACTTTCCAGTGTATCTTTATAAATTAAAGACTTGCTTTGAAAAAAGAGTTCTTAAAAAGTTAACCACAAATAAACCACGAACTGAAAATATAGAAGTTAATAGTTGGTGGTTGAATAGCAGAACGTTTTATGGGATAGCTATACAGTCATTGCTTAAGTTCATCTGTGTTCATCTAAGGGTAGTAAGACAGTCTGGTGAGGAAATGGAAATTACAGAGGAGACATGACGACCGGGAATAGTATGACTGGAGGAGAACTTGGGGACAGGGAAAAGGATGGTTCCTGGTAGCCTCCTTTAAAGTTTACTCTTTTGTTGCTTATTTTGTGTCTTTTTCAGAAACACCATTTCATTTCACTTTGCCTAAGGAAGATGATGTTATCCCACCATTGACCAACACAACTCCACCTTTGATTGGGCATCTTAAATTAGGTCCAAGGAGACACAGTACTCCTATTGGTGAGTGATATAAAAATGACACGCTTTGAGCTAGAAACTCTGAGGTGTCATCCTTTTTATAAAGGATATCCTTAGGACCAGCTAAGAAATTGGGACTGGGTTATGTCATTCATTCTTCTTGCTTCAGGAGTAAACTTTAAAGAATATGTCCGACTGCAGATCTTCATAGTCTCATGCTAGTCCCGTTGAGGATCTGGTGACAGTTTCCAGTTTCTTACATTTTGATAATTTTTTTGACCTTTTAGACAATAAAATTTGTACGGTAGAAATTGACTGTGCTTGCTTTTTCACAGAAGATAATCAGGGTGTAGAGAGGAGTCAACTACCCCCCCCCCCCCCAAAAATTAAACATTGATGTAATCTTGAGGTCAGAGGACTGTCTTTGAAATCCCAAAATGTAGCAGAGGGCTGGGCACATAGTAAGTGCTTTGTAAATGCTTTTGTCATTCATTCATTGACTGAGTAAGCAGCTGATTTGTGTGGAACACTGGAGAAAAGGAAAAGTTAGAATGAGCCTCAGAAAAGGAGGGAGGGGAGTTTACCAGACTGCCTGAAAAGAGAAAACTCTCGGTTTTAGGTCTGGACGTTAAGGCTCCTAGATGTTTTCCTGTGCAGTGCCATGTGCGTATCGTATTTCTGCTCGACAGGCAGGGATGTTTAGGGAGCTCCCTCCTCTTCAGCAGTGCAGGAGTGTTCTACATTAATCTATTTGTTTTCTCTAGTCAGTGCTGGGAGGTAACTGTCATGCCGTTTGGAGTTTCCTGCTACCTGTGCCTGATGCTGGCAGATGTGGGTTGGCTGAGGGCTCATGCAGCATCCTAAATCCAGATGTGGAAGTGGAACTGAATCCTGTTGCTCCTCTTAAGACCAGGTGTCAATTATAGCGTGTAGTTGTGGCTATTTGTGACAGGATCCCTTCTAGGTACAACAGCTTGGATCTTGCAAACCTGTGCAGTTACAGAGGCAAACTGAAGACCCTGAGAGGCTGTATTTAATGTTTGTGCTTTAGTGGTTTTTTTTTCTTCCTCCTCCTTCCTTTCTTTCAGTTGTGGACAGCTATTCAGAGAACCCCTTAGCAGCCAGTGACGTCATGGCTGAAAGTTCTGTGGGGTCCAATGATGTTACTGTTGAAAGTGAAAAAGGGGATTCCAGAGCTGTCCCAGAAGTGGATGAAAAATTGAGTCTGAGAATGAAACTGGTCAGCCCTGAGACTGAGGCGAGTGAAGAGTCCTTGCAGTTCAGTTTGGAAAGTAAGTTTTCTTTTTATGCACATCTGGGTAAGCTGTGATAAATTCCTGGCCCCTTATTTGTTTTATTGTCCCAACGAAGTAATAATCTTGGCTATTCTTAGCACTCCCTCTTTCTTTTTAAATTTTATATGAATTTTATTGGTGCTTTTTGTTTTTAATATCATAATCTTTTCTTAGTACGTCCTCCTTTCCCTCTGAATTTGCCTTACAACAAAAATTTAAAAAGAAATTTTTAAAAATTTAGCAAGACTAACCAGCACATTGATTATCTCTAACAATATAAGAATATATCATGCAAATTCTCTTTTTTTTTCCTAAGCAGCGTTAACAGTAGAAAGATGAGCTAGTATGAATTTTGGGGAGAGGTGACTTTGGTGTTGGAATGAATTTTCTCAGTATTGAAGCATTGGGAATGCTGTCTATAATGGTTGCATTTTCATACTTTGATTTGGATTATTAAGTAGTAATATACTAGAAGTACTAAATATTCTTGATTATTCAATCAAAAATTCCCTACTTATTTGATAGTGAACCTGGTGTGATGGAATGTGGATAAACTAGAACCATAATGCCCATGTGGGATGGTGTGGGAACATCATAAAATTAGCCTGGAATCTTTCAAGGAGAGAAGACAGTATTTTCGTTTGAGAACACAAGGGAACTGAATGAGCTACGTGGAGTTCTAGGTCAAGAGTGAGTCAGAATAGGGCATACGAGGACTGAGGAAGTATCGAGAGACAGAACAATTTAGGATCACTTAGTGTGAGAACAGGTAGTTTGCTTCTCATTTACTTTGTCTTGTTTACTCTTTTTGTGTAGTTTCTTTTCCTTTGTTAGGATTTTTTTTAAAAACTAGAAAACATTTTTCTGATTGGGATGTGTGGAGATGTGGGGCCCAGGGGAAGTAGGCATTGAAGATGGGTACCAGGATAGAGTGGCATTGGTAGAAGGAGAATATTAGGTTGTTAGGGATTAGATATGGCAAATCTCTGAACCCAAGGAGCCATACCAGCCCTGTGCTTTCAAAAGTCATAGGATTTTAAAGTCATTTAAAAGTCATAGAATTTAACGGTGCCTTGGGTTGGTATCCATCTCTCTTCAGAAAAGGAAACTGAGACCAACAGATATGAAATGATTTGCCACAAAGCTGGAACTTGAACCCAGGCCCTCTGCCCCTAAATCTGGTTCTCCTCCTTGTTTGTTTTACACTGGAACAAAGGGCATACACAGTTTTTATCTTTTGGATATACTTCCAAATTATTTTCCAGATTGACTTGACAACATCCCGGTTCCACCAACAGCGCATTCATGTGCCTGTTCTCCCATGGCCCTTCCAGCAATTTTCGTTTTCCCTTTTTGGTTATCTGCCAGTCTGAAGGGTATGGAGTAGAACTTCGGAGTTGTTTTAACTTGCATTTTTCTTATTATTAGAGATTTCATATGATTGTTGGTAGCCTAGATTTCTTTATTTGCAGATCTCTTATAGTATTTGACCATTTATTTACTGGAAAGTGAGTCTTATTCTATGTACTGATTTTCTCTATAGATGTCAGAACTTCATCAGAGATATTTGCTGCAGAGATTTTTTTCCCGAATAGTTTTTGGTTCTGATTCTGCTTGCATTGCTTTTGTTTGTGCAAAAACCCTTTCAATTTTATATAATAAAACCTATCCGTTTTACTTTTTGTAATATTTCTATCCCTTGTTTGGTCAAAAACTTCCCTCCCTTCCAATTGTGAAAAGACCTTATTACTTCCTTCTCTGATTTGTTTAATATAACCTTTTCTGTTTTGATTCTGCACCCATTTTGAGCACATTATGGAACATGGATTGAAATCTTTAAATTCTCTCAGATTGCTTTCCGTTTTTTCTAGTAGAATATTGAGTCCTTAACTGAGTTGGTAGATAGTGTCTATCGAACATGTTACTAATTACAGTCTTCATTTTCTTCTGGATTCTAGTGCTGTTTCCACTGTATTGTGTCCTTGTAGGCACATGCCTTGACTTGGGGATCTCTTCACCAGGGAAGTTTATAGACTTGAAAGGCAAAAGTTTTGAGGCCAAAGAAAAGGCTCTTGGTCACTCATTCCAGCTAACAGATTGGGATTGTACTGCAGTTCGTTGAAGTCTAAGCCTAGGGCTGGAACCAGGGCCAAAATGAAGCACGAGAAGAGTAGATTTGGAGTCAGAGGACTTAGGCTTGAGTCCTGGCTCTGCTGTCTTCTACTCTAACTGTAAAAGGAGGGAATGAGACTAAGATAATCCCTAAGGTTCCTTCTTGCTCTAATTCTGTGCTCCCTTACATCATACAATAAAGAGGCTCCCTCAAGGAGCTTACAGTCTAATAGAGGAGACAACTTGCAAACAGATGTATATGAAGCAAGCTATATACAGGATAAACAGGAGATAACAGGGAAAGCACTGCAATGGAGAAGGGTTAGGGAAGGATGTGGAACTTTTTCCTTTTGTTTCTTCTGTCAGAGATCATAGTCATTGGAACACAAGTTAAGTCAGTCTCCATGAATGTTTGTATCTTATTTATAAACGATGAAAAAATAAAACTAGTAATTGGTAAGTAATCTTCCCTATTACCCCTCAGATTTTTCAGCTGAACTTGGATTATCCAAACCACTTTTAGAGTTGCTTTTTCTTTTAAAAAAAATTGTTTTTTAAAAAAAGTTTTAATTTACGGAATAAAACAAGCATTTCCATACACAGTATAGTAAAAAGAGGTGATTGTACAACTTGTTATTCCCTTTAAATATATGTTGAAGTTATCATATAATTTTTTTCCTTTTTTCTCCCCTCCACTTTCCCCTTCCTCCCCTCCTGCTCCCAGAGATGGCTACCATTAGACACAAATATGTATGTGAACATAAAGTCATTCTGTGTATACTTCTGTTTGTTGGTTCTTTCTCTGGATGCAGATAGTGTCTTCATGTGTCCTCTGTAGTTAATTCTGATATTTATAATAGTTAAAGTAACTTACTCAAAGTTGTTCTTAAAACTCTTGCTGTTACTGTATACAACATTCTCTTGGATCTGCTCATTTCGCTCTTCATTATTTCGTACAGGTCTTGCCCTGTTTTTCTCATATCGTTGAGCTAGTTATCTCTCATAGCTTAGTAGTATTCTATCAAAATCATATACCATACCTACATTTTCCAGTTCTTTACCACCACCAAAGAGCTGCTCTAAATAGTTTATAACATAGAGGTTCTTTTCCTCTTTCCCAATCATCTTTGGAAATAGACTTAGTAGTGGTATTGCTGGGTCAGAGGGTAGGCAGTTTAATAACTCTCTGTGTGTAATTCCAGATTGCTCCCCAAAATGGTTAGATCAGTTCACAATTCCACCAATAATGACCTAATGTCCCAGTTTTTCTATATTCTTTCCAACATTTGTTGCTTTCCCTTTCAGTCATTTTAGCCAATCTGCTAGGTATAAAATGATATTTCAAGGTCATTTTAATTTGCATGTCTCTAATCAATAATGATTTAGAGCATTTTTTCATATGACTAAGTTGTTATACTATTCTTAGGGACTCCAGTTTCTATGTGGATGGTTTTTATGGGATCATGACTGCTGTCTTATGGGGAGGCAGAACGGAACAGCTAGGTCGTTGATCTTGGAGTCAGGAATTTGGAAGACCTGTGTCTGAACCCTACCCCAGACACTAGTTGGGTGAACTTAGCCATGTCAGGCAATCTTCCTGAGCCTCAATTTCTTCATCTCTGCTGGGTAGTTTTGATGATCAAATGAGATGATATTTGGGAAGTGCTTTTCAAACTTTAAAACATTATACAAATGTGAAATATTTTTTAATTACTCAATTTATCTCTGTTTAGATCTGAGGTTCTTAACCTGTTCGTGTCATGGATCCTTTGCACAGAAGGATCTAGTAAATCTTAATGTAAAAGCTTAAGTAAAAAAGTAAAGCTTATGAACACCTGAAAATAGTATTTTAAAATACACAAAATAAAATATGTAAATTACAAAGGAAACCAATTATATTGAAATACAATGATTTGTATTTGAAATCAAATTAAAATTTAAAAATATTTAACTTTAAAAAGGTAGCTATTAAAAAAATGAACAAACCCCAGGTTAAGGGACCCCTGATTTAGAGAGATGTGTAGGTGACAGTTTTAGAAACTGCAGCTAAGTAATTTCATATAATATGTTTGGTTATGTCCACTTAGTTCACAGAAGTGAGGATGTTGATTGTTAGGAATGGGGAGTGCTTGTATTGTTAAACCATAGTTAATGATTTTTTTCTTTCTGATCCTATTCTTTATTCCTGTTTCTTTCTACTGCTGAGTGGGGGAAGAAAGAGTAGAAAAATAAGGAGGTTTTTGGGTATGATACTAACTGGATTCTTTCTCTGTTTTTCTCCCTTCCCTCTTTGCCTGTGTTTTTGTTCAGAGCCTATAAGTGGTGAAAAGAAAAATGGATCCTCTGCTGTTGCTGAGTCTGTTGCCAGGTAACCAGCGCTTGTTGCTATGCAGAGCAGCCTCATACAGAGCCACTGGTAATGAAGGAAAAGATGATTTATCAATAGTAGAAAAAAATTAAAATGAAACCCAGAATAAAGGATTTGTAGGAGGAAAGATGGAATAAGAGTCACAGTTTTTTTCATTAATGCTCTTCTAAGACCAGTATTTTGTCTGCTGATTCTTGACTAAAATAGTGACAAAAACAATTTTTAAAAATTTGCTCCATTAATCATATTAGAATGCTTGTCCTGAGCGTCGTTAGCCTTGCTGGGACTCTAATGTGTGGCAGGAGTTAGGTGGTCTTCTGGAGGGTAGTTATGGGCTTTGTCCTTTATGGCTTTCAGCTGGTAGCCATTGTATAAGATTGAGGCAGTCAGGTGGTGCGGTGGATAGAGCACCAGTGCAGGAGTCAGGAGGACCTGAGTTCAAATCTCACCCAGACACTTGACACTCACTAGCTGTGTGACCTTGGGCAAGTCACTTAACCCCAATTGCCTCATCCTGGGTCATCTCCAGTCATCCTGATGACTATCTGGTCACTGGATTCAGATGGCTCTGGAGGAGAAGTGAGGCTGGTGACCTGAACAGCCCTCCCTCACTCAGAACAAAGTCAAGTGCACGTCATGTCGTCATTTCTCTGAGGGCATGGTCTTCTTCGGCAACAAAGGATGAAGATGCGTTCTGTAAGATCATTCCAGTGAGCGTCCCAAACTGACTGCTGTCTGGTGGTGTGTAATCATCTTCTTGTTGCTGTCAGCTCCAAGAGAAGGTCGTTGGAGCCAGCGCCCCAGCCTGACCGCTGCGCTGTGCTGTGTGATGGTGGTTGTGGTGGCGGAGTGCCTTGTTGTCTTGGCTGTTTCTTGCTGCACTGCCTTAAGGATGACTTTCTCTTTAGAGCCCAGCCTGTGTAGGGGAGCTTTGCCATCTGGTGGCTGTGAGAGGATAGCAAAGTCTCCTCTGCTCCTGACTGTAACCCTACCAAGCTCTTTGATACGATCCTCTTCCTATCTCTTGTTTACTGCATATTCTGGAAAAAGGAATTTCATCTCTCTGGACTTAATACCTTTCCTGTAAAATGAACTTCATGTTTCTGAGTGTGGTTTATAGGTTACTTCTGAATTTTCTGCTAAGTACCCTTTATAAATCTATAGTCTTACCAGTGGAGAACAAAACTTTTTTTTACTCTGTCGTTGCAGTATTGTATTCCAGATGTTGCTTATTGTTGGTCTGTACGTACAATTTAATTTATTTCTAAAGTTAGAGAAAACCTTAGAGTGCGGGTGGAAGTGTAACAAAGGAAGAGATTGAATGAAATGAAGTGGTTGTTAATATGGGTTATTGATGATGGTATTAGTATATGTTCATCTTGTTTTAAAAGCATACCCAAACAGATAAAAATCTTGATCTATAGGAAAAAATAGATTGTGGGAGATAGTTTCTTCACAAATAGATTTAACACAGGAGTACTTTTGCTTCTTTTTTTGTTTCTATGTTTCGGTACACAGTAGCTCTCATAAAGTTATGTTTAGAAGAAGGATCATTCTGTCTTCTGCCTACAGATGAAGAAGTGTTGCTATTTTCATACATTTGTAAGATTATATAGTGCCAGTAAGGGACGAACACTGCAGTGGGACAGAAATGCTGTTTGATGATAGCATGGGACTAGGTGTTGTTGGATTATGTTATTGTTACTGATGATTTTCCTCATGAAGATTTTCTTATGCTGCATTAGAAATATAAGAAAGCTGCATCTTGGGTCAAGGGAAGAATTATGGGAGAAGAAATGTGAAGAAAGGGTTATTTACCTGTAGTGCCCGAAAGATATTTCTATTATATCGCATAGTGCTCGATATAGTCATCACTTAGTAAAAGCTTGTCTGATTGAAAGTTGTTTATTCTAGCCAAACAAACATAGACTTAGTGCTTTACTCTCTTATCCTTAGTTCTCAGAAGACAGTGTCTGTGTTTAGCCGTGTCTGTGAAGTCCGGCAGGATGATGAAGCCAAAGGCCATGATACCCCATCAGATCTTATCAGGTAAGCATTATTTTCATAATATCTTTGCTCCCATATTAAGTCATAAATTGATTGCTGCCAGAAACGGCTATGTTCTCTCTTTGTGGTTTCCAGTTTAGTTTTTCATTTGACTGTGGCATATTTAAGCCAGACTGAATCATGTTTATTCAAAAAAAGATCTTTGAAAAAGAAAGGGCTCTTTCTTTTTCCTGTGGCCTTTATATTTACATCTGTTCCCATCTTTTGTTCTGTCTTCTCCAGAAGGTGGCATTCTCAATCTTCCCCTCTCTGTTGAATATTCAACCTCTCCCTATTTATTGATTCCTTTCCTCCTGCTTTCAAACATGCTTGAATCTATACCCACATCCTTAAAAATAACTTTCCCTGTTCTCTCCCATCCCTCAAGTTTTCATCCTATATTTCTTTTCCCTTTCTCAATGAAATTCTTTGAAAAAGCTGTCTATACTTGGTGCCTCGATTTTCTGTCCTCTCACTTCAACTCTCTGAAATCTGACTTTTGACCTCATCACTCAAATAAAACTGCTGTCTCTGAAGTTACCAGAAATCTCTTAGTTGCCAGATCTGAAGGTCTTCTCCATCCTTATCCTTGACCTCTGCTTCATTTGTCATTATTGATCACGCTTTCCTGCTGGATATTGTGTTCTGTATGGGTTTTCGTGATACCACTGGTTCTCCTCCCACCTGTCTGACCACTCCTCAGTTTTCTTTCCTGTCTTACCTCTGGGGGATTCCCCAAACTTCTGTCCTAGGTCCTTTTTCCTTTTCATCCTGTACTTTTTCTCTTGGTAACTTCAATAATTCCCAATGGGTTTAACTATCATCCATATATAGATGACTGCCAGAGCTACTATCCAGCCCCAGTCTTTCCCCTGAGTTTCAGTCCCATGTTACCAGTTTATCTATTGACCATTTCCGACTGGATATCTCATTGGCACTTCAAATTCAGCATGTCCAAAACTGAACTCCCAAACCCATCCCCTTTTTCCAAACTTCCCTCTTTTTTTTTGAAGATACTATCATCTTTTCTGTCTTCTAGGTTTGTAACTTCAACATTATTCTAAACTTTCTTACCTTTTTTCGCCTCACATAACCAACCATTTATCAAATCTTGTCAATAACATCCTGGCTTCTGTGGCTCAAGTCTGTCTTTGTCCATTCCAGTGTATCCTGTGCACACTGATGCTAAAGTAATTTTTCTTAAGCTCAGATCTGACTGTAATTCCCCTACTTTTTCAAATGTATTGCTTCTAAGAGCAAATATAAACCCCTGTTTAGTTTCTTTTAATTTATTTTAAAAATTTATTTATTTTTAGTTTTCTACAATCATTTCCATGAGTCTTAGATTTTTCTCCCCCCACCCTTTCCCCTTCCTTCCCAAGATGCTGTGCAGTCTTATATGGTTTCTATACATATGCTGTTATTAAGCACCGTTTTACATCAGTCATGTTGCATAGGGGAATTAAAATGAATGAGAAAACAAACCAAAACAAAACATAACACAAGAGAAAATGTTCTGCTTCATTCTGCATTCCAGTTCCATAATTCTTTTTCTGGATGTCGATGGCATTTTGCCTCAAGAGTCGTTTGGGGATGTTTTAGGTCTTGTGTTGCTGTGAAGGGCTAAGTCTATCAGAAAAATGCCTCACACACTGTGGTTTTTCCTATATACAGAGTTCTCCTGGTTCTGCTGCTTTCACTCAGTGTCAGTTCATATAAGTCTTTCCAGGCCTCTCTGAAGTCTTCCTGTTCATTTTTTCTCATAGCACAATAGTACTCCATTACATTCATACACCACAGTTTGTTCAGCCGTTCCCCAATTGATGGACATCCCCTTGATTTCCAGTTTTTGGCCACCAAAAAGAGAACTGCTATAAATATTTTTGTTCATGTGGGACTCTTTCCCATTTTTATGATCTCTTTGGGATACAGTTCTAGAAATGATATTGCTGGGTCAAAGGGTATGCACATTTTTGTAGCCCTTTGGGCATAGTTCCAAATTGCTCTCCAGAATTGTTGGATCAGCTCACAACCATGAATTAGTGTTCTAGCTCTCCCGTATCTTCTCCAGCATTTATTATCTTCCTGTTTTGTCATATTAACCAATCTGATAGATGTGATGTGGTACCTCAGAATCGTTTTGATTTGCATTTCTCTAATCAATAGTGATTTAGAGCATTTTTTCATATGACTATAAATAGCTTTAATTTCTTCCTCTGAAGACTGCCTGTTCATGTCCTTTGACCATTTATCAATTGGGGAACCCTACTTAGTTTTTAAAGCCCTTTACAACCTGGTCCCAAACTATCTTTCCAGCTTCAGTGGACTTCACTCTTCCTTCCTGTACTCTACAGTCCAAATGATATTTCATCTCCCATCTCTGCCTTTTTTACTTTAGATATTTTTCATACCTGGAATACATTCTCTTCTCACCTTTGCCTCAGGGAGTCCTTTTTCTTTGAGATGCAGCTCATGCACTCCTTTCTGTATGAAACTTTTCCTGGTTTTCCCAACTATTAATTCTCTCTTTCCCAAATCTTATATTTAATTAATTTTTATATATTTGCATTTATTCATTTTTTATTTATGCTTTGGATGCTTATATATACAGGGTATGCCAAAAGTCTTAGTGCAATTTTGAGCTTTTATAGCTTGAAACTGCACTAAGCCTTTTGAGGTGCTCTCCACTGTCTCCTCTCTAGAAAGTGAACTCTTTGTGAGGAAGAACTGTTTCCATCCTTTGTACTGGTATCCCAAGTGTCTGTATAGCGAATAGCTTGTAGTGGTGCTTAATAAGTGCCTGTTGGTTAATAATTTGCTGAGACAGTTTTCCAGACAATTGTATAGGTATAGAACATTGGTATTGTTAACCTTGCTGTCAGAAAGCCATATTTATTTTGACATGACTCAGTCTCCATAAACTTTTTTTTAATATTATGGAACTTTTTATTTTTACATATAGTTGATTTAATTTAACATTATACCTTCTAAGTTCATGTACAGCAACCAGCACAGTGACACAACCTTTATGTATCATCATCTTTTATCTGTTGGCAGTGCAAGTGGTAGACCTGCCAAGCCTCTGTCAAGCTTTGACAAACACTAACCCTAATTTGGTCTGATTTGTCAGTATCATTTTATGTAATCACTTCAGTGCATTTACCGTCAGTTGGAGTGGGTCTAAATGTTAGTGAGCTGTTTTTATTGATTTTCATTTGAACTTTATTTTCATCAAAAAAGATGTATATATTTGTAAAGGAGTTGTACTTGAACAAATTCAATAACTTTTGGCATTTACTTCATGTCTCTACCCTCCAGAGGGTCTTGTGCTTTCCCAAGAAGGTAACTCTATAGTTTGAAAAACTTTGACCTATAACTGTATCTGAGAACTTCTGTCCTGATCAGATAGCCAGTATTATAATGTGTATTCATCCTTCGTTTCCAAAGAGGACCATGCCATCAGAGAAATAATGACCTTTTTTTGAGTGAGATAGGGCTGTGCCCGTCACCATCCTCACTTCTCCTCCAGAGCCTTCTGAGTCCAGTGGTCAGATATTCATCAGGATGACTGGAGATGACCCAGGATGAGGCAGTTGCGGTTAAGTCACTTGCCCAAGGTCACACCGCTATTGAGTGTCCAGTGTCTGAGGTGAGATTTGAACTCAGGTCCTCCTGACTCCTGCACTGGTGCTCTATCCACTGCACCATCTAGCTGCCTCAATCTTATATAATGGCTACCAGTTGAAAGCCATAAGGGACAATGCCCATAACCACCCTCTAGAAGACTGCCCAGCTGTCTCCTGCCATGCATTGGAGCCCCACCAAGGTTAAAGAGACTCAGGATAATAATGCTTAATCTACTCTTAGGTAAAATTCGAATCCTCTGCCTGTTGTTATCCTATCTGGCCTATGAAGTCTTACCTTGGTAGTTGTCCTAGATGGCCCTTACCCATTCTTTTATCTACCTTGCCTGCTAACCCCTATAAATAGACTCTTTTATTTCTTTGAAGTTGCTTTTCTGTCTTTTTAAAATTAAATTTATTTTTTTCATTCAGCAAAAATCCACATCCTGCCTGTTTCCCTTCTTGTTCTTCCCCCATTCCTCTTGAGAATGAAATTAACATCCCCATTAACAAAATAAACAAAGCCAATAAAATAGGCCCGCCCAGAAGAAGGGGAGAGAACACCAGCGTGTTTCACTGTGCACTTGGAGCCTTTCACCTGTTCACCTTTCACTGCTTGTGGGCTCCGTTTTCCATTATTAGTCCTCCGGAGTCCTGGCTGTTATTGCACTGATCTGAATGCATAAGTCTTTCAGAGTTGTTTTTCCTTATAGTAATGTTTTCGTTGTATAAATTGTTCTAGTCTTGTTTTCTTTACATCATTTTATACAAATCTTCTTCGGTTTCTCTGAAACTATACCCTTTATCATTTCTTATATAGCACAATAGTATATACTATATTTTCTCAATTACATTAAAAAACACTTTTTAGCATTCATTTTTTCAAGTTTTGAGTTCCAAATTCTCTCCCTCTCCACCCCCTTCATTGAGGAGGCAAGCAATTTGATAATGGTTAATGACATGAACAGTCGTGCAAAGCATATTTCCATATTAGTCGTATCGTAATAGAAAACAGACTAAAAGAAAACAAGAAAATTAATGTTGGAAATAAGTATGCTTCGGTCTGTATTCAGACTCCATCAGTTTTTTCTCTGGAGATGGATAGCATTTTTCATCATAAGTTATTAGGAATTGTCATTGTACTGCTGAGGTAGCTAACTCATACCAGTTGATCATTGTACAATGTTGCTGTTACTGTGTGCAATGTTCTCCTGGTTCTGTTCAATTTCTTTTGCATCAGAAGAAGAGTCAAGATCTAAAATTATAAGAGGAAATGTAATAGGACAAAATACCAAGTCTTACTCTTCAGTTCAAAAAAATTAGCTTCTTAGGTCCAAGATGGAAGAGACATGGATAGATATCAGTTCATCAAAAAAATGTCTAGGAGTCTTACTCTGAATCAGTATTCTTAGATCGGAGGCCTTCCTCCCTTGGGCCCTACATCTTGAGGATGCCAGTGGAGCAGTCTGGCTTTCCACCTGTCATCCCTCATTTTTCCCACCTCCTAAGAGGATTCAAAAAACTACAGTATGATTCAACAGTGTGACATAAAAGCCAGGAAAATTAATGGAGCCTTAGACTTGGTTAAAAGAGATGCCCTTTCTAAAAGTAAGGAGTTAGAGTCCTACTGTCCTCTCTTCTGGTCATCAGCTTACATTTAGAAATGATGTGTTCCAATCTGAATGTCATGTTTTTGGAAGGATGTTGGTAAACTGAGAAATATTTTTTAGCATACTGGATAGTGAACTAGCCTTGAAACCAGGAATGACAGGGTTTAAGACCACCTCTGTGAACCCTGGGCAAATCACTCTTAATGCTCTAGGCAATTTTATGAAGACTGTAAATCACAGAAAAGATGCAGATTTATGTAATTCGAATCATTTTCCTTTCCTGACAGCTGCCTGAACAAGTGAAACCATAGAAACAGTCCCTACCCCTATTAATAAAGTTATGGGGCACCATATCAGTTGAGGGGACTGAGGATGTTTACCTTGGAAAAGAAGAGACTCACAGAGGACATAAGTGTTTTCAAATATTTGAAGCGTTTTCACTGTTAAGCTGTATGGGACTTGTTCTTTTTAGCCTAGAAAGTAGAACTATCTAGGGACAATGTGTAGATGTTGCTCACTCCCCAAAAAATAAATGAGATTTAAACTGGAAAATAAAAATTACTTAATAATATGGACTATCTTCGAACATAGTAGCACATTTCCCTCTTATTAGAGATCATTAAGCAAAAGCTGAATGACCATTTGCCAAGTATGTTATAAAGAGAATTATTTTCAGACTTGGGTTAGTCTCCTAAATGATTGCTGAGAAGTGTCTTCCAGCTCAGTTTCTATGACTCCTTCTGGTCATCCACAACCTATCATTTTGTCCGTTCTCTCAGTTCTGTCTCTGGATCATCATGCTTTCCATTTCCATCGAAGATTCTCTGTATCATTACCCTGCGCTGTTATAACAGCCTCACCAGCTCTTCCCTACTTACCTCCTTTTGCCCGGTGATGGCAGATCCAAGGCATCGTTCTAATTGTCATTCCTCTGTTCAGAAACCTTTTACAAGAATTAATTATTTATAGAACAAGGCATAGACTTCTTATTGAAGCATTAGAGGTCCTGACTTTTTATTCCCAACTTATCACTATTCTCTTATTGAACCCTGTATTGCAGTCAAGCTGGCCTAATTGAAATGTCTCCCTTTCTCGCATTGCCACCCATCACAGTTTTATCCTTTCTTGGGAGTCTGGTTCAGATGCCATCTCTTCTACGAAGTCTTCTTGATCCCCAGCTATAAACATTTTTCTTCTGCTTTGCTCCTCTAACATTTTGCCTGAACTTCTCCTTATCACATTTTGTTTTCATTATGATTGTTTGTGTAACGTCTCTTATTTCCCCTACTCAACTTTAAGAGCTCTGCGTTCACAGAAAATAATTTGTTTGTATTTGTATCCTTCATGGGAATTAGCCCAAATGAGAACTTAAATATATATTTAATTCAATTAGTTATTATATCCTCTCTGTTGTGTAGTGCCTTTCTTTGAAAAAGAAGTATCCCGTGACTCAGGTATAAAAAACTTGAATAATCATGTGAACATTCAACGTGTCCTTCTAGGCCATCCTCCCCAGAAATTAGAGAATTCATTTGGATGCTGTATTTTTGATTGTTTGGTTACTGAAACTAGAGCTGCTGTGTGAGCATTCAAATGAATATGTTTTCATTGCTTTTAGCTCCTCTAATTTTTTTTTGTTTGTTTTATAGTATCTTCAGAGATGTGTATGTTCTGCATCCTCTGATTTCAAGTAGGAATACTTCCTAGAGTCTTATTACTCAGAATAGTACATTTGGTTTTGCTGGGATTTGTTTCTTATCCTTCAGAAACATTCTGTCACCCTGCATCTGTCTCTGTCTCTTTAAGTGGTGGCAGGATTACTTACTTTGAAAAACTGTCCATTTTTATAGCATTCAGAGTGTATTTCTAGTTATTACTAAAAATTCACAAGTATGGAATTTCACTTTGTCTAATTTTACCACTGGAGAGCTCAGTTTTTGAGCCTAAAAAATGAAATTAACATAGTAGTGTTATCAAAAAGAAATTACAGTCTGAATCATCATCATTAATAAGCATTTTTTAAGCACCGAATATGTACTGGGCACCGTGCTGATCTTTGGGATTATAAAGGATGACAAAAAATACAATTTCTGCCTACTAAGAGTTCACATTGTACTGGAAAAGACAATATTAAAACAACTGTGTGTGAATGTATATGCACAAGTACATATATGTGTATCCACACACACAGTGTAGGTGAGAGGGAATCCACTGTAGTGGGTAACAGGGGGAAGGAGAAGGAGACCAGGAAAGTCCTTTAGAAGAAGATGGGGCCTGAGCAGAGGCTTAGAGGAGGCCACATAAAACAGTACCAGAAGTGAGAAAGGAGAACGTTCTAGGCAAGTAGGAACGCTATTGAGAAGGCACAGTGTCACGATTGTGTCATGTTTGAGGAAAAACAAGGAGACCAGTGTCACAGTGTGCTTGAATATGTGAAGAAGAATGGATGTGTCCTGTAAATCTAGGAAGGGGCTGGTCAGGTTGTGGAGGGCTTTAAAAACTAGATACGGATTTTTGTTGCATTTTGAAGGCGGTCATAGGGAGTCGCTAGAAGATATTAACGTAGGAAGCTGACGTCGTCAGTTTTGTCCTTTAGGAGGATTTGCCGAGTGGAGGATAAACTGGACGGGAGAATTTGTACTGGCTTCATAGTGTGAGGTAACAACTTGAGCATGGGTCAGGCAGGAAGTGCTAAGTGCCTTTTATGTACCAAGACCGTGCTCATCGCTGGGAATCGCAAAAAAGGCAAAAGGAAGTCTGTGCCCTCGAGGCCCTTACAATCTGATGTAAATAGCAAGCAGACAAATATGTATAAGCAAGACAAATATGTACAAGTACACAAGTACAGTATGTGTTCGTCCTTCATTGCCAAAGAAGAACATTCCACCAGAGAAATGATGACATGACTTGTACTTGACTTTAAGTGAGGGAGGGCTGTGCAGGTTACCAGCCTCACTTCTCCTCCAGAGCCACCTGAATCCAGTGATCAGATATTCATCAGGATGACTGGAGATGTCCCAGGATGAGGCAGTTGGGGTTAAGTGACTTGCCCAAGGTCACACCACTAGTGAGTGTCCAGTGTCTGAGGTGAGATTTGAACTCAGGTCCTCCTGACTCCTGCACTGATGCTCTATCCACTGCACCACCTGGCTGCCCCCTTACAAGCAAGCTGTATGCAGGATAAAATGACATCAGAGAGGGAAGGCATTAGAATTAGAGATTCTTTGGAAGATGAGATTTTATTTGAGACTTGAAGGAAGTGAAGGAAACCTTGGGTAGACATGAGAAGGGAGAGCAAAATACCTGCATCTGAGAGACAGGGAGTATCTTGTTTGTGGAACTAGCATTGAAGAATATATGAACAGAGTGAGGTATGAAAAGACTAGAAAAATGGTAAGTTATGAAGAGCTTTGAATATCTAACAAAGGATTTTGTATTTGATCCTGGGGGCAATAGGGAGCCTACTTGAGGAGGGGGAAGAGGCATGAGGGTGGGAGGAAAAGGGGAGTGATATGGTCAGATCTGTGCTTTGGAAAAAATCATTTTAGTGGCCAGTTAGAGAATGGATTGGAGTGAGGAGAGACTTGAGACAGGCTGACCCACAATAATCCAGGCGTGAGAGGATGGGGGCCTGCACCAGGGTATTGGCCAGGGCAGGAGAAGAGAAGGGGCATATTTGAGAGATGTTGCATAGATGAAATCGACAGGTTGTGGCATCAGTTTGGTTGTGGGAGAGGGCAGGGGTGAACAGTAGTGAGGGTTCCAGGATGGTTACTAGATTGCAAGCCTGAATGACTGGAAGGATATGTTGTCCTTGAGAGTAATAGGGAATGAGGAGTGGGGAGGAGCTGGAGGAAAAGATAATGAGTTTGGTTTTAGATGTGTTTGGTGTAAGATGTCTTCTGAACACCCAGTTTGAGATGTCTGAAAGGCAGTTGGAGCTGCGAGATGAGAGATCAGTGAAGAGGTTAGGACAGGATAGGTGGATCTGGAAATAATCTGTGTAGAGATGATAATTAAGTCCATGAGAGTTAGTGAGATCAACAGGTGAGGTAGTACAGGGGGAGAATGGAAGGAGGCCCAAGAACCCTCTGGGACACCTACAGTCTGAGTTTGATCTAGAAGAGGATCCAGCGAGGAGCTTGAGAAGGAGTTGGTCAGATAGGTAAGAGAAGCAGGACAGAGTGTGTCCCAAAAACCCAGAGACAAGAACATATCAAGAAGGAGAGAGTGTTCAACAGTGTCAAAGGCTGCAGAAAGGTCTAGGAGGAGGAGAATTGAGAAAAAGCCATCGGATTTGGCATTAAAGAGATTGATTGTAACTTTCAGCGGAGCAGTTTTACTGTAATGATGTGGTTGGAAACTATACTGTAAGCCATTGAGAATGAGAAGACATGAAGTGGAGGCACCTGTTGGCTATGATCTTTTCAGGGAGTTTAGCCTTAAAGGGCAGAAATTATAGGATGATATTTATCAAGGATAAAAAGATCAAGTGAGGATTTTTTTCAGGATGAGGGGAGACCTGACATGTTTTTAAACAGTAGGAAAGGAGCCAGTAGACTGAGAACGGAGGCAGTCTGTTGAAAGAGATGATACAGAATAGGATCACTTGAGTGAGTAGATGGTGTTAGTTATGGTAAGGAGTAAAGCCACTTCATGTGAGATAGCAGTGAAGGAGGAGGTAGTGGTAGAAAACATCTGAGTGATAGGAGATGAGGGTGA
The DNA here is from genome assembly GCA_023548195.1 of Bettongia penicillata ogilbyi. NCBI lineage: Eukaryota > Metazoa > Chordata > Mammalia > Diprotodontia > Potoroidae > Bettongia > Bettongia penicillata. Next base: position 5,463,765 of record JAJHZJ010000447.1, on the reverse strand, counting down.
GGGATTGCTGGGAACTCCAGTTTTTTCTGGGAAACATGAGGCGAATTTCTCAGCTAGGGGTGTGGGGAAAGGGAAAGCCATGGGACATTTGAGGAAGTTTGAAGAGATTTGGAAGAGCTGTGAAGAGTGAGATAGTGTATTGATAAGGAAGTTAAAGAAGTATTTGCATAACTGCGGTCAGGGCCTACCTGAGGTTGTGTAACATAAATTTTCAGTGTACTCAGCCAAAATGATTGCACGTGTGATTTTGTACATATTTGTTCAGCAGTGCATGTGTAGAGGCAGAGGCAGATGGTGGGAGTTATCTAAGACCATGACCTTGCGTGTTAAGCATGAGGGTGAGAAATTGAGGATGACAGCAGGGTTGGGAGCGACCTGAGAGGATGGTGGTGTGGACAGCAACAGGCACAAATGTTAGCCATAGAAGAATGTCGGTAAGTCATGACCTTATGCTTAACAGTAGAGGAACACAATGAAGAATATTCTTTAGGACTAGAATCTAATACTTAATGAGCAGAAAATCTTTTCTCATATATATATTTAATATTAATATCTTCATTACCTTTCATAGTTTCTTTAAGTCAACTTTAAGAATTCCTAAACACTGGAGATTTAGGTGATTATAGCTGTGTGGCTAAACCCTGAGGCTTTTAAAGAGCATACTTATTTTTGATAATTCCAGTGTTAGTTTACTTGGAGAATCCGTTGATTTTTATGTGCCTTAGTTTCCCAGTTGATAAGATTAAAATATTGTGAAGGTTAATGTATATGAACCTCTTATAATGTCTCAGAGCAAGTGTCATAAAAATAAGAGACATGATATCTTGTTTGTATTATCCTTTGGTGCTCCCTTTGTCTTACTGAATTTTTTTCTTCTGATATTAAAGCCCTGAAACCTGATTGCAGTGTTGCAGGGGTGGATATCATTAGAGTTATATGAAGAATTATAGCTTCAATCTGTCAATCTGTATGCAATGCCTTTGTTTAAAAAACAAAAACAAAACACTGTATAAATTAGGCACTTAATTGTAATTCATTTAGGCCACATAACATTTTGTGGCTTCAGTATTTTGTACTAAGATGCAAAAAATTCTTTTGGTGTTAGAGAAATTGATACTTGAATAGGGCTGAGTGTCCCAAAGGTATTTTATCCAAGTTATACAGATGTCTAAACACAATGTCATTTTTCAGATCCCACCTAGATATAGCATAGAATTAGAGTGCTATTGGTTATGTGTCAGATAAAATGATTTGTCTACCCCTCTGATTTGATGGCCCAATAAAATCATTGTTGAATATGACAGTTATCATTTAAATTGGTGGCCTGAGGGTTCAGGATGCTGGCAGGACAGTCCATATGAATTCTTCCATCTCATCTCAGCAAATTAATGGGAAAGGTTATTATACATAAAAAGATACACTCTACCATACATAGCAGCAATTCTCCAAAATAACTAAGTCCTGGAACAGATAAGTTCAAACTCTGAAGTCCATCACTGGAATAGTGCATCTTGGATCTTAATCAAAATACTACTGATGTATTAGGTGAAAACCTACATTTGACGTTAACTAGGAAACTTTTTATTTTATGTTTAATGGTTGCTGCCTCCATTTGTACAGTTTAGATGTTACATCTGGTGTCTAGGAGTTGGTTGGTGTTTACTTGTTTTTAAATAATCATCTTGCCCAGGTGTACTTAATGTCTGATTTCTGGTTTTTCACTTCTTTTCAAGTCTCCTGGCTTTTCACTGCTGCCAGAAATAATTAAGACTGACGTCCCCATTTACTTCTGCTGGTTAGCGAAGCCAGGAATGTAATTTGTTTGCGTAATTGTCGATCCCCATTCACTGCCTCTCAAAAAACAAACACACGTGTCTTTAATACTGTCAGGAGATGAGTTGAATAGCCATCGGTCGTTGGAGTAAATAGATATAGAGGACGAAAGCAAGAAAACAAACCAATAGTAATAGAACATAGATTCGGATCTCTGTGCATTTCCTTAATGATGTTTCTTGTACCATGCACCCAAACTACCCAGAGGGAACAGTACAGTAATGTGAATCCTACTTAGTAAATACCTGTGAAGAAAATGGATGACTGAACCACTGAAAGAGATTGCTGTTCATGGCATTTTATGTCACGAATGCAAGTATGGAAACTGTCAGGTCAGTGTTACCATTTGTTATTTACACTGTTTTTACTTCAAGTCAAACCGACAGACATTTCCTGAGTATTGTATGCAAGGTCCTGTAGCAGCTACTGTGAAGAACAAGAACTGTAAAACATAGGCCTTGTATTCAAGGAGCTAGGTTTAATTGGGTGCTTATAAGCTAGTTTTACTTGAAAATATGGAAAATCAGATGGTGTATTCCACTTTAGTGAGAAGCAAACATCCCAAAGGACTGTGTGTTCCTTGGTCTCTACCATCTTAAAAAACATATTTAGGTTTAAAATATGCTAATTTCTTTTTCATATTTTATTAATATCAAATAGTATCAAGGAAATGCTGAAACTTAGTTTTCTGATTAGGATTTCGGTTATTATTGATTCCTGAGCATTATTTGCTGAAATTAAGCAGATAAAGTTCATAGTTAGAACAGTGTGTTTGAGATTGTGAATATTTACCCAAAATGCAAGTTCCTGCAGTTCTAGTTAATTTTAACTCCAAAACACTTTGACCTAGAACATCCCAGATAATTAAAACAGAAAGCTTATTTTGCTATTTTGTTAAATATATGCAGTTAATTTCCTAGCTTTCTTCATTATTTCGAGGGACTGAGAATTTCTTTCTGTTGTTCAGACCTGTTTACAGCTCACACGTCTGAAGCAGGATTCAGACTTGGGTCTTCCTGACTCCCATGTCCAACACTGTATCCATTGCACCACCTCCCTAGACTTAACTACAATTTCTCTGTATCTCAACTTACTCTGTGTGTATCTTGAATGTACACAGCTGTTTTGCATATTTTTTCCTGTCCAGATGTGAACACCTTGCGGACAGGGACTGTTCTTGCCTTTGCTGTGTCCTCAGAGCTTAATTTCATGGCTGGCACATATTAGGCACCTAGTGTAAATGCTCCTCAATTTGGCCACGAGAGCTGAGAGAACTGCAAACTTAACTGCAGCTTACTGCCTTTTAAATTGGGCTCCTTTCCCAAAAGCAAACATTGGATTTTTTGTTAGTAATGCAAAAAATAGAAGAATTAATAACTGATAAAATACTGCTGATGAACTAATAAATATTCTAGCGGATCTGTGTTCTTGTCAGCGTATCTTATTCAGCCGCACAGATGGCAGCCCATCCATGGTTGCTTTTTCTTCGTGACCTTTATCCATGTCATCCCATTCTTCATGATCTCATCTAATAAAAGAATAACCCCAAATGTCTTGATCGGCTTATGAAGCATGAGCCCGTAGCAAACCTGAGAGAAGTCAGTCTAGACTCAGGAAAGTGTTAGGAGTGTCACCTTGTGCGAAAAACTGCGCTTTGACTTCTCTTCCTTTTTAAAAGCAAATTCTTACATTGTTGTTGACTGAGAAGAAATTCACTTTTTCTGTTTTCTTGTTTTCCTTTTGCTGATGGTTTTAAGAGTGTCTGTAAAAATGGAAAAACATTTTGCACAAATAGTGTTGTCATGTTGAAGTAATTGTGAATTCACCATTCTCATTTCACAGGAACAGCTACTTAAGATCATGATATAAAACTCCATAAACACAATTACCAGTAACAACAGTCACAGTGTTGTCACTCTGCATTTGACATGGTAGAGGTAGTCTGGGCACTCACGTTTTCTTATTTGGTGGAAAGACTGGAACTCAGGTCTGCGGAATCTGTTTTATGTATTTTAATCTCACCTGGTGAATGGGAAACGGTGTGTGCTCATGCTGTTAGGGGAACACCACAGGAATGGAAGGAGGGGGGTATGGAGCACTCATGGGGAAGCTTGTCTTTTGGATCTTGATCCAGACAAATCGGTTCACTTATGACATGATCTCTCTGTGTGGTTGGTTTTCAGGGGAGATTTATTCAATTTCCCATGTACTCAAGAAGTGGAAGATGAAAAAATGGAGGATGAACCTAGCCCCTGGCCATGCCAACACCAACCCATCAAGCACACTTCTCACGTTGAGGCCCCTGTTTCCCCAGCCGCACAACAGACTGTTACACAAGTGCCATCCAGTCCAGAAGGACACACTGTGGAGATGGATGTGGTGGAAGACAGACAAGAAGAATCCAAAACCAGTCAGGGTCAACACAGTAAAGTCTTGTCTACAAGCCCAGGAATGCGAGGGGAAGGCACATGTCCCAGCACAAATGACAAAGAAGTCCAGACAACAGAACGTTCCCTTTGGGCTCCAACTCTTGTTTCAGTAGCAACACAAACCTTGAAAGGAGTGTGTGAACAAGCAGAGGTGGGGACCAGCATGGCTGACCAGAACCTTGGGAGACAAGATGCAAAGGTACAGACTGAGAGGAGGAATGCTGAGAAACCTACAAATGTCTTAGGAGATGATACTGACTCTTTGCATAGCCAGGTAAGAACAGGCCTGGGCCTTCCCTGGGATCTTCTCAACTGTGTGATCTGCTGGTTAATAATCATGTATTAGTCAGTGGAGAAGATGAGACTTTTACTGAGCACTAGGGAGTCTCTCAAGAATGGAGCTATATAGTAGAGCTATAACTAACCTGTAATGTTACAGGGAAAACTGAGCAGTATTTGAGTTTAAGTAGATCTCCTTTCTCTTGAAAGAGAGGGTTAGGTGAACAGTCTGCACTCTATTTCATATCATATATGAAACATTTCATAATTCATACTGTGGCCCTTAATACCTTCCTGTCCCTTGCTCACCTATCAGGACTTAGTCTAGTTCCTAGGAGTCCTTCCTATGGAATGTGAGGGAGGACGGAGAGTTGGTGGGAAGGGCTTGGAGGAGGAGCTGTTCATGAGCAGGAGCACAATGGAGGGAAGAGAAGAGAAGTTAGGAAGTGTCCAGATTTGTAGTGGGCGGGAAGGTATCAGGGACTGGTAGGAGTAGGGGTGGAGGAAGAAATTCAAAAATATAATAAATAGCACACCAAAAAGTGGGTGGTTTTAAGGAGATAGAAAGTTATATATTAGATTAACAAGTCAGAAAATAAATGTTGAAGATTTCTTTAGGTGACTCTGGGATCCTTGGGAGGAAAAAAAATGGAAAGTGATCTAGGTTCGCCTCCGTGCTCTTATTAGCCTGTCAATAAACACGTTATGGGCCATCTTCATCAGGGGCTTTCCAAGGTCTCCTGCATTGAGCTCGTGTCATTCACCAATGCCTCTTTGGGAGTAAAGTCCTATCAGGCATTATAGGAAAACTTTACTGCCTGGAATGCCTGCATAAAGAGGTGATGTTCTGAAGCGCTGTATTATCACTAAGAGGATGGTAGCCCACTCTAAGTACATCAGTCCTGGCACGGGACACATTACATATCAGCCTCCTATTTCCCTGTTTTCATCTTTAAGGTATTAGTTGAATCTTACAGCTTAATAATTGATGTCCATTTTTTGAGCTTTGGCTGTGTGGTATGGTGGTTAGAGACCCTGCCTCGGAATCAGAAAGAACTGAGTTCAGGCCCTGTCTGTGACACGTTCTAGCTTAGTGACCTTGGGTTAAGTCTCTTAGATTCTGAGTATCCTTAGAAACCCTCTAAAGCTACAAATCAAAAAAGATTTGTTGGTCTGTATCAGGAGGGAATTTGTACACTGCATGTTCCCTATATCAATGAACTGATTGGTTCAGACCAAAAAAATTTAATGACTGCTTCTCTTTTCTCACCTAAAATATATTCTAGATTCATGGTTTCATTGGCGTAGGGAATTTTCAGGGAGGAAATTTCTTCTGCCAATTCCAGTGGGTGACTGTTCTGCAGCTTGTAGGCGTAGAGTGTGCTTGGGGGCCATGGGAAGTTAAGTGACTTATGTGTCAGAGGCAGCACTTGAACACAGGCCTTCCTGACTCGGGGCCAGCTTTCTGTGTGCTCTGCCATGCTGCCCCTTTGCTCACGAACATGCAGAGCAGTCACCTGAAAGTCTGGAGATCTGACTTCTAGTCTCAGCTTTGCCCCTGACTCATGTCCTGTTCCTCTTCAGATGCCTTCTCTATGCTGATAAAGCCAAGGATGGCAAAACAGCATTTTGGGGAAGACTGAAGTCTGTTTTAGTGGAAACTCATTTGTTTCTGTAGCCCTTAGGTTTTGGATTGTGCCCCTGGAACTCAGGTTCCCTGCATTTTTAAAGGAGTGTCTTCTTGGACGTTTGCTCTTGTCCTCTCCATTTATGAGTAAAAAAGCAAGCCGCTCACTCTCAGGCAGGTCTTGGTCAGAGAGCTGTTCAGGAGAAAGCACCGTTAGTGTTTCTGTCCTTTCCTCTTTCATCTCTGACTCATCTGTTTTTATGCTGATGTCAGTTGGCTTCTCCTGAGTGGGATAAAGTGAAGACTTCTCCTCTAGAGTAGATCAGACCCTTAGGCCTGAGTTTCTAAACTTAAAGGTATAAAACCACTTGCCACCCCCCTCCCCTTGTTTGCTTAACCCATTTCCTTATCATATTGTACGATCAAAACCCCTTGTGGAGCCAAGGAAATGTTTGTTCAGTTTCTTTTTCAATTCTTTGCATCAGGGGAATTTCTGAGAATAGCCACTTGCTCAAAACATTAGCCAATAGTGTTAAAGGTTAAGTTGGGGGGGAGTTTTGTGGTTTTTAGCTTTATAATCCTGCATCTGCTCTTGTAAGATGCCTCCCTGCTCCAGGAAACTGGTGAAGGGACCGTCTGCTTCTTGCAAGAACCAAATAAAGGACTTTCTGTTTATACTTTGAGATGCCTCTGAGTAGTCAATTTGAGTAGGGGTCTTGCCATCCCACACAGTTCTTTTCTTTTAAGTAGCATAAGTGATTATAAAAGATGTTTATCATTGGAGTGATTACAAAATTCAGGTTTGATATGATTTCAAGTTAAAATTTGCCCTGAAGGAATAATAAGCAGCACCTGAAAATGGTCTTCCTATCAGGATTAGGTAGAAAAAGATATTGTTACCTGGCATTTATGATTGTAAAAGGTATAAAGATGGGTATATGTTAGGCGTAATATTACTTCAGTACAATTGGGGTTTTAGAAAGGATGTGATAGAAATTTGATAAGTGATGAAAATACTGATGTCCACAACATAATGGTAGAGTTAACTTCTCTGCTTTAAGCTAGAAGGGGATCCTAGTGCAGAAAGTTACAGATGGGACGTGTTAACCTGAAAACTAGGTAGAGAAAAGGCAACAGGCTAAATGTATACATTTTATGATTTAATTAATTAAACAATTTCCTATTAAAGGAAACGGTAACATAATGCATTATGGAGCCAGAAATGTTCTGGCTACCCAGTACAGAAATCTTCTCGCTTATATACATTTTGCCGTGAGAAAGGAGTTCTCTTAGATAAACACATTGTAAACAAAGTGGCATCGATTGGGTTTAATGATTGCAGGCTATGGGCATCTTCCTTCCCTAGCATACCTTTGTGATTTAAGATAAGTAAAAAGTCCCATCACCCAGATTAAGGACATCCTATCCTAAACAGGCCTTTGAAGTAGTGGTATCTTAACAGAGTTGACAAAGCTGAAGTTGCAAGCCAAGGTATCTGTGTTTTTCTCTTATCACTAAGATGCCAGAAGAAGGGTCTGGTAAGGAAGTCCCATTTGCTTGACAAAAGGCATCCTCTAAACAAAGGAGACTATTAGGTCTAGGCTCTTCTTAATTCAAACTTTGGCCCTTATTAAAGTCTAAAATTTATATTAAGTATTATCAGACAGAACTAGACAGTCTGAGTAACGGGATTGAGAGATTTGAGGAGAGAGAAAAAATCACTTAAATTGATGTTATAAACAGCTCAATCCAATTTAAGATGACTTTATCTAATCAGGGTAATGAGAGTGTGCCCACATGGTAGGTTTATTGAAGTGATGTGGAAATGCATTCAGCTGAATGGGTAATGGTTCATTTAAAGTTTTAAGTAAACTTAAGTGGTTTAATTTTTTAAGTAAATCTAAATATAGTTATATTAGAAATTGCTTTGTTAACTAAAATTGGTTTTTGCTGTGAATCAAGCATATTTACAAAAGTATGTGAAAGGAAGCTTATGGCTAAATGTGAAAAGACCTTGGTTTTAGGCCTTGTAATTGTTGCCAGTTAGGTTCATGAGGGTTTTGTGATAAACTGTAAATTGTTCTCAATAGAAGAAAATATTTGTTGTATAACTCTTTTGCATGATTTTTGAAAGACCTACCTCCCAAATTTGTATTTGTAAGTTAATCTGTTATAGTAACTTCAGAATTTATGGGGGGGTGGTGGTTTGGAAGATAAGGGACAAGATAATGGAGACTAGGAATTTTAAGAAAAAAAAAACCTCTCCCCCCCCCCCCCTTTTTCCTTTTAAAATTCAGTCATTACAGAAGGACTTCTTAAGAATCTAATCTGAACTGGAGATGCTCAGAGATGTTAACTTTCTATTGTAAAAGGAGAAGAGTTGGCCCCAGCCCTACCCAGGGGCCCCTAAGATCTGAGGAGTCTAAAATGATCACCCAAGCTGTGTGGCTCTTCATTTTTTTAAAGGTGTAATCTCTGTATAAAATGTAAGCTGCGTATGGAGTTCCTGAACCAGGAATTTATTTAGGTGATAATGTCTAGTAATTGATTTTTAGGACAAATTTAAAATTCAAGATGTGAGTCCGGGTAAAATTAGTTCAAACTTGCTTCAGACGTTTGGTGCCTCAGTGAATACAAGCCGGTCCCTTAACCTTGTTTATATAGACTGGGGATGAAATAGGAGCTGCCTCCTGCAGTGGTTGTGAAGATCCAATGAGAGAATGTGAGATAATAATTGCCAGCTGTTGTCAATATAATCAATATAATAGGTACCTGGTACCTATTTATGAATAATAATATATTTAAATTTCAGTGTTCATGTTGGAATCTGTCTTAGATTTCTTAGAGACTCATTTTCATGTGATAGCTTTTTATTAACATATTTTCCCCACATCAGGTATGAAATGTAGAAAATATGAATTTACTTCATTCCACGTATTTTCCTCATGGCAAGTAAGTTCATTTTCAGCAATAGCAGCAAAAGAATATATTATGAATGCTTGTTGAGAGTAGCTGAAGAGATTTGTGTAATCCTTTTAACTTTAAAGCAGAGTTAGCTGGGGTGAACCGTTCTGAACAAGCATTTGCTCAGTCAGCAAGCATTAACATGCCTTCTATGTTCAGGCAGGCACCGTACTAGGAACTAGAACTACTGGGACAAAGATGGTCTATGCTCACAAGTAGCTTGCATTCTAACAAAGAACATAACATGTACGTAAATAGGTTATTGCAAAAGAAATACAAGGTAACCTTGGTAGGGAAAGGGCTATTAGCTGGAGGGACTGGGATAAGATTCATGCAAAAAGTGGTGCTTGAGCGTAGTTTTGTATGAATACCATGAATTCTAAGAAATGGAGGGGTGAGAGGTGGGAAGAACAGTCAGTGCAAGGACATGGGAGTCGGAATCCAGTGTCAAATTGGAGGAACAGAGAGAAGGCTAGTTTAACTATACTTTAGAGCATATGGAGGGGAGTGATATGTAATACAGAAAGCTAAGTTGGGACCCGGTTGCAGAGAGCCTTAAATGCCAAACAGAAGAGTTTCTATTTGGTCCTGGAGATTATAGGAATCTGTTGGAGTTTATTGAGGTGTATGCTGGCTGTCAGAGGGAGAGATGGTAACTGGATTGGAACTGCACTTTATGAAAAAATCATGTTGACAGCTCTGTGGAGGATGTTTGAGAATGGAGCAAGGTAGGGAGGCCAGTCAGGAGATTGATGGAAAAGTCCTAGTGAGGGATGATGAGGGTTTAAGTAAGCTGTGCAAGTGGAAAGGATGGGGTAATAAATATGAGATGTTGTAGAGGAAATGACTATTAGTATGAAATAATGTGATGTTTATATTTAAGTGATTAATTTGTTTGAATTCTTTAGTTTTTGTAGCTCCTTATAAAATAGGAGTTTTGCCAAATGTACATCAGAGGTTGCAACTTACAAGCTATTAGGATTCATCCTTCAAAGAACCTTTAATGTGGGAAAGATCATGGGTTTACAGCTGGAAAGAAAGCTCACAGGTCATCTAGTCCCCTTACACATAAGGAAACTGAAGCTTAAGAGATAAAATGCCTTAAAATACCTAGTGTTGTCAGACCTAGGTTGTTTGACTTCAAAGTTGACTCTTTTTACAGCTCTACCAAGACCTTATTTCCTACCACGGAATTCATATTAGAAAGACACCTTATAAAGTCCTTCTGCCTAAGTACACGACTCATTCCACACTGGAGATTGCATATTGGAGACAAACTAAATGAATGGTAACAATTGAGGGGCAGGTTTTTTTCTCTAGAACCAACGTTTCACATGTCAGCAGTTCATAGTAGAATGAGAAAAATTAAATAAAAATAAACATTTTTTTTTAATAAAAGTAACATGACATTAGTATGTAGAGGACTGGCACTGGAGTCAGGTCAGCCTGGGTTAGAGCTGCCTCTGACACGTACCAGCTATGTGGCCTCAAACAAGTCCTTTTACCTCTCAGTGCCTCAGACAACTCTCTGAGAATATAAATTGCAAGTTACAGCTGTGCCTGTGAGTGTGGGAGGATTGTATACACCAGGAATTCTCCACATTGATGAAATTACAGAATTGGATGGAAAAAAAATTGTATGTTTTATTTTCTAGTTTGAGCCAAGTTTCACTTGGTGTTTTCACATGTTTAGCCTTCATATAGGCACAAGGTTTTATTTGAATTAATAAATTATTTTTCTTTATGATAGCGCTATAAACAGGATTCTCACTTGTTCAAAATTTGTTTGTAGACATCAGCCCAGGTCTTTAGGTGTAATACATTCACGGTATATCTGTTAAGTAGATTATGTACTGAATAGTTAAACACGGCAAGAGATCTTATATAACATTTCTAGCTGTAATCGATTCATGTTGTTTTACTGTGTTCTGATTTCATGAAACCCATCAATTGTGTCATTTTGAATTGGTTGGGTTATAGGTATGTCCATTTGTATTAATGTGTAAATTCTCTGTTCTACTGTTTAAACACTATAGGGAGAAGAAGAATTTGACTTGCCTCAGCCCCCACCTGGCCAGGTCTTACATCGTCACATGCGAACTATACGTGAAGTGCGCACATTCATTACACGTGTGATCACTGATGTATATTATGTAGATGGCACGGAAGTGGATCGAAAAGTGACTGAGGTAATAATATACTAGATTTAAGTGACAAATTTCACTCAATAGAATGTTACCTTGCATTTTGTGACCATTCTATCTCTTCCCTATGTCCCCATTATCCAGCTATTGATACTTTGTTTTCTGTATGTTTTATATCAGAGACCTCAGCACGAGCTAGAAGTTAGGGATTCTCATTTCTAATCCTCTCCCAGTCCTGATTCTCCTGTGTAGCTCTGAACTTGTCCCTTTACCACTCAGTGTTATCTTTTCTTTTAATGTAGAGATTTAGAAGTCACTGTCAAACTTCCTTAGGTGTGCAGCATTAATAAGGAGTAGCAAACTAAAAATACAGTTTAACATTTTTAATAACATTTCAATACCTTAGTATAGGATCATTGGATTTAAAGTTGGAGTGAATCTCAAGAGATCATCCAATCCACCTCCATAATTTTGTGGATGGCAAAATGGGCCTGGTGGTAGGGAAGGCTTTTAGGTCGTACAGGTACTAAGTCTAAAAGAAAACAGGATTGGAATCTCATTTCTTTGACTCCAAATCCATTATCACACTGTAATTCATATGCAGTTGGTTATATAGTTTTACAAAGGCATCTGTTGTCATAGCTTTAGGTAGAGATGGACGGAACCTTAGAGGCCATCAAGTCCAATGCCCTGATTGTACAGGTGAGGAAATGGAGCCTGAGAAGAGGTTAAGTGACTTGTTCAGGGTCACATAGCCGTTATATAAGGTAGAATTTGAACTCAGGTCTTCCTGACTGAGGCTGATACTCTTTTCACCACTCCAGGCTGCCTCTTTTCTTCCAGCTTTGGAATGTTGGCAGTAGATTCCTTGTGAAATTCTGCAAGTTCATGTTTTTGGAAGCTGACTTAGATTCATTTTCAGGGTTGGTGTAATGTCTAAGTTTTTAATGATCACGTTGCCACTTGTTGCTCTGGTTAAAGTTATATACTTACCTCAGAGCTAGGGCCGAAATTGGACATAGTGAAGGAATCACATGATAGAACCTGTGCTGGTAGTCTGATTCAGAGCCAGAGAAAAAGGGCAGGAGAAGTTGTTCCTTTTGTATCTAAATACTCAGCATAGTTTTCAGTTTTTTTGGCTATCTTAAGAATCTGTTAAGAGGTCCATTATTGAGCCTTTGAAAGAACTAATGCTTTTACGCTCAACTTTTACATGCAATATGGTGGAATATCATATTAAGGCTTCAGATGTATATGTATGTTTCATAATGACAATAACTCACATAGATTTCATTAAGATTTATAAAGCGCTTTGTTCATAACAGCTTTGTTAGGTAGTAGTGGAAACATTCTTGTCCATTCCTTGCCCACATGTACACACAGCAGATTTTAAGACCAAGATCTATGTTGTTGGACTTCGTGTTGCTGTTTCTGCTGTTTGGATGTTCATTACTCATATTAGCAATTTGGAGTGATCTTTCCTATGGTAGCTGATCATTTACATTTCTTCTTCTGAAAATTATTTGTTCATTATTTTTGGTTACTTATTTTTGGGAATGCCTTTTCGTCTTATATATTTGAGTCAGTTCAATGTGTATTTTGGATTCATCCTGTGATTTCAACTGTATGAGAAATTGCCTCTGCAGCTAGACTCGTCTGGGGTCATCTGGCCAATCCACCTCACAGTGGGGACTGGAACCTAAGTCTTCTGAGCCCAAGGCCAGCTCCGTCCACCATACCCTGTGCTCTCTCTGTCTGTTGATATCTGACTTGTCAGAAATGTTTAATGCAAACCCACATTTGGTTAAGAGTGCGCTCTCCCCTCCCCCTCCTTTCATCCTCCAAGCCCCAGTTGTGAAAGAGATCTTCTGTTTTCTAAATGTTACCTGTGACTTGTTTATGTAGGCTGTGGGTGTGAGATACTGGTGCAATCTTAATTTCTACTTCCTTCCAACTTTTCCATCAGCTTTTGCTGAATAGTGAATTATTTACCCTGAAGTTGGATTTCTTGGCTTTACTGACCACTAGGCTGCTATATGGGCTCATTTCTGTGTCTGCTTAGTATCACTTCTCTACCTTTCTCTTTTGAATCAGCACCAAAACAGTTTTTAGGTTTACTGATTTAGAACATAGTTAGAATGTAGTTTGTTATCTGGTAATGCCTGTGTCCTCTTAATTCTTTCTCTTCCCTGTTACTTTCCACAAGGTTTCAGAGGTTTTGTTCTCTTGAGTGCTGGTTATTATTTTGTCCAGTTCCATAAAGCACGCTGCAGTCTGAGTGACGTCACAGCCCAGCAGGCACTAGGCTCTGGTTCCATCCTCTTGACCCTTCCCCGCATAGATCTAACAGGACACTTGTGCTGGGACCTCTTCTCAGGTTTTACGCCAGTCGCCTTTCCCACCTCTTAAGTTACTTCCTTCAGGGATAGGGAGGGAACCCTCACTTTCTGTTTGAAGATTTTCTCTGCCAGTTAAAATTCTCAACCCATGTGCCTGTATCTGTGAGAGCGGTGCTGAGACAGTCTACCACTTCATCTAAGGCATTCACTTGGGTGCTTTTTTAGAAAAAAAATAATATTTCTGCGTCCAACATTGGATGATTTTCTGTTATCATGTTAGTCTCGCTTCAAGAATGAAGAAACCCACATTCTCTTCCAGAATGTGGTCACTTCAGATGATTCATTCCTTCTCCCCATATCTGCCCCAGAAAACATATATATTGGAGTCTCAGGAAGGGCCAGTAGGGTAAAATGTAAGTAACATTGAACTTGGAATCAAAAGACCTGGCCCCAATACTCACCAGGTGTGTTATCTTGTACAAGTCATCTCTTAGCTCTAAGCCTCATTTCCTCATCTATAAAATGGAAATATTAATCCTTGTACGTCTTAAGAGTAGAAGTAAAAGCCCTTATAATAACATTTCCTTACTAGATAATAAAGAAGGTTGTCATGGGTAAGAAAACAACAGGAATTATTGTAAGACCTTTTTGACTCACCTTAGAGGCCATTGAAGACTTGTGACATATGAGCAGCCAAAGGACATACTTCTATCATTTTAATTCCCCTTAGTGATCACAGAGTAAACTTGTCCCTATTGTCTTGCCTTACACAAGGAAACTTAGAGGTCCCTTCCTCTTTTAGATAGAGCAACTGAGGTACAGTGAGGTTGGTTACATGACTTTCCAAGGACACAGGTAATAAGTGGCAGAGCTGAGGTTCCATTTCAGATATTCTGTCCAGTGCTGCAGGATTTCTTTCACTTCCCCTAGTGGGCGTTTGGGGGAGTATGCATCCTCTTGGAGAATGAAGCTACCTTATGCAGTTGTTTAAATAGGGGTGTTACTGCCAGTGCTCACCACTGTTGGAAACTAATGTGAGGAGCATCTTATGTTCTCTGTAAAGTCACACACCAGAAAATTCTTATTTAAGGTAATGGTGTACCGCGGATCATGATGTTAGTAATTACCAGATAGATGAAGCTATTGAGATCCTTGTTATTTCTCCTTCATTCTCAAAGAGGATCATGACATCAGGAGGTGATATCTTGACTTGGATTTAAGTGAATCAGGGCTATGCAAAGTCACCAGCCCCACTCTTTCCTCTGGAGCCAGGGACTCAACTGGCCAGTTCCAGTTGAACAGTGCAGCTTCCTTCTTTGTTTCCTTCCTCTCTCCCCTCTTCCTTCTCTCCCTCTTTCCTGCATCCACATAGGGAATGATATGCTTACTGGTGGGTGCTCTACCCAAAGGAATATAAATTTTGATCGATGAAACCTCATAAGATGTCTTAGAATTTATGGGCTAGATTCCTTTTTTAAGGACCATGCCTTAAACCCTACTTGTTCTGATTCTCATTGATTGGCCAACTGTAGGTCCAAGCTCAAGCCTAACTTGGTCATTGTTTGGCCTCTTAAGGCTTAGAGTGAGTATAATTAGCAGTTGTTTCTGTTTTAGCCAGAAACTCTGAGAGTCTTCCCTTCCCAGATTGATTTTTTTTTTTGACTAGGTAAAAGGCCATTCTTTGCCTTGGTTCTTACCTGTCCTTGATCAGTGAGGCGTTGCCTCAGATGAACTGAGACTTGGGTAAGACCTTAGCTTAAAAAGGCCAAGGTCTCTTACTGAATCCAGGGCACTTCCAGTTGTCCTGACCTATAGCCTAGTGTTTTTGTTTATATATACTCATCCTTTAAAGGGCTCCTCAGAGCGGATTGCATCTGATACATAAGTATTTTGATGAATAATGTTGTTAATGGTTGCACTAATTAAAATAATACCCTATTTCATATTCTTTGACTTATTCTTATAGTCAGTAATTATTTTAATGTTTATCTTTTGGCTTGAAAACTGTATTTCTAACATCTAGTAATTCTTATAGTGTTACTGCTGCTTATAGCAATAAACTGTCTAGTTTAAAGATTATCATCTCCGTTTTACACACCAGGAGGGTTAGATACAAGAGTGAGTCTGTGGGGGTGGGGCTCAAGCATAGGTCTTCTGATTCCAAGTTCAGTGTTGTTTGCCGTTCAACCCACCGCCTCTTTAAGATTTAAATATGCAAGTTTTTTGCAACTTCTAGCTGTATTTTACCTAGCAAGATTTGAAGTATGAATCGCTGGACAGCAAAATAAATGATTTTGCATTTCACAAAACTTGTACTGTGTGTATTCTTTTAATATACCTTTTTAGCAGAGGATGTTTAACATTTTTCTCAGGTTGAAATGGTGTTCATCAGTTACTTTTATATTCTCTGGTACTCCTTTTGTTCTGTTTATGTGAAAGGAGAGAATCAGGGGGGTAATGGAAGGAGCTCTGAGGCGCAGCTAGACCCTGGCTCTGTGGCCAGCTCCCTCTGCCGACTTGGGGAGGCCATTTCACATCTCTGGGCCTCATTTGTAAAGTGAGAGGATTGCTTAAGTTAGTCTTTTTTATTTGATAGTAATAAGGGTCAAGATTTTTCCCCACATCTTTGATACCTTCGCTTAAATATTCATCCTGTGAATTGATTTATCCACGCCTTAGACTCTTGACTCTTGCACATAACGGTGTCTTGTGTGCACACTCGGTCCATTTCAGGGGCGTGTCCATCTTTGTTCTCTTTAGTTCCGTCCCTGTCTTCCCTGTGAGCCTGTTTGGGATTGTGATACTAAGGAGTTAAGTCTCGGACTCTGCTGCTTTGATGATAGAAAGTTTGTTATCAAAATCCTTGCAGATTGTTTTCCATTTTTTTCTTTTGCTTGTTTTCTTCTTTTTTCAACCCTAAACATGATTGGGATGACTTCGACTGTTTCTGCTTTATGATGTGAAACTATTTGTAATCATCCATAACCCTTTGATAAGATTTTACAAATGAGCTTATGATTTAGATTGGAATTGCCTTTGGCTGTGCCCTCCCTTTCTCTCTCATTCATTTTCATTTGTGATCTCTCTCTCTCCTTGGCACTAAAGTGAGTGAAGTGTTCCCTGACTAAGGTACTTTCTGGCATCTTTTGTTCTCATAGCAATTAGTTTACATTAATTAAACTTTATAAAATAATAGTCATGATAATTCATGTTAGTGTAATTTTTGTGGGAGAAGATGTGTGTACATAAAAATGAAAAAGGTGAGGGGCACAGAAAGGCACTAGTAACCGGAGAGAATCATGAAAAGCCTTGTGTAAGAATTAGTGCTTGAGCCATACTTTGAAGGAATCTAGGGACACCTAGGAGGTGGAAGGACAGAGGTGGTGTGTGTTCTGCTCAGAAGTGAATAGATGTCATACAGAATGTCACATAGGGGAATAGTAAGAAGGTCAGTTTGGCTGAACCACTGAATATATAAAGGGGGGATAACACATAATAAGCCAGAAAAATTAGGTTGGTGCCAAGTTTAAAGGGATTTAAATGCTTAAGAGAAGAGTTTACATTTTGTCCTAAAGACAAAAGGAAAACAGGAGCTTGTAGACAAGGAACTGTAACCAAAAGTCACCGAACTGTACATTCCCTTTCACCATTTGATACTACTGATGATTCGACTGCTAGCCATTTGCTCAAATTCTTGTATGGGTTTAATGTAATATTATCTCCCATAAGAAATAACAAATATGAAGACTTCAGAGAAACTTGGAGAGATTTGAATGAACTGAATCAAAATAAAATGAGCAAAGTAGGAGAGTGGGTATAACAGTAGCTCTGACAACACCAAGGAGGGCAGCTTGGATGATTGAAGAATTCCAATCAGTGCAAAGACCGATCACGGCTTCAGAAGACTGCTGTGAGTGTGCCTCGTGCTGCTTGTGGAGGAGGGATGAACTGGAGGTGAAGGAGCAGAGGTGGCTCGTGTGCTGGTTAGGTTTTCTTGGTCATACTTACTTGTTCCCACGAGGGGCTTTGGAACACTTTGAGAAGTGGGAGAAGGTGTGAGATGGGGGGAGAAACATCCAAGTGATACACAGAAAGAAACAAGGTCAGAAGGGGACAGAAACAAACGGCAGTTTTGTTATTATCTTGTTAAAATCTCTCTTACTTGATTTTTAAAGTCTTTTTTAAGTTCTTCCAAGAACTCTTTCTGGGACCCATTTGACGTTTCTCATTAAAATAGGAGCGGCTTTTTTAGCTCCATTATCTTCTTCTGAATAGTAACCCAGATCTTCCCTCCCCATTGTAATCATCTGTGGTTGGGTTCTTTCTCCTTTCTTTACTCATTTCATTCATTGACTGTTTTATCTTGTTGTTAGCAGCTGTTAGTGCAGTCAAGTTCCAGTCCCAAGGTACAGGGAATGCTGCCCCAAGCCTCAGATCTTTCCTACTGTTGTATGGGACCCAACCTTAAGCTCTTCTCTCCACTCCTAAGCCACAAATGATTTTGCTCCTTCTGATCTCTCAGGTGGCTGTAAACTATAGCTGTCATTTCTGCCCTGGAACTGAAACCAGGAATTCTGCTCTCTTGCAAGTGCCCATAGCCAGCAGGGTCCTTGCCCCTAACTCCTACAGACACTAAGTGTGTGCTAGTTCCTTCTCCCTGCAGCCACAGTCTGGGACACATCTGGTCAGCACAGCTGTGCT
Source organism: Bettongia penicillata ogilbyi (assembly GCA_023548195.1). NCBI lineage: Eukaryota > Metazoa > Chordata > Mammalia > Diprotodontia > Potoroidae > Bettongia > Bettongia penicillata. The sequence goes on along the minus strand of JAJHZJ010000447.1, from coordinate 5,445,449 downwards.
TGGTGTCTCATGGCAGTAGAAGGTCTTTTAAGCTCCTATTCAGCTTTCAGACACCCCCACCCCATGCCAGAACAGGTCTTAAGATGAAAGTTTCTAAAACTGGGGCTACTTCTTAAGCCAGCAGCTCCCAGGACTTGTTTGTAATTCCTGTGTAGTTGGCCTGGAGATTTGCACGTTACTTAGGTAGAACCTCTGCTCCTGGAGGTTGGGTCTTTCCTGGAGATTGCACAAACAGAGCCAATGCAATCAGGATTGAAGGGAAGCAGAAAACTGGGCAAGAATTTTTACAACTAGTGTCTCTGATAAAGGCCTTATTTCTAAAATATATAGAGAACTGAGTCAAATTATAAGAACACAAGTCATTCCCCAATTGATAAATAGTCAAAAGATATGAACAGGCAGTTTTCAGAGGAAGAAATTAAAGCTGTTGATAGTGTTGACCTGAAAACTTGGTTAAAGAAAAGGCAACAGGCTCAATGCATACATTTTATGATTTAATTAATTAGTAGATCAATTCCCTATTAAAGATAACAGTAACATAATGCATTATGGAGCCAGAAATGTTTTGGCTACCGATACAAAGAATTGGGCAGCCTTAAATATGTTTTAGGACAAAGAAGTGTTCGGTGTCCTTCAGATTTATGATCTCCATATGTGATTAACTAGAACATTAGAAAGGAATTTCTTAATTGCATAGGTTGTAAATACAATAAGATAACAGAGTTTGACAAAGTTTCACAAAGAAATTACGACCCAAGATGTCTGTGTTTTCTTTACCATTAACATGCCATAACATAGTATATGTCTACAAATATTAAGAAATGGAAAACATCCCATTATTCAAGATAGTGTCTAAAGGTCTCTTAAGGAGTATCAAGTCAGCCCTGGCTGGCTTTTGTTGACATAGGAAGAGGCATTCTCTGAGTTTGCTTCAGAGAGAGCAAAGAGAGTATTCCCAAATTTTATATTAAACATTATCAATAATCATATGAAAAAATGCCCTAAATCACTATTGATCAGAGAAATGCAAATCAAAACAACTCTGAGACACGGCATCACACCTATCAGATTGGCTAACATGACAAAACAGGAAGATGATAAATGTTGGAGAAGATGTGGGAGAGTTGGAACACTAATTCATTGTTGGTGGAGCTGTAAGCTGATCCAAACATTCTGAAGAGCAGTTCGGGAACTATGCCCAAAGTGCTATGCAAATGTGTATACCTTTGACCCAGCAATACCACTAATAGGTCTATATCCCAAAGAGACCATAAAAAGGGAAAAGGACTCACAAGTACAAAAATATTTATAGCACTTCTTTTTGTGGTGACCAGGAATTGGACATTGTGGGGAATGCTCATCCATTGGGGAATGGCTGAACAAGTTGTAGTATATGAATTTGTAATGGAATGCTGTTATGCTATAAGAAATGATGAACAGGAGGACTTCAGAAAAACCTGGAAAGACTTACAGGAGCTGATGCTGAGTGAGGGGAGCAGAACCAGGAGAACATGGTGCACAGTAGCAGCAGCAATATGTGAGGACTGACCTTGACAGCCTTAGCTCTTCTCAGCAAAGCAAGGACCTAAAACAGCTCCCAAAGACTCGTGATGGAAAATGCTGCCACATCCAGAGAAAGAATTATGGAGTCTGAATGCAGATGGAAGCAGACTATTGGCTCTCTTTTGTTTTGTTTTTTTCTTTCTCATGGTTCCCCCCATTTGTTCTAATTCTTCTATTCAACATGACTGTTGTGAAAATAGGTTTAATAGGAATGTATATATAGAGCCCATATTGTATTGCAGAGAGAGTGGAGGGGAAGAAAGTGAAGAAAATTTAAAACTTATGGAAGTGAATGTTGAAAATTAAAAATTTTTAAAAAGATAATTAAAAAAGATTATCTTCGAAGAATAATTGCTTTACATCCCATCTTTATTTCTGCTGCTGTCAAGTGATCTGCCTTTTTTTGTGGAGGAAATTTGGAAAGCCAAAAGTTTTCTGAGCTATTCTGCCATCTTCCCCGAAGCCTCTTTTTAAATCTCCTTGTGATCTTAGACCAAAACCCAGTTTTATAATCTGAATCTTCTTGCCATTTTTAAGTTTTGGTGTCACTCATTTTAGCCTAATTTGTCAGTTGAAAGCAGTGTCTTAATATAATTCCTCAACTTTATTTTTCTCTTTTTTCCTTCCAGGAGGCTGAGGAACCAGTGGTGGAGTGTCAAGAGTGCAAGACTGAAGTCTCTCCATCACAGACTGGCGGCTCCTCAGGAGACCTGGGGGACATCAGCTCTTTTTCCTCGAAGGCATCCAGCTTGAACCGAATGTCAAGTGGGGCAAGCAGTGGCCTCTCAGTTGCACAGAGCAGTAGCAGCTCAGGGAAAGGAGCTGGTCTTGGCAAAGGGAAAACAAGTGCAACAGAATCTGCAGATTTTGCCTTACCCAGCACACGTGGAGGCCCAGGAAAACTGAGGTGCAGATATTGTATCCAGAGGGAGGGACATGGGCTTAGGGATGAGGAGACTGATGTGTAACTTATGGAAAGGGGAGTGATGGGAATGGCAGAAAGAAAGTTTGGAAGATTTTCGCCAGCCCTCAGCACCCTCTTGGCCCAGACTAAATGAGTTCTCTTTTCCTCCCTTGCTTTTGGGTTGTTATGGTAGGTGTTGCTTGTTTAAGGTACTTTTAGCTGATCAGTTAAGATACTGCTGGAGGATCAGTGTGAACCTGTCCCTCTGAAGCTGTAGGCCCTCATTCTGCCTTCATAGGCCAGACACCCTGATGGGAGCCTAGTAGCAAATCATAGGAGGTATGTGAATATTAGGAACATGATGGACATGATGGGGGTGTGCTGCTCCTGTGACTCCCTGCTTCTTAGGAACTGCCTTGGAAACCACAGAATCATATAGATGTAGATGGAAGGGACCTTAAGATTATAGAGTTCAAACCACTCATTTTTCAGATGAAGAAACTGAGGCCTGAGAAATTAGGTTCTTTACCCAAGTTCATACAGATAGTAAGTAGCAGAGTGAGAATTCAAACCCAGATTTTCTGATGCCAGATCCAGAGCTTTCCCACTGCACCATGCTGCCTTTCTCACTTCCAGAGTCTATTATTTTTATGAGAAGTAAAACAGAGCTTTGGGGTGATGACTTCACACTGGTTCTTTACTTTCTAATGCAGAATCTGTAATGGACAGGAAGGCAAGATAAATAGAAGTAGGTTTGCTGAGTTGGATGGTTATACTCAGAAAATTTTTTAGGAGGCATTTAGCTTCATCATAGAGAAGAATAAAATTCATTGTTTTCCTCCTTTCTATTTTTACTCACTTCCATTTCATGATTGAGATATGTCTCATATTCTACCTTATCATTGAATTAGGGGCTAGTATATGTTGACCCGGCATACAGCCTGGCATATGTATCACAAAGTACTGGGAGTTTTGCAAAGACTTTGAAAAATAATTCCCTAATAGATGCTCTGTGACTAACTTGCCTTTGTTCTACAGTCCTAGAAAAGGGGTCACTCAGATAGGGGCATCTGTGTGTGAGGAGGATGGTGATGCAGGCCTTGGCATCAGACAGGGAGGAAAAACTCCAGTCACACCCCGTGGCAGAGGACGACGGGGCCGCCCTCCTTCTCGGACCACTGGCACCAGGTATTGGGGTAGTGTGAGGTGTACTTAGTTGGGTTTTCGTTCATTAAAATAGGAGGAAGAGAGAGTATAAAGAGGAAGCCAAAGTGTATGGGGTGCCGGGAGAAAAAGGGTATGGTGTATTTGGAACTGCAAGATGATATGAGTAAAGGTGAGAGCAACTGACAGACCAGACTCATGACTTTAGAAATCAGTGGCTGATCATTCAGCTCATTCTCTAAAGTAGGAAAATTAGAAGTTAATATGCATTCTCATTAATTCATTCATCTCATTCTCATGTCATCATTCAACATTTCCTTTTCAGAGAAACAGCTTTGCCCAGCCCTCTTGGTGTCGAGGATATCTCAGCAAGTGTCTCACCAGATGAAAAACCCTTCACTCGCATTGTACCCCGTATGCCAGATGCCAACAAACGAACAGATGACAGCACTGGAGGTTTACGCCGTAGCGACTCTCCAGAGATTCCTTTGCAGGTTGTTGCTGGCCCATCTGATGGCCTAGACTCGTCTTCTCCAGGAAACAGCTTTGTAGGGCTCCGAGTCGTAGCCAAGTGGTCCTCCAATGGCTATTTTTATTCTGGGAAAATAACACGAGATGTTGGAGCTGGGAAGTATAAGCTCCTTTTTGATGATGGGTATGAATGTGATGTATTGGGCAAAGACATTCTGTTGTGTGACCCTATTCCGCTGGAGACAGAAGTGACAGCCCTTTCGGAGGATGAATATTTCAGTGCAGGTAATGAAAGGAGCAAAGTTTTTAATAGCTCATTGTGTCCTTGGATACATGCGGTGCTTTCATCAGTTACCGAAAAGTCCCCCCAACCTGACTACTCATTAGGTTCAGGTCAGAAATTATTCATCCAAAACTTAGCCACTCTGCTTCCTTTTTTATTTACTGTCTGTCTTGATAAAACCAGATAGATGACTGCAACTGAAATAAATCAAATGAACAACTGTTCCTAGGAAAAAGTTGTACTTAATGCCTGCATGTGTTCGCATGTATGCAAAAGTGCACATACCCAGTTTTGTCTGGTTTGAGGAACTGGCTTTCTGTCCTTGCTCCATCCCCTCTAGGGTATAAGTTTCTGAGGGGTAGGCAGTGGGAATCTTTTCTGTTCTGTGCCTTTCATTGTTTCCTCTTTCTGGATAAAACTGGTATTAAGATATCATTGTTCAGTTGTTACTTAGAAACAGTTTGCCTTTCTCAGAGTTTTTCTTTTCTTTTAGATGATGAGGAAAAAATTATTTTGTTTCTGAGAACTCAGGCAGTATTTTATGATGAGGAATCTTTTGAGTTTCTGTTGCTTGCTCATCTTACAGTTCTTGATGGCAAGGCAGATTAGAAAGATGAGGTCTAGTAAGAGTTCCATTTTTTAAAAAAATCTGTTCTGTGACTGAAAGAATTCTACCAAATATATGAAATGAAACAAATACCAAAAATCTGGTCTAAAATATGGTCCAAATATATGTATCAAATTCTGAAAACTTTGTTTTAGGTAAGGAAACAGCTCTTGAAGGTCCACATTTAGCTCTTTGAACACCAAAGATATATTGAATATCTCCAGAATAAATCCTGGAGAAAATAATTTAATTCTATTCCTTTGAGCTCTCAAAATTATTTCTAAAAGTCAGTACCAGTGGCTTGTTTTTTAAATTAGCTCTTACTCTGGTTGATTAATTCTTGACTTGTTTCTTTTAAATCTTGGGATTTCTCTTGTTGAGTTCTGTAGTTTTGTGGAGCTCAGGAAGGATTGTAAAGAAATTTATGCTAAAGAGCAGAACTCAGTCTTACTTTCTCTCTCTTGTTTCTGGCATTTGTCTCAAGCCTGCGATACAGGACTCTGAAAGTCGGCTCCTCAGGTTTCAGAGGTTGAGTTTCCCAGCTCTGTAGTCTAACACAGGCCGGTAGGAAAGAACAAAACGGGTTCTCCTGATCATGGGTTTGAGGATGAGGTGGTGTGAAGAGCCTGTGGTTAGAAACCCTGTTCTCCAGCTAACAACCAAGCACCCTGGCATACACTGACTGGATGGTTGACAAACCGAGGATTGTGATGAGGGTGTTCAGGATTTCACGGAGCTTGGTTGTGATAGGATCATGGTTAGAACCCAGATCTCCCCGTTTCTGTTCGTACTCACTCTTTATCCTAAGAAACTGGGTCAGAATTAGAGCAATGGTGTGTTTTTTCCCTTTTGTTCTCATTCTTCTTTCACAACAGGGCTGATAGTACATTTATAACCTGTATCAGATTGCTTGCTGTCTGGGAGAGAGAAAAAGGAGTCTTGAAAACTGTCTTTACATGTAATTGGAAAAAATACTGTTAAGAAAAAAAAGAAAAGGGAAAAAAGGAATTAAAGCCGTGGGACTAAGAGGAGAGTGAGAGAGGAGCAAGCAGGATAGACATATTTCTGCTTCGTACTAGCTTGTCTCAGTTTCCCCTTTTCTTAAGGTGCCCGCCCACTCCATATCTGAATGTAAGGTGTATACTTCCCAAAAAAGCAAAATTAAAAAGGATTAATGAGTTATCATCAACTACTCTTGACAGTACATCATAATTTCAAGAGAACTATTAGAACCATCAAAAATGCAGTAGTATTTGGCTTGAGAAATAGCTTTGGCAGCTCTTACACCAGACTCCTCCTTCTGGTACCCTCGAATTTTCCTTACCCCAACCCCAATGTGGTAGTTGAATATGCTTTGGTTGGTAATACACTAACTGTAACGACTAGTGTTTAGTCATATCCCAGCTTTCAGGTGTGTGAATCATCTGGTTTAGGTTCACTGGGCAGAGCACAGAGTGGACACAAGTATTGCACTACATGGAACGGCATTACTGACGACAGCTTTCCTTGATTTTCTTCCCAGGTGTGGTAAAAGGACACAGAAAAGAATCTGGGGAGTTATACTACAGTATTGAAAAAGAAGGCCAAAGGAAATGGTACAAGCGAATGGCAGTTATCTTGTCTTTGGAACAAGGGAACAAGCTGAGGGAGCAGTTTGGGCTGGGTCCGTACGAGCCAGTAACACCCCTCACCAAGGCCGCAGACATTAGCTTAGGTAAGATCTGTCTTCACTGCAGCTCATCTGGAGGCCTTGTCAAGCCTGTATTCAAAGGCAGGTTTTTGGGTCGCTTGATTAACTTGGTTATGTTGTATCCACTTGTGGCTGTTTAGATGGAGATCAGGTGCATATTCCTGGGCCACTGTCTGTTCCTGTTCCCTTCCCGGAACTTCTAGTAAATCATTTTAATTAGATATATTTTTACTTTGTCTGAGATCAGGATTACTGTCCTTTCTTTTTTTTACTTCAGTTGAAGCACAATACATTCTGCTCTGGCCATTTATTTGTATTCTGTATGTGTCTCTCTGCTTATAAACAACATATCGTAGGGTCCGCTCTGCTGCCTTCTTGCATTTTATGGGAGAGTTCATCCTGTTCACATTCACAGTTCTGATGACTAACTGTGCCTCTTTCTAGCCATCCTATTTTCCCCCTTGTTTGCACTTTTCTCTCACCTTTCACCCTTTCCCTTCTGACCTGTGCTATGCTTCTCACCACCATTTTCCTCAATCTGCTCTCCTTTCTATCAGCTCCCTCCCTTTTCTTTCCACTTTTTCCTCTTACTTCCCATAGGGTAAGCTAGATTTCTAAAATGTATGTATGTGTTATTCCCTGTTAAAGTCAAATCCAGGGAGATTAAAGTTCAAAGGATACTTGGCCCCCTTGGGGCCTCCCTCACACTTCTCTCTGCTGGGATAGGTCTTTATGCCTCTTTGTGTGATGTAACTTACTCTGTCCTACCTCTCCCTTTCGTCTTCTCCAAGGACAAGTTTCACCCCTTAATTTTCTTTTTCGTCACACCAAAGTCTACTTATACCCACATCCTCTATCAATCTACGTGTGCCTCTTCTAACTATGCTAATAAAGATACATCTGTCAAGAGTTACAAGTGTCACCTTCCCATGTAGGGATATAAACAGTTTAACCTTAATGAAGAGCACTTTTTTTCTTTCCTGTTTACCTTGTTATGCTTCTCTTGAGTCTTGTAGTTAAAGATTGAATTTTCTGTTCAGCTCTGGTTTGTTTTTTTTTTTTTTTTTTCCATCAGGAATAATTGACAGTCCCCTATTTCATTGAAGGTCTGTATTTTCCCCTGAAAGATGATGCTCAGTTTTGCTGGGTAGTTGAGTCTTTGTTGTAATCAAAGCTCCTCTGCCTTCCAAAATATCATATTTCAAGCCCTGTGATCCTTTAATGTAGAAGCTGCAAAGTCTTGTGTAATCCTGACTGTGGTTCCACGATATTTAAATTGTTTCTTTCTGGCTGCTTGCAGCATTTTCTCCTTGATCTGATAATTCTGGAATTTGGCTACAATATTCCTTGGAGTTTTCATTTTGGGGTTTCTTTCAATAGGTGATTGGTGGATTATATCAATGTCTGTATTACCCTCTGATTCTAGACATCAGAGCAGTTTTGCTTGATAATTTCTTGAAAGATGCCGTCTAGGCCTTTTTTTTTTTTTTTTTTTTTTTTTAATGATCAGGGCTTTCTGGTATTTCAGTAATTCTTAAATTATCTTTTCTGAATCTGTTTTCTAGATCAGTTGTTTTTCTCATGAGGTATTTTACATTTTCTTCTATCTTTTCATTCTCTTGCTTTTATTTGACTGATTCTTGATGTCTCAGAATCATTTCCTATCACTTGCCCAACTTTAATTTTTAAGGAATTATTTTCTTCAGTTAGCTTTTTATACCTTTTTCCATGTGGCCAATTCTACTTTCTAAGAAATTGTTTTCTTCAGTCCGTTTTTATCCTTTTTCCAAACTGTTGACTCTCTCTTGAATACGTCTGATTTCTTTTCCCAGTTTTTTCTTCTGTCTCTCTTACTTGACTTTTTAAATCTTTCTTAAACTCTTCCAAGAAGGTATTTTGGGCTTGAGACCAGTTGAGACCAAAGGGAATACCCCCTTTGAGGTTTTGGATGCAGGTTTATTGACAGTATTCCTTTCTTCTGAGTTTGTGTTTTGATCTTCCCTGTCACCGTTGTGACTTTCGGTTATCAGTTGCTCATTTATCAGTATCTTGCTCATTTTTGGAGCCTGTTGAGTAGTTTTTAAAGTTGAGCTCTCCTGCTGGAGTACAGGCCACACTGCCCCAAGCTTCCTGTGCTAGGGGCCAGAGGCCTGGTCACTAGCTTTGTGTGCTGGGGCCTCATAGCTTACCTGTGGATGAGATAGGATCCTAGTGGTGGTAGCTAGTGTGTGCTGAGGCCAGGCGGAGTTTTTTTGTATCTTTCTTGGGTTGCACTGAAGCATATGGAAAGCCTGGCCACTGAAGGATGCCTAACCCACCTTGTAGTAAATCCTTAGGCTTCTTGCCTCAGCCCAGCAAGAGATAAAAGAAATCTTCAGTCATAGAAGTGTGAAACAAGATGGAATGGTCTTAGAATATGTTTTATACTGCAGTGGGAAGTGTGAGTGAAGGATTTAGGGCCTTATATTGTGAGAACTCATTACTTTCTGTCTTATTTGGTTACAGATAATTTGGTGGAGGGTAAGCGAAAACGACGAAGTAACCTCAACTCCCCAGGCACCCCCACTACCTCCAGCAGCAGTGCCACTGCCACTCCTCCTCGTAAAGCTCTTGAAAGTCCCCGAGTCTCTATGGGGCCTCTCTCTGGGAAGAGGAAACTGATGGAGGAAGATCGATCCCCTGCCAAGCGAGGCCGCAAGTCTGCCACAATAAAACCTGGTAAATCTTCTTCCTTCAGATACCTTCATGATGTGTAGATGGTAGGCCTCTCGGCAAAAGATAATATTGTTAAAAAAAAAGTAGTGTTAATTATGTGGCCTTTTGTTCTACTGATAATGTGCTGTGTACACATTCAGCTAGGCAGGGCATAAAATACTTTCATGTAGCCTCCTATTTTAGGGCACTCCAGCTCATTGAGGAGTTAATCACTCCCTTTCTACCCCCTCACCACAACATTCTTGGCAGAATAAGGTAAAGAGGGAATGGCAATAATATGTGAAACATTTAAATGATAATTTTTGTGATGGGGGTAGTTGTGGGGGGTGGTGCTGGGAAAAGAATCAGGGCTGATGGGGGCAGAATTTAGAGGCAGATGAAGTTTGTTGTTGTCACTTACCATGCCAGGGTACGTGCGCTTCTTGGTGTCTCATTTGCCCTCAGAACCTGGGAACTCATTGTCTCATGGTGGACATCGACTGCTCAGAACTGCTTCACTCTGGCGCTTGGCATGACTTTTACTAACCTGTGTTCCATGTTCCAGTGGTTTCTCCAATCTCTTCACCTTTAATGAATTCTTATTCCTTTGGTGCTGGGATATAGGAAAGTAGTTTGATTAAATTGCAGTATTAAATTTTATTAAAAGGGTAGCTATTTTTGTGTTCAGACTGGTTCCTTGTCTCTTCATCATCTGGGTGTCAATGTCCCTAGAAGCAAGCTTCTTTCTAGCTCTTTACTTTATCTGGGGAAAAAGTTACCTGTCATCTTAGTCTTCATATGAGCCTTACAGTCAGTTTTCCTGACACAAATACCCATTTTCTTTTATACCTGGAAAATTGAACAAAGAGAATCAAACAAATCTGGATGTGTCATAAACCCTCAGCTAACAGGTTCACCTGCTTCCCAGGTACTGCAAACAGTAACAGAACAGACACTGCCCCGGGGGGAGTTCTAATGACTATGAGTCCTCTCCTAGCTAATCCAGTAAACGTTTGGTTTGGCTGTGTAAAAATTCTAATTATTTTTGTGTATTGAAAGATTTTTCATTTTATGCATATCACTGTGTCATTGATTTTATTATGATTTTTAAAAGTTAAAAAAATAAAATTTTCATTTATGTTTACATAGTTTTTTTTTTCCTCATGTAACATAGTTGTCATCTCAGAAGTAAACAAAGTAGAGTGGAATGTTGTGTACTACTTTGTACTCAGGCAGGTAGGACTCATTTAATTTAACGAGTATTTATAAGTGCCTACTGTGTGTAGAATGCTGCATTCTTAGGTTCCTTGGCTCTGGTACAACGTCAGAGTTCTCTGTAATAATGTCGCTTTTGTTCTTAACCAGGTACCGTGGGAGTAGGAGAATTTGTGAGTCCATGCGAAGGTGGAGACAATGCTGGAGAGCCACTAGCTTTGGAAGACCAGAGGGGACCGTTGCCCCACAACAAGACTTTGTTTCTGGGCTACGCTTTCCTTCTCACCATGGCCACAGCCAATGATAAGCTAGCCAGCCGATCTAAATTGCCAGATGGTCCTACTGGGAGCAGTGAGGAGGAGGAGGGTGAGACCACTGTTCTCATTTCCCATGGAAATTTGTGGGTTTCTGACATAGCTTCACATTTCCTTCATATTTTAGTTGCTCCACTTTTTTAGTAAGCCTGTAGTTGGTGCCCTTTGTCATGTATAGAAGCTCTAAAACAAGTGGAAATGGACCCTGAATTAAGGAACGGAGGAAAGCAAATGTGCCTCCTCTAAATAGCCTGACATCTTTCCTATTCAGAGTTTTAAGGAAAAGACTATAGCAAAACTGGTGAAAGGGGGATAAAGGTGACTGGCTTTCAGGGGACTTTGGAAAGGCGGGTATGTGGTGATAGCAGGTCTTCTGTCAAGTACTTTCAACAAGCAATTTCTAGACATTTTTCATCCATTTGACTAAAAACTAAACGTACGATTATGTTAATAATAACATCATGGGGAGTTATGAGAAAGACTTGTTCTCTGCCTTCAGAAAGTCTTGAGTCTTAAGACTCTTTAAGAGGGGAAAAAAGGAAAGTACGAATTTAAATAAGAATGGCTGACAAAAACACATCAATCTATCCATTCTGGCCAAGGTTCAGACTTTTCTCTAATGTGATATTTGAACACTCGCTACAGATTTCTGACTGACGTTCACTCTTGGAAGAGCAAACTATTTGGCAGTAGTGTGATGAAAGTATCACCATTAACGATCAGCAGCTATATTAGCTCTTCAGGATTGTGTCTCTAAGCCCAGTTAACGAACAAGCTATTTATTTTTGCTGAATTTTTAACGTTAGCCTAACCTCCCTGTACAATGTTAATATTAGTTGAATGTTAGCCAAAATTTGGATTTTTCTGATTAAGTGCCAAGTATTCAGAGAAATGGAAAAAATGCAAAGGGAGGGTAGGATTTGCAGGAGACATCTTGGAAGACTACAGGGAATCACTTTAGCAGAAAAGAGAAGCAATTGTGCTTCATTTTTTGGTACTGGTGGTGTGTTTTATAACTTGGAGAATGAATAGCGGCATGTAAGGGACAGGAAGTGGATGAGTTTTTCCCCCTAAAGAGAATTGAGGTGTAATAGAAGAGCTTCCTCTTGAACTCATTGGAATCCAAAGATATGTAGCTTGTTAACTGGCTTTTATATTTGGCTTTGATTTTATAGGTAATTTGTGTTCTCCAAAGGGGACATTGACATCTGGGGCCTCATTTTTCTTGACCTTCCTAATATTGCCAAATCTTGTTCTCCTTCATATCCTTTCTCCTTTCTTGCTTCTCTTTTTCCCAGCCTTCTACTTCTCACCCTTAAGAATTTTGATGATAAAAATCCCTATTTCATTGTCCTCATTTTCATGCACTATAATCATGTATCAGCATTGATTCCCAAGTAACTGGACTCTGAGAAGGGAAGGAACATGAGGTCATACTGGGGATTTATATGAGATGGCAGGTTAAGTGGTTGGTTCTAGGACTGTTAAGAATCCATTCAGTTTTTTTCTACCCCATCAGGTAGGGAAAATTTTATCTCCAAATACAGACACTGAATCCATAGTAACTGGGATAAATTAGAGAATATATAAGACAATACAGTTGGAGGTTGAAACCTAAATAGGCACAAAGCTAGGCAACCCTATAACAGAAAAAACAATTGAAATGAAATCACTAATGTACTGGAAGGTGAATATGACTCATCATGGAGTATGAAGTCAGCATGGTGACACTGTATTGTATTCTTGTGGTGTTGGGCCAGACCTTTGTAGATGGCCAGTTCTGATATTTATTTTAAGAGAAGGTCTAGAGTAGCTAAAGTCTGCACAAAAGAGGAATAGCAAACAGAAACTTTGTGAAGAACATCAGTAGGTTGAGGCATTAGATGTGAATAACGGGCTCAGGAGGTGGTACAGGAAGCAGGGACCTGCAGCGCCGTTTATATCTGATACAGAATGGTGGGCTGGAGGACGTATCCCAGGTTCAGTTTTTACCTCTCCTATTTATTATTATGTGACCTTAGGCAAGTAGCTTAACATTTGTGCCTTCCTTTCTTCTCTAAGCCGAAGCTGAGATTTCACTGTGCACCTCATGATAGTTGCTGTGGGGAAGGTACTTTATAAACTTAAGGGCATTATATATAAATATGAGCTAATATTAATAGGATAAGGTGATTATTTCTGGAAATTTTTGATGGGGAGGGTGGCAGGTTGAAATATAAAACCATGCACCGGATTGGGGTTTTTTTTACATTAAAACAAATTAATCTGAATCCAGTTGGCTAGAAGCCTTAACCAGAATTTTCTCTCTCATTTGTAATTTCTATATTCCATTTACATTGGAGAGGAGTAAATGACCCAAAAGAAAAGAAAATTGATTAAGGATTTGTTTAAAAACAACACCCAAAAAGCTTTCAGGATAGAACCTGGTATCAGTGATTGTCACCTTCTACAACAAGTTTAAGATTATATAGTAATCATTAATATTCAGATTTCATCTAAATATATCTGATTTATCAAATAACAGGTTTTCTTTTATTATCCTCTACTAAGACGTTGGCTAATAATACATTCTAGAAAAAATTTTCAGCAACAAAAATTGAAACAATTTTTCTGGATAATCCATAAATTGCATTGGGATGTCTCCCTTTTTCTCTTCCAGCACTCCCATACTGCTCCCACCTGCCTGGCCTCTGTCCCCACCATTTTGGGCACATTAAAGTGTTAGTGTTGGGGCGGGGGGAAAGAGTGAATGAGGGGGATGTGAAGGTCTATGTAAAGAGAGTACTCATCAGTTATTCTTCATCTCCACAGAGGACAGAACTAGAGGAAATGGGCTTAGTTTGCAGCAGGAGAGATTTAGGTTAGACATAAGGAAGAACTTCCTGACGGTAAGGGTTATTAAACATTGGAACAGACTACCCTGGGAAGTTGGGGGATTTCAATCCCTGTAAGCAGCCATGGTTTAGATGCAGTCCTGCCTGGGAAGATTCTTGATATTCTTTCCACCTTAATGTCCTGTCTCCATTCCTCAACTGTCCCATCACCCTTTCTTCTGGCAGCCTTTTCCACCTTCAAGAGCTCTTGATCCATGGGGAGACCCTTGAACTGGCTTTGGAGACAGCTGGGGAGTGGGAGAGTGGGTAGTAGGAAGCCAAGTATAAAATAGGAGATTACAAATGAGAAGTTTCTGGCAATAACTGGATTTTACTGGTTCTTCTTACTTGATGTAGAATTTTTGGAAACTCCCCCTTACAACAAGCAGTACACAGAGTCCCAGCTTCGAGCAGGAGCTGGCTACATTCTTGAAGACTTCAACGAAGCCCAGGTGAGCGTTTCCTCTTTTGTAGCTATATGTCAGATGCTGCAAAAAAAGAATTTTTGGGGTAAGTAGGGCATTAAGTTTAGGCTTAGCATAGGGAGAATACTATTGCTAGGAACAGAAAAAATGGGGATTTGAATTTGAAAGAAATTTCCACTTCACATATCTGACTTTTAGCCTGTAGACTGATATTATTTGCGAATTTCTGCAGGGGCATTAGGGCATCCTGGAGGTTTGGTGAGTTGCATTAAAGGGAAATAAGAAGCTTTTTTGGCAACTGGCTAAGGCACATGTTACTGTCTGGAGGGCTTCATCTTAGTTCCCTTCTCAGTTTGTTGGGAATATCTTTCAGGGATCACCTTAGAACAAAATCATTGAGTGTATCTGCTGAATTTCTTCCTTCTCAGTGTAATGTGGCCTATCAGTGTCTTCTGATTGCGGATCAGCACTGTCGGACCCGGAAGTACTTCTTGTGCCTTGCCAGTGGGATCCCTTGTGTGTCTCATGTCTGGGTCCATGACAGCTGCCATGCCAACCAGCTCCAGAACTATCGAAATTACTTGCTGCCAGCTGGGTACAGTCTCCAGGAACAGAGGATCCTGGAATGGTAAGGATTCTGGAGTCCATTTTGAATTTGGTACCAGTGTAGCAAATGTGCAAGTGAGAACCTGGGCTGGGCAGTACTGTGTGCAGTGATAAGCTTTGGGTGGGAAAGGCTTCTCAGTCAGTAAGCATTTATTAAGTGCCTATTATGTGCTGGGTATTGTGCTAAGTACTGGGGATACCAAAGACAATCCCAGCCCTCTAGGACCTTAACAGTCTAACGGGAGAGATGCAGATAGCTATGTGCAAATAAATTGAATACAGAATAAACAGGAAATAATTAAAGGAAGGAAGGCACTAGAATTAAGAGGGGTTGGGAAAGTTTTTCTGTAGAAAATGAGATTTTAAAAATAGGCAGAATTTTATATTTGATCCTGGAGGCAATAGGGAGCCATTGGAGTGTATTGAGTAGTGGAGGGTTGACATGGTCAGACCTGCACTTCAAGAAAATTACTTTGGTGACTGGAGGGTGGACAGGAGCAGGAAGAGATTTGCAGCAGGTGGGACTGTACTAGGGGGCGGCCTGTCTGAGGAGAAAAGGGGACATATTTGAGAGGCGTTGCAAAGGTGAAATCAGCAGGCCTTGGCAACAGATTGGATATGGGAATGAGAGGCAATAAAGAATCCAGAACGACTCCTGCGTTGTGAGTTTGAGGGACTAAGAGGATGGTGTTGCATTTTGCATTTGACGGAAATAGGGAAATGGGGCGGGAGAGAGGTGATGAGTGATTTTTAGATATGTTTAGTTTGAGATGTCTGAAAAGCAGTTGGAAATGACAGCTTGAACGTCAGGAGAAGTTGGGACAGGTAAATTTGAAAATCAGCACAGAGAAGGGAACTGTGAGATTACCAGGTGAAGTAGGATGGAGAGAGAAAGGAATAGGGCTCAGGACACAGCCCTGTGTGCACCTGTGGGCATGAACACTGACACAGAGCTGTCTGATACGTAGGAGAGCCAGGAGACAGTGACGTCTAAAAGACCCAGAGAAGAAAGTCTCAAAGGCTGTGGTGTGGTCGAAGGGAACAAGGACTGAGAAAAGCCCATTGGTTTGGGCAATTAAGATGTCTTTGGTGACTTTGGAGAGAGCAGTTTCAGTGGATTGATGAAGCTGGAAGCCAGGTTGCAAGGCATTAAGTAGAGAGTGAGAGGAGACAAAGGTGCCTGTTACAGATGGCTTTTTCAAGTTTAGTCTTACAGGGCAGAAGAGATACAGGATGATGTAAGGGATGGAAGGATCAAATGCAGTTTTTTCAGGGTAGAGGAGATATGCTGTCTGTGTTTTCTCTAGGCAGTAGAAAGGAAACCAGGAGACAATGAAATATGAAAAATAAGTTATAAAGAGAGGATTCTGGGAAAATAGTGATGTAGGTCAGGAAACTTTCAGGTCTCCACATTTCCTGCACAAAAAAAAGACCTTGCCTAAGAGCAGCAGAAATAAAGAAAAGGGGCAAAGCAGTTGTTGCCTAACACAATTTGAGAAGATCCCAGGAAAGACCCAAACTCTAGGGGCCGAGTTTCTCTCTGAATGAAGTGCAAATACCTCCAAGCCAATTCCACAGAGTGAACAAACAAGCCCTGGGGGCAGCTAGGTTGATAGGCAGCCCTAGCTTCAGAAACTTTCATCTCTAGGACAGTGTTGGGGGGATGAGGTGGGAGGTGGGGGTGTCTGAAAGCTGAATAGGAGCTTAAAAGACCTTCTACTGCCATGAGACACCAAGCACAGCTGTGCTGACCAGATGTGTCCCAGACTGTGGCTGCAGGGAGAAGGAACTAGCACACACCTAGTGTCTGTAGGAGTTAGGGGCAAGGACCCTGCTGGCTATGGGCACTTGCAAGAGAGCAGAATTCCTGGTTTCAGTTGCAGGGCAGAAATGACAGCTATAGTTTACAGCCACCTGAGAGATCAGAAGGAGCAAAATCATTTGTGGCTTAGGAGTGGAGAGAAGAGCTTAAGGTTGGGTCCCATACAACAGTAGGAAAGATCTGAGGCTTGGGGCAGCATTCCCTGTACCTTGGGACTGGAACTTGACTGCACTAACAGCTGCTAACAACAAGATAAAACAGTCAATAAATGAATGAAATGAGTAAAGAAAGGAGAAAGAACCCAACCACAGATGATTACAACGGGGATAGGGAAGATCTGGGTTACCATTCAGAAGAAGATAATGGAGCTAAAAAAGCCGCTCCTATTTTAATGAGAAACGTCAAATGGTCCCAGAAAGAGTTCTTGGAAGAACTTAAAAAGGACTTTAAAAATCAAGAGAGATCAAGGAAAAATTAGAAAAAAGAAAAAAAATCAAGAAAATTAGGAAAAGAAAACCAACCAATTGGTAGTAGAGAATCAAAAACTTACGAAAATAATTCCTTGAAAAGTAGAATTGGGCAAGGGAAAGCTAATGATGTTCTAGAACACCAAGAAATCATCAGACAAGATCAAAGGAATGAAAAAATAGAAGAGAAAGTGAAATATCTCATCAGAAAAACAACTGATCTAGAGAACAGATCAACAAGAGAAATATAAGAATAGTCAGACCATGAAAATTACACTGAAGAAAGGAATCTTGATACAATATTACAAGAAATTTTCAAAGAAAAATTGTCCTGAACTTCTAGAACAAGAAGGTAAAGTTGAAATAGAAAAAAATCCACTGATCATCCCCTGAAAGAGAGCCCAGGAGGAAAACTTACAGGAACATCATGGCCAAGTTTCAAAGCTCCCAGGTAAAGGAGGAAATTATGGAAGCAACAAGAGAAAAACAATCTAAATATTTATGGAGCTGCAATAAAGATAACACAAGAACTGTAGGTCTTGAAATACTACATTCTGTAGAGGAAAAGAGCTAGGGTAATAACCGAGGGTAATTTATCCAACAAAGTGAATTACAGTCCTGAATAGGGACAAAAATAGACATTAAAGGAACTGAAAAACTGAGGTTTTTGTGTCAAAAACCTCAAAATTTGAGGGAAAATAATAATACATAACATCCAAGAAAACTAGGGATCAATTTTATCTTATACAAATGAGGCATGAAAGGAAAAACTGGTACAGAAGCAGCTAGTGGGGAGGTGTGCTGCAACCTTACTCTCATCAGAAATGGATTAGAGAGGGAAATACATGTATGTATGTATGTATAAAAGTATTCTAAATTCAGAAGGAGAGAGAAGATAAGGGGAGAGGATAAAGGAAGGACTTCAGAGGGGTGGGTAGGTTAAGGAATAAGAGGGCAAGGTAGCAGGTAGAAGTAAAGCAGAGAAGTGAGGGGGGATAGAATAAATAATAAATAGGGTGAGGATAGTGAGGAAAAATAGGAAGGAGGAAAATACACAACAGATAATTGTAGCTTGGAATGTGAATGGGGCAAATTTACCCACAGAATGGAAATGGATAACAGATTAAAAATTTTATCGTAAGAGTTTGTTGCTGTCAGGAAACATAAAAATGAGAGATAAACACAAAGATAAAATAAAGGACAGGAGTAGAAGTTAGTATGTAAAAAAAAGCAGGGATAGTAATCATGATCTAAGACAAAGTTAAAATAGATTTAATCAAAAGTAAAAAATAGAAAAACTACATACACTGTGTGTCGATGTTATTTAATATTGTTTTGGACCATTTAAAATACCTATACAGTATAAAATACCTGAACATACACCTGCCAAAACTGATACAGAAAGTATGTGAACATAACCCTAAAACACTTTACTCAGATCTGAATAACTGAAGTAATATTTATTTGTTGGTCATGGGTAGGTAAAGCCAATATAAATTTTTAAATGACAGTTTTACCTAACTAATCTATTCAGTACTGGTCTTCCCAATTAAATTACTAAAAAATTATTTTATTGAGTTAGAAACAACAACACAGTTCATTTCTAAGAACAAAAGGTCAGAAACGTCTAAGAAACCAGGAAAAAATATGTAAAGGAAGATTCAGCGGCATCAAGGCTTAAACTGTATTATAATGTGAGAGCCTTGTTGCAAAAAAGGATAATTTCAGTTATTTTTAATTAAAACTTTCTTACACAAATAAAACTTCTGCAGTCAAGAACAGAAGGGATGCAGAAAATTGGAAAAACAATTTCATAGACAATCGCTGAAATAGGATGTGATTGGGTTGGAATTTTTCTGTGGTGTAGGAAATGATGAGTGGGTTGTTTTAGAAAAACATGGAGACTTTTACCTATGAAGGAAGATGCTGTCTGCCTTCAGAGAAACAGATGATGGGAGGAAATAAGCATAATATAGTCTCAGATATTTTTGCTTACATGTATATGGGTATATTTGTAGATATCTATGTATATGTCCCCAGATCCATACTTAATTGTAGCCTTCTTTAGGTGGGGAGGAAAAGGAGGGGCAAAATAAAGTAAAAAGGACACAGCAGAGAACAAATGAAAACCAACAGAAGCAAAGCTTTGAAGCAAAGCAACTTTGAAAACTGTGTAGTATTTATCTTATAGGTTTTCTTGAAATTGAAATTTATTTTTATATTGAATCCTCTTACGGTCTACTGTGTACATGGCAGGTTTTCTTTTCTTTTCTCACTTTGTATTTAAATTTAAAATAAAAAGTTCGCAAAAAGAAATGTTACAAAATAGGAATGACAAATGGGGCAGTCTTTTGGAGGGAATGGGATGGAATGGGATCTCCTGAACAAGTGTAGAGATCAGCCTTGTTAAGCCCCACTTCTTCCTGTGAGATGGGAGTGAAGGACATACAGTAACAGAAGGTATCTGAGTGATGTGAGGAAGAAAGGAGAAGAGGTACCTTACGGTGAATGATCTCGATTTTTTCCCATAAAATACAAGGAGGCAAGGTTCTCATCTGCCTTTGTTCAGCAGCACTTGTGCCAGGAATGATCCAAGGCTGAGGCTTGGCAGGTTACAATCAGTGATAGGATAAGGGGCCTACGGACTCAAGAAAGGGTTGTGTAGAGCTAAACTGGTTCACCAATGGGATCTGAGAGAATTAGTCCTGAAGTTAAAGGTTTTTGAAATGTATACATAGATTTGCATAATTTAGAGCACTTAAAAATGTTTCTGACCTCTGGGAAGAAGTTCGGGAGTGACCCTGAACCAAAGGACCAGTTAGACTTGAGATGATCAGAGCAGTGAGGAGGTAAGCCTGCCAGGATCTCCACGCTCAGGCCAAAAAGGAGAGTTTTGAAGGCTTTATTCGCAGAAATTGTGTATGTGCAGGAGCATGCTCCTTCAGGAAGCCTGCTCTTCAAAACATCCAAATATATGAGAGCTCTCTATGTAGGATTAGCGATTCTCTTGTTTCCCCCCAAAGAAGATTAAGACCTGCCCTGCGTTTGTTCTTTTCCAGCTTTGATTCTGTTCCCTTTTTTGTAGGCACCCCCGTGAGAATCCTTTCCATAATCTGAAGGTCCTTTTAGTATCTGACCAGCAGCAAAATTTCCTGGAACTCTGGTCCGAGATCCTCATGACTGGGGGAGCAGCCTCAGTGAAGCAGCACCACTCAGTTGCCCAGAACAAAGGTATCTATCGAAAGGATGTTAGGAAGCCCCTGCTTCCCCAAGAAGTGCATTGTTCCTCTTGCCAATGGCAGGCTAGCTTTTATAATTACTGGGCCTTGTGGTCAAAGTTCCTGTCCTGACAGGTAGACCTTGCCCGTGTTCTACCGAGAGAAGACAAGCAACTTGAAGAGGTGAGCCACCATGACACCAGCACAGGGCTGTTCTTAGCTTCTGCTTGGTTCCAGTGATGTATTTGCCAAACCTTTCCCCAGGCACAACCATTCTCTGGGTTCAGGGACACTCACTGTGGTATCCTTCTACTAAAACGTCCTAATTCAAATAGATATTTGATGGACAGAACAGGTCTCTAGTTTGGGCAAAGTGGAATGGGTTGGCTAGAGGGCACATCCTTCCTCATAACAGAGGGCTGTGATGTATCTCTTTTCATTTGTTCTCTGCTCGTTCTTTCAGATGTTGCTTTGGGGGTATTCGACATTGTGGTGACAGACCCCTCATGCCCTCCTTCGGTGCTCAAGTGTGCAGAAGCGCTGCAGCTGCCTGTGGTGTCGCAAGAGTGGGTGATCCAGTGCCTCATTGCTGGGGAGAGAGTTGGATTCAAGCAGCATCCGAAATATAAACATGATTATGTCGCTGACTGAAGATGCTCAGCCCCATCAACTTCCTTCCCGCTATTGTGAAGACTGTGTCCTAACCAGGTTTTAAATGTGTCTTGTGTGTAACTGGACTTCATGCATGGATCATTGTATATAGTTTTCTTTGCCGAACTTTTATGATGAAATAAATGTTGAATCTCTTTGGTTGTAGTAACTGATTCTTTATCCTTTTTTTTCTGAATTTCTTTTGGAAGGAATAGGAGAAAAGAACGTTGCCTGTATGGTAGAGGTACTTTAACCACTTTTTTTTTGTATTTCCATAAATGTATTTCAATATAATTGGTTTCCTTTGTAATCCTGTGTATTTCATGAATATAAAAACAATTCTTAGGAGTGGGTCTACAGATTTCACCGACTGCCAAAGGGGGTCCATGTCAGGAAAATGATCAAGAACTCCCAACTGTATGACTTTTAAGCAGAGTAGAGTCCTCATCACCTTTTGGAACAGGAGCATCTGGCCTTGCAGATGGAGGGGGATGAGGGGCTTTCAGATTTGCTATTTGGTATTTAGTAGGCTTAGTGGTGACCATTTTTGTTTTTTCTAGTTAATTTTGTACCAAGACATTCCAAAGATAAGTGGAGAATATTCTTTGCCTTAAAATATTTCTTTCCAGTGAGCGTATGACTGGTAAGTTATATATACTTTCTAAAATATGAAATTATTAAACTTAGGGATGCTAAGGTCCCACTGAACTGTAGGGCTTTCCTTTGAAGTGTGGTAAGCTGTCCTGTGGAGCTAGCTAGTGGAGAGTCTAGCTAGTGGAGAGAGTCTAGCATTGGGCTGGGACCGGGTCAAAAGCTCTGAGGTCATATAAAATGAAGTAGCTGCCTGAACACTTAGAAATTTTCAAAACTTCAAAAAGTCATATATTTAATTACCGTAACCGTGGACTTTACTACTAAAACTAGTTAGGTAGTTAGTCCCTCTGCAGTCCGTAGTGGGGGGAGAGACCACCTCCATCCATCTCTTTCAGGAGATACCTGAATATCTTCTCTTTCCTCCTGCTTTCTAGGAGACAGCAATGGGAAAGTCCCTGCTAGGTGACTTTGAAGAGTAAGGAGGATATTAGACTAGTTTTTATCTGCTATACAGAGAAACCAGTACAGTGAAGGTTTAAGAAATATTTATTCTGATAGTGTTAAGACACTACTGATGACCTGAGTTCAAGTCTGTCTCTGCCACGCAGACTTTCACTTCACTCCTTGGTGCTCTGGGTACCTCTAAGGCATTGGCTGCAGACTGGCTGCGGATCTGAACTGATGGAGGGGAGTTTCCCATACCTCTGAAATACCAGCCCCCCCCTCCCCCCGAAAAAAGCAAAACAACTGCTGATTGCTTCTACTGTAGTAGTACTAATGTAGCTGGGTGTAAAATTTGTGATTTAAACTACTAATGCCCTTTTATAGCTGACATTTCCCATGGGGTCTTTATTCTATTCCCCACCCCCACCCCCCCAACTTCCGTACATCTTAGTTCTCATATGGACGCAGACACTCACTCAGTAAGTTGGAAGTTGTTGATGGTTTTTTGATTCGTGGATTAAGATCTTTTAGCTTCTTCAAAGATGGTGGAAAACTGAATACGTAAGAAAGACTGTAAGAACGACCGTAGAGTCAACAGCAAATTGCCGTGCTGCCCTTCTTGCCTGCTAATGGCAATTAGAAGTCTAACGTGCCAAATGTGGGCCGTAAGCAGAAATGACTTTCTGGTCTTATTTCAGTCACGGTCATTTGACTATTACCTAAGTCAAGCTTTACCACCAGACTCGTAGAAGGAGGATTAGTAAACTCTTCTACAAGCCCAGAAAAAAAATGTGCTTTTGTTTTGATGTATAATGAATGGTGACAAATGTTATCCTTAGTACAAGTTAATGGCTTCATGACAAGAGAGTGGATTAAACTGCCTTTCTCAGTTATAAAAAGTAGAAGAGAACATTTCCATGAACCTTCAGCAACAGACGGAGTCACCACTGTGGATGGACAGAAACGGCAATCTTGTCAGCTCAGCTCCTGAATCTCAACCACAGGGTTCATACCCCAAAACTGCAAAAGAAAAAGACCCCCATCACATACTTTTTCTACAAAAAAAAACTATAAATGTGAGACAGTTTCACATTAAAAATCAAGGAATCATAAATAGTTTCTAGCCTGTCTTCTGTTAACATCAAAAGATCTGTTGGGAGGAGGCTTAGAAAAAATTACTAAGACCAAATAAGTCTTTTTTTTTCCTCTTTAGGAAAAAGTTTGAAGAAAGATAAATGGCAAAACTGAGAAAATGATTCTTACTATGCCCTCTTGCTCACAAACCCACACTATAAGAAGGGAGAAAAAAATCCTACTGAAGAGTGTTCAATATAAAAAAGCTTGATCTTTTTACATGAGGCAGCATGGCACAGGCAGAGGACAGCCCACTGGATGTAAAGTCAGAGAACCTGAATTCAGTACCTGGCATTGCTATTTATGTGACTTTGGGCAATTTGAGACATTAGGTCTCAATTTCCTCATTGTAAAATAAGGGGGTTGGAGTAGAAGATCCCTCCAGTGGAGTATGATTCCAGGAACCTAGTCAGATGAATACCTAACCAGTGCCTACCTGCCCAGAGTCCCACCAGCCTGGGTGTAATACTTGTTGTAATCCAGTCGTAGCAGTAGTTGAGCCAAATCTGAGTTTATTTGATGATTCCGGACACTGGAAAGGATCTTAAAGAGGAGTGAAGACTGACGGCTAAAACCCTGCAGGAAGGAATAACAGGGATTCAAGCGAATTCACCCCAAAACCTCATTCTTCTTTTACCTATAGCTGGAGAAGACGAAGAATTTCATAGGAAGTGCCTTTAAGTCCAGGGGACTGATTGTGGCTGTACGCCAGGGCAAGTGCAGGGAACAGTAACAAATGCCAACTGACTGCTCTACCCAGTGCTGGGTCACAGATACGGGGTGGGTGAGGAAGGGTCTTAAGTAGGGATGGTGCTACAGGCCAAGGAGCGGTCACAGACTCCAGGCTACGTACTGAGCAAGCAACAAGTTGAGAAACAAGCTACGTGGCCCTGATTTTGGGAGTGGGGCTGGCGGCTGAGGGTGGGAAGGGGTCTCAGTTTCGGCATCAAGCCTAGCTTGATAATAGTATCCAAGGATAATAACCAAGGCAAGAATTCTAGACCAAAGGGAACCCTTTGTTCTGTCATCCTAAATTGCATCTTTTCTGTGATAGTGGCTGATTCCAACAGGAGTCCACTGGAACTCCAGTAAGCGGCAAGCCTACAGTTGCATTGCTCAGGCCAGGAACTTGCAGAGCTGTGACCATGAGGAAGGCACTCAGATTTCACCTTGGATCAAACCTCTCTGGGAGCACTGGAAGCTTGCAGGCCCAGCCTGAACGTCCCCTGAGACCTTGGAATAACAACAATACCCCCCCAAATGCAGCATCAAGACCCACAAGGACACACACGTAGCCCAGTGTGGCCTTTACGTAAAGACTGAAACCAAGAAGTAAGCTGGAAGAATGAGCCAACAAGAAGAATCCCACCATAATAGGTTGTTGGTGAGTCACTCAAGCAAACTCAGAAGAGGAAGATGACTCCAAACATCTATAAGCAAAGTCTCAAAGAAAAATACAGCTTGAGTACAAGTTCAACTAGGCTTCCTAAAAGGAAGATGCAAGAGCTTATTTTTTCAATACACAAAGACTTTTTCTTGTTTTGCGGGGGAGGGTTCCAAATTCACACATTCCCTTCACTCCTTACGCAACCCAGTAAGAAAGCAAAAAACTCCAAAACCTATTACAAATATGTATGGTAATGCAAAACAAAGTTGCACATTAGCCAAGTTGAAAGCTTAAGACAATTTTTTTATACATGAAAGCAGTAGAGGAAAAGAACTGGATGGCACACAGACTTAGAGAATTAATAGTTTGGAACAAGAAGAAAAACCTTACCCATTGCAACAGACTCCTTGAAAATCAGAATGGGCTAAAGAAAAGATAACGATTTCATGAGACAAGAAATATTAAAACAACATCAAGGAAACTGCTTACATCTCTTGGAACCAGAAGGCAATGTCAATTATTCGATAAGGATTTATTAACCGTCTATTATGTGACTTGAGTGTGCTAAGCACTGAAGATACAAAGAAAGGCAAAAGACAGTTTCTGTTCTCAAGGAGCTCAAAGTCTATTAGGGAAGACAACATGGAAACAACTATGTACAAACAAGCTGGATACGTGGTAGATCTGAAATTATCAAGAGAAGGAAGGCTTCCCAGTTAAGGGGATCAAGAAAGACTTCCTGGAGAAGGCAATGTTTCAGCTGGATCTTGAAGCCAAGAAATGAAAATGAACAGAAAGAGAATTCCAAGCATAGGGGGCAATGACAAGGCCTGCAATTTGGAGATGGAAAATCTTGTGGGAGGAAGAGTAAGGAGACCAGTTATACTGGATCACAGAGTACATGGTAGAAAGGCAGCAGGGGGCTGGGTATGGAGGGCTTCGAATGCCAAACAGGGTTTTCTACTGGATCCTGGGTGTTATAGGAAGCCATTGACATTTACTGAGTGAAATCTGCACTTTTAAGAAGATTAATTTGGGAGACAAATGGGAGGAAGATGGATTGGAGTGGGGAGAAGCCTAGAGGCAGGGAGATCAACCAGTAGGCTATTACAATAGAAAAGGAATGAGGTAATAAGGGCAGGTACTAGAGTGTTAGGTACAGTGTCAGAGGAGAGGGATACAGGATACGTTTTGATGTAAAATCAACAGGACATAGGAACAGATTGGATATGGGGAGTGAGAGTGAGGACTTGAAGATGAAACCTAGATCTGGTGTTATCCTCAACAGTAACAGAAAAGTTCAGAAGAAGGTAGCTTTTTGGGGGAAAATTAATGAATTCAGTTTTGGACATGTAGAATTTAAGATGTTTATGGGAGGATGTCAAGAGGGCAGAGTAGCATGAAGCAGTATAACAAGGTCTATCCTCTAAAAAAACCAAATTACTCCAAACAAATTTAGAAGACTCACCAGCCTGAATCTTGATGGGTAAATCTAGGAAAAGTAACACTGAGTCATTTGTCCACTCCAAGTCATTCTAGGGAGAAAGATGGAGAGGTCTGCGAATACTGGGAATGAAGTCTGGTACAGAGCACCCCAGGCATGAAACACTGCAGCTCTTAGGGAGACCCTGTGTATTAAGGCAAGAGGAAATCCCAGACCCATATTAGGGCACTGCATGTAGAATGCAGGAACAGGTGTTGACTGGCACTTTAGTAGCCACTAGCCAATTCTGGGTCGCAGATTCTTAGCAGACTGAGAAGGAAACCTGTCCCAGGGGTGGTAATCCTAAACCAGAGAGTGCAGAAGTAGTAATGATGTGGCTCCAAGTCCCAGAATAGGGTGCCAGCTTCTGGCCCAGTGTGACCACCTGCAGAAGAATAACCCTTGGGGGAATTCTAGACCAAAGGGGAGCTGACAACTCATCGCTCTGAACTAGCAGCTTTCCAGGTAGCTGGTAGGGTAAAGTCCAGCAGTCCAAACCCAGGGCAGGATCTTGTAGAGCTCAGACCAAGAGGCAGTGGTCAGACTTTGCTCAGGATCAGACCACTTTGGGAACACCCCAAATTACAATGTAAAATACTATAAGAAAGCAGCCACAGGATCAGCCTAGACCTTTCCTCCAGAAGTGTGGAGGGCCCAAGCCCAACATCAAATCTGAAGTTAGGAAGTAACTATTATGGTGGCAGGGAAGCTCCAGACAAGCCCCCAAGAAAAGATGACTCCAAAATATCTAAAAACAAAGCCCAGAAGAAAAATACACCTTGGGCACAAACTCACTTGTAAGTGAGAAAGAGATAAAGCAAGAGTTTTAAAAAAAAAAGAGAGAGATGAAAAACATTTTTATAAGTGAGAGCATTTGAGGAAAAAAATGGAAAGGAAACAAGAACTATGGCTGAATGAACTGAAAAAGGAATTAACAGCTTGGCACAAAAGGTACAGATCCTTGCTCAAGCAACAAACTTCCTGAAATTAGACTGGACCAAAAAGAAGCCAATGATTCTATGAGGCATCAAAAAATATTAAAAGTCAAAAAGGCTGAAAGAAAAGGAAGAAAATGCAAGGAATCTCACAGCAGAAACAACTGAACTGGGAAACTCATCAGGAGAAAAAAAACTTAAGAATCATTGAACTATTTGAAGCCCATGGACAAAAATAAGAGCCTAGACATCTTATCTTACTTCAAGAACTCTTAAAAGAAAACTGCTTATCTCTCTTGGAACTCAGAGAGCAAAGCAGAAACAGAAAGAATCGACCAATCACCTCCAGAAAGAAACTCCCAAACTAAAACTCCCAGGAACATCACAGCCAATATCCAGAGCTTCTGGGTCAAAGAAAAAACACTCCAGGTTGCCAAAAGGAAAGAATCTAAATATCAAGGAGCCACAGTTGGAATCATACATGATTTAGCAGCCATGAGTATAAAGGAATGGAGAACTTGGAATACAGTACTTCAGAAAGCCAAAGATTTAGGGTTAGAGCCAAAAATAACTTATCAGTAGAACTGAGTATCACACTCAGAGGCGAATGCTTGGTAGAAACTCTGAAGTTCAAACACAGGAGCTAAGAGAAAAATAAAAAGGTAGACACAAATGAACAATGAAAAAGGCCTAGACAAGTGTGACTGCTCACATGCAAACATGGGGAGATGATACAGATGTCACCTGAATCCTGTCGTCATCAGGAGTCATAAGAAATCTAATTAGGCAAAGCCTGGGAATGGTTTTGCTGATGTCTTGGTGATCTTAAAGAGAAGAATGGAAAGAGAGGGGAAGTATAATATATTGGGGAGGGAGGGAAGGGAAAGGTTAGGGAAAACTACTAACTTTTGGGGCACAGCTCCCAACTGCTTTCCAGAAGGGCTAGACCTTCTAGCCCTTCCACTGACATGATGCATTAATGTACCTATTTTCCTACATATTTTCCAACATTTGCCATATTTCTTTTTTGTCAGTTTTGCCAAACTGATGAATATGAAGTGGAACCTCAGAGCTGTTTTAATCTGTATTTCTCTAATCATTAGTGATATAGGCATTCTTTTCATTTGGCTTCTGAGAGCTTGGATCTCTTCCTCTGAAAACTGCCTGTTTATATAGCCTTTGACCACTTGACAACTGGGGGACTTATTCTTTGTGTATCTGAAATCTTTCCCTTTATTTTTTATATGTCCTTTATCAGAGAAAATTGCTGTAAATATTTTTCCATTTTTGCTTCTTTTTCAACTTTAGCTGCACTGGTTTTGTGCACAATCAAAACTGTCCTATGATCCTCTCTATTCTTTGTTTGAGCATGAATTCTTCCCCTCTCCAAATATCTTACAGGTCATTTCTTTCTTGCTCTTAAAATCTATTTATGATGTTTCCCCTTATGTCTAAGACACATACCCATTTGGCTAGTACCTTGATGTACGGTATGAGATGTTTAAACTATATACTAGTTTCTGCTAGACTGCTTTCCAGTTTTCCCAAGTTTTTGTCAAATAGCAAGTTCTTACCTTACTACCTGGGATCTTTGGGTTTATCAGATATTAAGCTACTGAGCTCATTTGCTTCTATATATTGTATACCTAATATGTTTTCCTAATCAACCTATTTCTTAACAAGTACCAAATAATTTTGATGACTGTTTTGTAGTATAGTTTAACATCTGGTACTGCTTCCTTCCCTCTTTTTATCACCATTTCCCTTGAGGTTCTTAGTCTTTTATTCTTTCAGATAAATTTTATTATTTTTCTTAGCTCTATAAAGTAATCCTTGGATAGTTTGATTTGAATGGCACCAAATAAGTAAATTAATTTAGGCAGCAGTCATTTTTATTATGTTGGTTCAGCCTACTCATGAGCAATGAATATTCTCCAATTATTCAGATTTGTCTTAATGTTAAGAGTGTTCTGTAGTTGTATTCATATAGTTCTTGTGACAACCTTAGCAGGTAGATTCTCAAGTATTTTACACATTCTGAAGTTATTTAAAAAGAATTTCTCTTTTTATCTCTTCCTCCTGAGTAATGCTGGTAATATGCAGAAATGCTAATGATTTCTGTGGGTTTATTTTTATCTTGTAAATTTGCTGAAGTGATTTGAATTAATTCTTCAGTTAACTCTCTCAAGCTTTCTATGTAAACCACTACATCATATGCAAAAAGTGTAACTGTTTCTTCTGTCCATGCTTATTGCCTCAGTTTCTTTTTCATGTCTTACTGCTCTAGCTAGCATTTCTAACATTCTATCAAATTGTGGTCGTGATAATGGACATCCTTGCTTTACCCTTAATCTTATTCAAAGATTTCTAAGTTTATCATTACATATAATGCTGGCTTTGGTTATAGATAAATACTACTTATCAAATTAAGGAAAATACATTTATTCTCGTGCTAGTTCCTAGTCTTTTTTAAACAGGAATGGGTGTTGTATCTTGTCAAAAGCTTTTCTACATCTCATAAAATCATGATTTTTGTCATTATGATTAACATGGTCAATTATGTGTATAGTTTTACTAATATCTAACAAATCATACATTCTTGCTATAAATTCAACTTGGTCATACTGATACGTCTGTGGTATGTTGCTGAAGTCTACCTGTAAATAGTTCATTTAAAAATTTTGTATTGTTTTCATTAGACATATCAGTTTACAGTTTCCTTTTCTTTGTTTTAATGTTTTTTTAAACTTATCCAATGAGGAAATTTGTTTTGTTTGATTACACATATTTATTACAAGAGTTTTGTTTTACTTTCTTTTTCATTGATGGGTGAAGGTGGGAGGGAAAGTAGATTTAGGTTAATTGAAAAAAGCAAAATTTAATTTAAATAAATTCCACAGAAGAGATGGAAGCTCACTCTCTCGCTGTCAAGACTGTCCCTATCCAGCTTCATTTTGGCAGAGGTGTTTACTCTGGCTGAAAGACTTACCTTCACTAGAATACTCAGCTGGGCAGCCCCACGCTCATCTAGAGGTCCCAGATTCTGGCTGACCAGTGAACAGAAACTGTGACAGAGATCTAGGATTTCATTCAGGCAGTGGAACACCTATATTAAAAAAAACAATTAGGAAAATGGGCATGTTATGGGGAATGACAGCTTAGAGGATTCAGGGTCTTCCATTCCCAAGAACACACGTACAATTCTGACCTTTCTTCTTGGGCTCCAGGTTTATATCTCTGATTGCTGGATATATTCATTTCAATTGGAATGTCCTTTGGTACCTCAAATTCAGCATGTTTGAAACACAACTCATTACCGTTAGTTACTCAAAACTACTTTACCCTTTAGGATTCCCAATTTCTAGTCATTATCTCCTGAACATGCCATAGAAAATCCATGAATATGTGTTTATTCATTCTATGTATCCCCTGTATGGCATGTACAAAATACACTTCTTTTTTCCTCTTTTTATTTTTCCATTTCTCTGAGTCTTTCTTCAAGGTCTAACTTAAGACCCGCTTCTTCCATGAAACCTTGACTGCCCTACTTCACACCAAGCACTCGAGCATTTACTTTACCGGCTGTGCCATTTATTTGGTGCTACAGTAACAATACAAT